>CM060329.1:50185719-50188219 GCA_030674155.1 Stramonita haemastoma
CCCACACACCACCCACACCCACAACATACAAACCAACACACACAAACCACACAACACACACACACACACAAACACCACACACACACACCACCAACACACACACACAACACACACACACAACACCAACACACACAACACCACACACACACACACACACCACACAAACCTACAAACAACATTCTCCAGTTTTCACGTCCCATGGCAGACTACAATCGACATCAGCCGGTAATTTCAGCACTACCCTAACTCAGTCCGTCCTACAAAGAAGACCCTTGTTTACCAGGCAGTAACAACACAGCGGCACCACACCACACACACAATACAGACCCAACAAACCTGATGGTGGCAGTTTGCTGTCCAGTCGCTAATCAACTGCGCTGGCCTCCCGAGTGCTAATCAAGTTCCTGCTGGCCACAAGTGCTAATCAGCTCTGGCCAGTGGTCAGTCAGCAGGGGAAGACTAGAGAGAGGACGTCACAGTACGGGGTCCTCTGGAGGCCCCTGATGGTGTTGTGTGTGTGTCTGTGTGTGTGTGTGAGTTGTGTGTGATTGTGTGACTGTGTGTGTGTGTGTGTGTTGTGTGTGTGTGTGTGGTGCGTGTGTTGTAGTGTGTGTGTGTGTGTGTGTGTGTGTGTGTGTGTGTGTGTGTGTGTGTGTGTGTGTGTGTGTGTGTGTGTGTGTGTAGAGTATAGCCTAGTGGTGTAAAGAAGCCACACGACATCGCCAACACCATCTGTTTTTCCTGCAGGGTCTCAGACACGTCTTCAGACGCCTGTACCACTTCAGGAGGCTGGTGGAACCTGTGAGGGTTATGCAAGATGGGAGACCAACAACACAACAAAGACCCCCCCCCCCCCCCTCCCCCTGACCCCCCCCCCCCCGTCCCCAACTGTAGAAGACTTTGGGGTTGTTTTTTGTTTGTTATTTCGGAGAGAATGGAATAAACGCTCGTATGCTCTTTTTTTTTTAAACACGTAGTCCCTGTGTGTATGCAGATTTGTCAGTTTTGGTATCTGTTCCCACGACACACAATGGCCTACTCTTCCGAATAGCGGAATAAGGTGTTTAAACGTGTTGGAAGATGTTCTGCGTGCGTGCACACGGAACCTCGTTTTATAGTTTGATCTGAAGGACTTTTGGGGATAAGTGGAGTCTGTACTTGTTCACGTTAACTCCAGGGGAAAATTGTCTTGAAGGGGTGGTGCCTCGGTGAGTGGCTTGAATCCGGGTTGTCAGATCAGGAACTTAACGTTCTAACCACTAGACTGCCAGCCCCCTCCCCCCTCACACACACAAACACACCACACACACCACACACACACACACACACAACACACACACCACACACACACACACCCCACATACACACCCTCATAGATCTATAACCCTGATGAAGCTCCATTCTTCTTCTTGTTAAGACCCCTTCTGTCGTGGTGAAGATTACGCATAACTCACCTATATGGGGTCCGGGTCTGACTATAGATCTTACCTAGATCCTGACCAGATTATTCTGGGGTGGACTACAGGGACAGCACTCTCTGTTGCCTCATCCTGAATGGCCGACATAATTTTGCTTTCCCACCAATCAGAGGACGTTACGTGTCCTGGTGGAGGTCTCACTCTGGGCCATCTGGTTTGGTACCTAGGGACAATGGCAGCTAATTTTGTTCCCGGACTTTTCACAGCTAGTCACCACGCTGTGAGAACAGTAGGGGTACAGCCCAAGTGTCAGGACCTAGATTTGAACGATTGTCTTCCTCCCCTGTGAAGATGACATGACAGATTGGGCGTCAATGTGCGAACTGCTGGTTCCTCTGGAGTTGGCCAAGTCTAGCCTAGTTGGCACAGCGGTTAATACTTGATGTTCAGAGTCAGGGGATCAGTCCTCACCGTCTGCTGTTAGATTTTCCGAACTTTCTTTTCGAAATCTGGGGGACAGGATAGCTCAGTGGTCAGAGCACATAGGTTATGGAACACTTTTACTTTTACCATTTACCTTCTTACTGATATGAATAGCCCACTCTTCCGAAACCAGAACGGGTTGAAACGTGTGTGCAAGATGTTGCACGTGTGTTTGCACACAGGGCTTCAGTTTATTGTCTTATTTACAGGACAGTTAGAGGAGAGGAATCAGTACCCATGTTTACTCCAGAAGGGCTCGCTCGATCCTGGACCGTCAAAATCGCGAATGCACCGCTCAAGGCACTAGACTAGACTATCCTCTCCCATCCTCACCCCTGTGTATCTTTGATAATGAAACCTTATAAAGTATCCCTAAGTCTTCAGTGTTTATGATGCACGTATCTTAACGTTAAACGCCAGAAGCCGTTCTTACATCTCTGCACATGTGGCTCTGTGTTTGTGGCTGCTTTATCTTAGAAATAATAGTCATAGACGTGTTGATACAGTCTGGTACTGTAGGCCCTGCTATGTTAAAGCTGCAGTTATCTTAACGATAAACGGACACGCGCGGTAGTGTTATGGCATTTTTCAACACGTGT
>CM060329.1:50195719-50198219 GCA_030674155.1 Stramonita haemastoma
TATACACGTAAAGTTCTCATCCAGCGTGTTCCTGTGGTCTCTCAACGTGTTCTTGTGGTCTCTCAATGTGTTCTTGTGGTCTCTCAGTGAGTTCCCAGGTGTGAGTGGTGAGTGAGTCAGAGTACATATTCTGGGTGACCCCCCAGGGTGGGGAACGCACAACAACATCATCAACAACACTGACATTCTCAGGTGTGATGAGGGAGAGTGTATATTGCAGGTGGCCCGGCCCCTGGGTGTTAAGGGTGGGAAGTGTCCCCAAACCAACATCAACAGCTTCACATCTTATTCTCTGATACTCTCCTCGAAATCCCCTAAAGACTCGGTCGCTGTGGAATGTTTTTGTAAAACATGTTGACATCTTTAAATGGTTCAACTTTCCTCTCGTTTTCTTTGAACCAGCACAATATAGACTCTAGACTTAGCGTGGAGAAGGAAAAAACCAACCTAATTAAAACGAAGACACGATAATCATGTTGGGAAGGGTTTCAACTAGAACCCCTCCTCCTCTCACCGAACCCTTATTAGGGGAGTTAGAACCCTCATCAGCAGAACTCCACAGACTTGTCCTGTGAAGGCTGTCCGGGATATCCAAAACACCCGGGCATCAAATGACCACTTCAAGGGGGAACAGCTGAACCCAGACTAGTGGAGGACCAACAAGATTCTGTAGATTTCAACAAAAGCCACAGGGGACACACAAAGAGAGAAAGCACGTGGCAGCCCTAGACACAATCACCACGACCAAGGCTGGTTTAGTGTTGTGTGGGGTGGTCAGCTGTGGAGAAACTAGGCTGGCTCCAGGGAAGTCAATAAAATTACTGTACCCGGCTCTCTCCTTAAGGGCTCCTCCAGCTTTCCTGTCCCACCTGAAGCAGCAGATCCTTTCATCTGCGGTAACAGTCCGGGATTAGTTTGTCTTGGGGAGTCCTAGTCCTCTTTCTTGTGGCAGCAGCGGTGTGAAAGAATGTGGAGTCTCCGTCCTTTGTTCGCTGTTGCAACTTCACTGACGTAAATGAACCGGATCTCTTTCAAAACCCTCCTTTCAATGATTTCTGACCGGACCCCCCATTAGTGTCTGTCGCTGTGTTGACGCAGATGTTTTTGTTACACTCACACAGGTAAGGGGGGAAACGTGCGTATTCAAACGGTTGAGGGACTGGGGGGGTAGGTAGGTAGGTAGCCTAGTTGAAAGGCTGGTTGTTAGGAGAGAATTGTTAAAGGGATTTCTATTGACGAGGGTGGGTATGTTTACAACAGAATTCAGTGTCAGTGGTTTTTATGTCGTGACTCGTGGACGTGTGGGCTGGAATTCCTTGCTTGACAGGGATGTACAAAATTAGCTCTGGCATTTCTCTTTCTGTCTAAAGTTGAAAGAAATGGCTTCTGTTTTCGTCCTCTTTTAAAGCGACATTGATTTTTAGCTTTCCCGTTTCGTTGTGTGTCAACAGATATTGCCCACTTCGTGTTGTCTCGACAAAGGGCACACCTTGTATTCAGACATCTCTTTAACGTGTGGTGTTTGCTGACGCCTGTGTATTAATCTATACTGACTTGCTTTTAGTTTGGGAAAAACAATTGTGATCTGCTATTCTCATCCTTCTTTCAGGAAGCTGGTGAACATGTTACCATCTCTTCTGCCACTTCCTCTTCCTTGTTCACACTGACAGTTTGTGAAGTGAAAGGACAATCACAGACAATTGCTTTCCCGGTCCCGTTTTGATCATTATTGAAACTAATATTGGAATATTCAGATTTTGCTTCACTCTGGCATTCGTTTTAGGTTTGTTTTTCGCTTGTTTGTTGGTTTTTTAGTGAGGTGTTTCGTTATCTGTATTTGTGAGTTTGTTTGATTCTGGTGTGTATGTGTGTGTGTTTGTGTGTGTGCGTGCATGCATGCGTGCGTGTGTGTCTGTGTCTGTGTATGTATTCCTCCTTCCCCATTCTTTCTCTTTCTCTCTCTTTCTCTCTCTTTCTCTCTCTCTCTCTCTCTCTCTCTCTCTCTCTCTCCTCTCTCTCTCTCTCTCTCTCTCTCTCTCTCTCTCTCTCTCTCTCTCTCTCTCTCTCTCTCTCTCTCTTATTTCTTCCTTCTCCTTCCCTCCCTACTTCCTCACTCTGTCCACTCACTTCCTGTTGGCTATTTATCTACACATCTACACAATCTTCAAAGTCTGTCTCACCAACCCCCATCTATCTATCTACCCATCTCTCCATCTATCAGTTCATCAACCACACAGAAATAATTCCCTCCTTGTTGAGAGTAATCCCCTCAGCCTCCCTCGTTCTTTTGAACATCCACGTTCTGCTTACAAACAGCCCAAGAGGATGGATGCAAAAGCAGCCAGCCGGCCAGCCAGCCATAGCCCATGGCAAGGATGTTAATTCATAAAAGACCAGATCTACAGAAGCAGCAGCCCTTAGAACAGAAGAAGAGGAGAAGAAGAAGAAGAAGAAGAAGAAGAAGAAGAAGAAAAGAAGAAGAAGAAGAAGAAACAACAAT
>CM060329.1:50208219-50213219 GCA_030674155.1 Stramonita haemastoma
CCGTCATTGCTTTCTTTTTTCTTTTCTTTTTTTTTTTAAATGTGCGATATTCATGTATAGATTACAGGATTAAGAGTGTGTAACACAAATGGGGCTCTCGTGTTCGCTTAGGTTGAACTGGTTCAAGAATTTACAAGTTTAGAAGCATTACTTTTTTAAAAAATTCTGTTCTGACCTTTAAATTATATAACTTAGCCAACGAGCGCGTGTGTGCGTAAATGTGTGTGTGTGTGTGCGCGGTCGGTGGTGTGTGTGTGTGTGTGTGTGTGTGTGTGTGTGTGTGTGTGTGTGTGTGTGTGTGTGTGCGCGTGTGTGTGTATGTGTGTGTCTGTGTGTGTCTGTGCGTGCGTGTGGTGCGTGCGTGCGAGAGTTGTGTGTTGTTGTTTGTATTGTATAATGTTGTATTGTATACAATGTTTACAACAATACAAACAGTATGTTTGTGTGTGTGTGTGTGTGTGTGTGTGCGCGCGCGCGAGTGTGTGTGTGTATATGTGTGTGTGCGTGCGCGCTGTGTGTGTGTTAAAAATAAAGCAAGATGAAAAAAAAGAAAAGTAAATCCTGTCGACACTAAAATACTAATTAGAACAAGTCTCGTGTAGGTCTAGCGAAATTGACAGTGGCAGGAGTTGCCGAGGACGTAACAGAGAGAAAGATTGTCAGTTTCTGCCATCTGGGTTTTTACTGTGCACGTGATCAGCACGGGTAACTGATGACAGGCAGTAGACCTCTTTTACCCCCCATGTGTGGTCTGAAATCGACAATGGACTGAGAAATTGACTGGCATGGCAGACACATTGAATGACGTGCAGATTTTCACATGGCAAAAACTCACAATGACGCGCGCAGTGGTTGTATTTGGTGTATGTGCTTTTCTAGGAGTGTGTGTGTGAGTGTGTGTGTGTGTGTGTGTGTGTGTGTGTGTGTGTGTGTGTGTGTGTGTGTGTAACGGCGTGAGCGGCACACGCGCGCGCGCGCGCGCGGAGAAACACACACACCATCAGACAAGACAGACAGATAGATGGACACACGCACACATCACACATATGGACACACACACATACTACACGCACACGCGGCGCGCCGCACGCACTGCACACACACACACACACACAACATACACACACACACCTTGGAATATAGTATTATATAAACAGATACCCTTATGAATGACAAAACTATCAAGTAGCTACCAGCACAAACAGTTTTTTTTCCCTTCTTTATATGGTTAATTGGCTGCATTGTTATGTTCACCTTTATTGTAATCCCATTGAGTTGTTTTGTATCCTGTGTTATTCTGTTCTGTTACAGACGGCTGGATCCATCAAGGGCACCATAATTACGGAGGAGGGATGGGGCATTCCCAGGGACATCCTGAACAGTGAACTGAACTGGCTGCAAGACACAGTCCTTGGGAGCATCCGGCACTGCGCTTCAAGGATGTCTGCAAGCCAGCGTGACATGGAAGCCTCTGACATCCACTCTGACAACTGGGTGGTGCCTGCAGAAAATCTCCATGAGTGGAGAAGAGCAGTAGTGATGGAATTGATAGGGAAACAATGACAATGGTTTAGTGTGGTAAAATTGACAATGACAGTGGTTCAGTGTGGTAAGCATTGACAGTGACAATGGTTTCGTGTGGTAAGCATTCACGCCCGGCCTTTTCAACAAGGGGACATTGGGGAGGATAGTGGGCATACACCCAATACAGTTCATGTGAAAAGACAAAACAGTTGAAAGCACAACAACCCAATGATGACATGGCATGGAATCCATCCCATGCCAAGGTTATACAGTAATTGTAGAAACATGGATAGTGTGATATATGTTATACAATATCAGCTTCATAGTAACTAGTGATATAAACACGCGGACAGGGGAACACAAACCAAATGTTCATGTTGCGTAAGTCATCCACACAGAAATCTGTCACCACACGTCTGTGCGGGGATTTTCTCTTCACTGGTCTCCAAGTGTGTGCTGTCCTGCCTCAGCACTGCCAGTCCATCCCTGTTTTCTTTTATAAATACATTCCGTGATTGTCTTTTGAAGTCACTTCTGTTTCTGACTTAAATCACCACATGTCCACAAAGCTAAACTCGCTCCTTCTCCCCTGTGTGCCTGTGGTAAAGAAAACCAGACAGGCAAGCACATCCTTCAGAAGCGCACGCAGTACCGTGACCTGAGGAAGAAAGTGTGGCCGACGGAGATAACCCTACAGACCAAGCTGTACGGCCCACTAGAGGAACTTAAAAGAACATGCATTCTTTTTCCTAGACACATCTGACGGTGTATAGGAACGAGAGAAGATGGAGTTTCTGACTTGTCAGCACTGTCAGTCCTATCCTCGTCATCCTCAGCACATTCTACCTCAGTTCCATCCTTTTATGCAAGCACACTCACCTTCCTCTTTCCAATCGTATTCTGTTCACCTCATTATGTCATCACATCGGTGGATTGGTGGATAGAGGTAACGCACCTGCCTAGAAAGGAAAAGTCCGGGTCGGAGTGTGTGATGGTTCGATCCCATTTGGGCCTAAAATTGATTACCCCCCACCCCCATCCCATCAAGACCATGAGTGGTGGAATTGGTAAGTCTTTCGGGTGTTGAAGATAAACCGAGGTCTCGTGTGTTTAAACGTCATTATTTAGCGCACGTAAAAGAACCACGGCAGCAAAACCGTTGTCCTGGCAAAATTCTGTAGAAAATAGCCACTCTGATAGGGAAACATAATACAGTTGCAACAGGAAAAAAACAGTAATATGGGTAGGCGCTGCACTTGTGGAGACGCGCTCTCCCCGGGAAAGCATCCTGAATTTCACGCAGAGAAATCTGCTGTGACATCGATCCAGTGTCCAGTTTTAGCTGCAGCAACTGTGGCAGAGACTGCCATGCAGGACTGGTCAGCCAGGCTACACCAGACCTTACTCCAGAAAAACATAGATCCTAGTCCCCTTAGATGGGGGAAATATTTTGGGGTCAGAGGGAATCAACCTCACGACCTAACCCAACAGACATGTGACAACCGCTAAAACCACCGATTTTCCACACGCTCACAAGTTTTTTACCTTACTGAGTTCTTCTCTTTATAATTCTATCCGAGTTTCAGACCTCTTTCACCTCTTCCTGATTTCTGGCACTAATTACGAGACTTGCGTCAATGTTTTTGTGCGAGATTGTCTTGCATACGCGCGCGTCAGAAAATAATGTAGGCGTGAGCATGTCTCTCTGATAAAAGACAGAGAGAGAGAGAGAAGAGAGAGAGAGAGAGAGAGAGAGAGAGAGAGAAGAGAGAGAGAGAGGAAAGCGAAGTGGACTTTGGCCCAAGAAAGATGGGTTGGGATTTTTTTGGTCAGTGACGCAACCAGTGCTGCCAGTTTCTACCTTGCTGTGCAATAACTGCACTTGTGAACCAAGGAGAAGGGGGAGGGAGGGAGGGAAGAGGGAGGGAAAGAGGGAGGAGGGAACTGTCACTTTTCTTCGCTCTGCCTGTGTCTATTAAATTTGTCTGTCTTGCTGCTTGTGTTTAAGTGTGTGTGTGTGTGTGTGTGTGTGTGTGTGTGTGTGTGTGTGGTGTGTGTGTGTGTGTTGAGTGAGTGAGTGTATGTGTGTGTGTCTGTGTTTGTGTCTGTCTGTCTTCTCCCCTTTCTCTCCTCTCTCTCTCCTCTCTCCCTATCCCCCCTCTCTCTCTCTCTCTCTCTCTCTCTCTCTCTCTCTCTCTCTCTCTCTCTCTCTCTCTCTCTCTCTCTCCCCTCTCTCTCTCTCTCTCTCTCACCAATAGGTTATCAGGTCAGTTGATGGATAGCTAATGGAATCAATGGAATAAATAGAAGACAAACACACACAGACAAGCAAAGGGGTTAAATAACAGGAAAACAAAGATGAGAGTGAAGAAGGAGGGAATAGTAGAGGAGGAGGAGGCAGCAGCAGCAGCAGCAGCAGCAGCAGAAGAAGAAGAAGAAGAAGAAGAAAAAAAAAAAACAAAAAAAGAAGATGAAAACAAAGAAGAAGAAGAAAAAAAGAAGAAGAAGAACAACAAACCAACAACAACAACAAAAAGAAGAAAACAAAGAAATGAAGATGTAGATGATGATGACGACGACGATATGATAATTGACAACAACGACAATCACAACGATGACGACCTAGAAAAAACACCAAAAAATGGAGAAAAAAAAATCATCATCTTATCGTCGCCTTTGTCACCACCACCACCACCACCACACCCTTACCCACCATCAGAATGACACGGTTGACGGCGCGTTAAACCTGAATGGCTTGACAAAGCAGCAGAGGACCCATAAAGAGAAGCCCCGCTTCATCACCACGATCCTCATGATCCCGGACATGGAAAGGTGATGCTTTGCCACCCGCTGGGAGCAGAGGGGTGTCTGTATACACTTGTCCACAACTGAGGACAAGGTTGCTTACAGATATCTTATTACAAATGTGCATGCATATAAATATTATGATACCTTTTTATCGTGGTTTCTATATATCTCTTTCGCTGAATCATGATGAGGGTGGTAGTATGGATGATGGTGGATGGGGGGTGGATAGATGGATAGATAGATGGATGTGATAGATAATAGAGATGATAGGATGGAAATAGATGGTTTGGGTGTGGTGGTATGGGAGGGGTGGAATGATAGATAGAAAAGATAGATAGATAGGTAGGTAGGTAGGTAAGGTAGGTAGGTAGTAGTAGTGAGACGACGGACGGACGGACGGACGGACGGACGGACAGACGCAGACAGATAGATAGATAAAGATAGATAGATAGATAGATAGATAGATAGATAATGACGAAACGGACGGACGGACAGACAGACACATACATACATACACATACATACATACATACATACATACATTTACACACAGACACACAGCACACACGCAAGCACACACGCGCACAAAAGCACACACAAACACACACACACACACCTTTTTTTTCTCCTCTGCAAAAGAAGAAGAAGAAAGAACAAAACAAGAAGAA
>CM060329.1:50223219-50230719 GCA_030674155.1 Stramonita haemastoma
TGTGTTTCTCTGTGTGTGTGTGTGTGTGTGTGTGTGTGTGTGTGTGTGTGTGTGTGTGTGTGTGTGTGTTGTGTGTGTGTTGTTTGCGTGTGTCTGCGTGTCTCTATATGTATGACTGTGTGTGTCAAGTCAAGTCAAGTCAAAATTTTATTTCCAGATGTGTTTGCGTGCATGCATGCATGCAAGTGCATGTGCATGTATGTGTGTGCATGCGTGTGAGTCGGAGTGTTTGCGTGCGTGCATAAATTGTGTGTGTGGCCACGCGCGCACACGCAGGGGGTGGGGTGGCGTGGGGCGTGCATGCATGCCTGCCTGATGTGTGTGGGCGCATGTCTGATAGCTAAAGACAAAGAGATGCACCGACAGGCAAGGAAAGACAGAAAAAAAACGAAAGAGCAAACTAGTGCGTGTATACCCTCTCTCTGGGTCACGATCTTGCAAATGTGTATTCCTCTGTCTGTCTGTCTGTCTGTCTGTCTGTCTGTCTCTCTCTCTCTCTCTCTCTCTCTCTCTCTCTCTCTCTCTCTCTCTCTCTCTCTCTCTCTCTCTCTCGGGGGTGAGTTGATCTCAAGGTAACAACAACACGCATTTTTTGTAAGCAGTGTGATAATTACGCATTTTTGCTTAATTAAGAGTGTAATCAGACCTTTTTGACAGTAGCTACCTACACAGTGTGATGACTGACAGTCTGCTGATCACGGTGATATAAGTTGTATGACTGTCAGTAACCATGCCGCTGAGCAGTGAGGGTTTTCGTGTCAGGTGTGGCATTTTCTTAGGAGTTTACCTGAACTTTATGGCTAAGCGTGTCAAGTTTGTACTCAAAATGCGTACAAGACATGTGACTGCGCGGGAACAGAGTCGATGTTTCCCTCTTCGTGTTTGTGGCTGCCTACCTGCTCTGCTGTGGTGACGTGGAATTGAACCCCGGCCCTACAGACGGAAGTCAGCCTGCTCAGGAAGGAGGGGCAGACACCAATACGGAAACGGTAAACAGAACAGGTGTGGATGACGGGAGTAGCTCTTCCTTGTGTCCCCCTCTCAGACTTCAGCTGACTCTGCTGTCCCTGGTGTGGCAGTGGATGCTAGTGCCCAGATCCTGGAGATGCTGGGGTCTCTGGAGGGAAGATCCAGTCCATTGAAAGGAACATGTCTACCATGGCGAGGGACATGGCAAACATCAAGAACGACGTGGGACAAGTCAGGACAAGTGCGAGGAAATAGGACAGAGGTGTGAAAATCTGGAAAAAGAAAGTCAGCGTCTTACCTCATCACTGACTGAAATCAAAGAAGATGTGGACACTCTCTTCGATGTCCACACAGAAAACAAGACAGACATTCAAAAGTTGTCCTCTAGTTTTGAAAAAATGAAAAGTCAAATGGAAGTGCTAGAAGACAACTGTGAAAAACTGGAAAGTTTCTCCAGGAGAGACAATTTAAGAATGTTCGGTGTCCCTCAAACAGAGAAATTTGAAAATTATGACACCTGTGCCAGACTGGTAGCTGACACCCTCAACAGAGCAGACGGACAAGGACGCTGGACTCCAGGCGACATAGCAAGAGCGCACAGAGTGGGTGTGAGCAGAGATGGACAACCCAAGCCGCTGATTGTCAAATTCCAGCGATGGAAAGACAAAATGGCTGTCATCACCAACCATGACTTGAGGGAGAAACTAAAAGAGAGTGGCGTGACTGTTGCCAATGACCTGACCAAGAAGCAGGCCAACTTAGTGTCAGAGGCCAGAAAGGAGGGCAAGGTGGCCTACTTCAAGAGAGGCAGGCTTGTGGTGGAGCCCAGACAACCTGACCCAAGGACTTATGCAGAAGTTTGCAGCCACTACAAGAAAACCCTTGGATGCCAGATCCTCACCTGGAGCAGGAACGACTAGGACCCCGGAACAGCCAACTGCACTGCGCCCTGAGCAGCCAGAGGTACCGGGACACCGCAACGGGGATTCCCCTTTGGGCTTCCGTGACAGCAGTCATGTCAGCAGTGCACGTGATTGTGCGCAGCCGGCGGGATGGAGAGAGAGGCGGTGAGGGGGTTTCCCCTCTTCGCTTCAGTGGCAGCAGTCATGTCAGCAGTGCACGTGATGAGTGCAGCCGGTGGGATGGAGAGAGAGGCGGTGAGGGGGTTTCCCCTCTTCGCGTCGGTGGCAGCAGTGCACGTGCACCACGCAGCCAGCGGGGTGGAGGGGGAGGAGGTAACGGGGATTCCCCTTGTGGTCGCGGGCAGGACAATCACGGCCACAGAGCACGTGATGCACGTGAGCAGAACGAGGAAGGCGGAAATGGTGAAGGGGGTTCCCCTCTTCACTTGAACCAGGACAATCAGAGCGACACGGGACGCACTGCGCGTGCGCAACGTGGCGGAAGAGGGAATTCCGCACGTGGCAGACAGACCAGTACGGGTCTACACCACTTCTGGTCCCCTCGGCCTTCCCCTCCTGTCAACAAGGGCCCAGCCAACAATGCGCGACCCAGACGGTCAACTCGCAACGCACCGTAGGACAGGCCGGACCATCTTGGGACTCTGAACTTCCTTCTTTACAATGTTGAAAATTTGTATAATAAAATAAACGATTTTGCTTTCATTGATTATGCTTCTTCTTTTGATGTTGTTTGTTTAACAGAAACTTTCATTGATGATGTATTTGATTATAGTGGTATTTTTCGTGATTTTGTCAAACTTGCTGCTCCTGCTAAAAGACTGTCTCGTTTAGGTAGAAACTCTGGAGGCGTTCTATTGCTAGTAAGAAAATCTTTGTCAGCTTTTATCTCAGAAATCAACATTAATTGTCAAAATACTGTAGCTGTAAAGATTAAGAAGTCTTTGTTTAACTGTGACAAGGATGTGCTGATGGTGGCATGTTATGTCGTACCAGAAAATGGCCCATTGTATGACACAATGGCGATTAAGGATGGTGTAGTGAATTTAGAAGAAAGCCTCCTGCAAGTTCTTCAGAATGATAACATGCATTTACTGATCCTTGGTGATCTGAATGCAAGAACTGGGAGTGCACAGCCTAGCCAGGAAGATGTAGTTAGTTATACAACTACTTTTGAGGATGATAATGATGATAACGAAGATTCCTTTGGTAATGATATTTTAAGGCGAAACTCAAAAGATAGTACTGTAAATAGCTTTGGCCAATCCTTGTTAAACTTGTGTTTTATGTTTGATTGTGTTATATTGAATGGTTGTTGCGAGAGTGTTTCTAATGGAGATTTCACATATGTTTCACCACATGGATGCAGTGTTATTGATTATGTTATTCTGTCAAAAGATATGTTTTCTCCTAACTGTTGTGATATGAATGTTAGTGATCATATTGATTCATGGCACTTGCCTGTTGAATTCGTGTGGAAAAAAACAGAGGTAGACACCAGTCCACAGAATGTAGTCAATGCAGGCACTGAGGAGCGTTTTATCTGGTATGAAGACTGTCTACACACGTATGTAGATGAACAAAAGTCAGCAGACTTCAAGCAAAAGTTAGAGCAGGCTGTCACATCTATTAATACTGATATTAACACCTCCTTGAATATATTCATGGAAACACTGTACAGTGCAGCTGCTTGCATGGTAAGAACAACAGGGAATAGGAAAAGAACAAACGACTGGTATGATGAAGAATGTAAGCGAAAGAAAAGAAGAGTGAGAGGATTATTAAGAAAATTTAAAAGAACAAAAAGAATGTGTGAAGAAAAAAGGATAGCATATGTAACAGAAAGAAAACAATACAAACTTTTTGTTAAAAAAGAAGAGAAATGACTTTGATGAAGCAAGATTAGTGAAACTTAAGGAATCGATTCATGATGCAAAACTGTTTTGGAAAAACTATTCGGTCGGTAAACAGAAAAAAATCCATTTATAATAACATTAGTATTAATCAGTGGTATGACCATTTTTTTGCACTATTTAATGAAGAAGAAGAACCACAGCTAGAAGAAAATGGCGAAATTGAAGAGGATGACTTGTCAGATGTTTCCATGGCAACATGTAATGAGCCAATTTCTAGACAAGAAGTTATAGCCAGCATTGGTAAACTCAAGTCTGGAAAGAGTGCTGGTCCTGACAAGATTGTCAGTGAAATGTTGAAACATGCTGGTAATGATGTTATTGATTTTCTTGTTTCCTACTTTAATAAACTCTTTGATTTTGGCCTTTTCCCCGTGGAATGGTCAAGATCAATAATAGTTCCTATCTTTAAAAAAGGAGATATAGACCAGCCAGGCAATTATCGCGGAATAGCGTTGACTAGTATAGTTAGCAAAGTCTACACTGGTATTTTAACCAAAAGGCTTTCTACATGGGCTAGGGAAGAGGAAAAGATAACTGAACAACAAGCAGGCTTCAGAGCAGGTTACAGTACAGTCGACCACATTTTCACACTTTTCGCCATTGTTCAAAAATTTTTGCTACGAAATGCTAAACTTTATGTTGCCTTTGTTGATTTTAGAAAGGCATTTGACTCTGTAAACAGAAACAATTTGTGGAGAGTTTTGAGAAAATATGGTGTAAATGGCAAAATGTATAAAGCTGTACGAAGTGTCTATAATTCTGTATTGGCATGTGTGCGTGATAAGAATTATTATTCAGACTATTTTGGTTGTCCAAAAGGAGTTAGACAGGGTTGCCTGCTCAGTCCTCTTTTGTTTTCTTTATTCATAAACGAATTGGCTCTTGAAATGTCCCAAACTGGAAAACATGGCATCCAACTGATATCTGATACTGTTGAAATATTTTTATTGTTGTTTGCTGATGACATTATTTTATTATCTGATACTGCTGTTGGTCTCCAAAATCAATTGAACTGTCTTAAGAGAGAAGCTGATAGATTGTGTTTGGTTGTTAATCTTGAAAAGACAAATGTAATGGTTTTCAGAAAGGGAGGGTACTTAGGCTCTCGGGAAAGGTGGGTGTATGGGAATGAGCAAATTAAGGTCACTAATTCTTATAAATATTTAGGAATGGGTTTCACAACAAAATTAAGCATTAGTAGTGCTCTGGTAGATGTTTGTAGCAAAGGGAAAAGAGGGGTTATGGAAATACTGAAATCCATGAAAAAATTAAATACAGCAGATCTAGAATTGTTTTGGAAGATGTTTGACACACAAATAGAACCAATATTAACGTATGCATCTGAGGTTTGGGGATTGTGTGAGGAAGGTAAGCTAATTGAAAAAGTTCACACATTCGCTATAAAGAGATTTCTATCTGTGCCCTTGCATGCATCCAATAATTTAGTCTATGGGGAAAGCGGAAGATATCCGTTATACGTAAGAACATGTGTTAAAAGCATTAAATATTGGTTAAAATTGGCTAAACTACCAGCCTCTAGAATATGTAGGCAGGCCTATGAAATGCTGGTCTTACAACATGAAACTGGTCGACACAACTGGGTGTCTAATGTACAGAAAACTTTATGTGAGAATGGATTTGGTATTGTGTGGCTGAGTCAAGGTGTAGGATGTGAATATAGTTTTATAAATGAATTTAAAGATAGACTTATTTCATGTTATAAACAGAATTGGCATTCGGAAATAGTGAATAATGACAAATACAGGTGGTACAGCTCGTTTAAGAGCGTATTCCAAACAGAGAATTATTTGTCTTTTCTAACCAACAAATGGTGCAAGATCAGCCTAACTAGATTTCGGGCTGAGAGTTAGTGGCCTTAAAAATTGTAAGCAATGGTTTTCAAGTGAAGATAACTCTAATGATAGTATGTGCCCTTCATGCCAAAATGCCACAGAAGATGAACCTCACTTTCTCTTCAACTGTGTGGCGTACTCTGAAAAACGCAGAAACTGTGAAACACTAAATGTCCTTACAGGCACCACTGATATGAATTCTGTTACTTATATGCTTTCTGACAGCAACGAAGTGAGAATAAAAAGCTTAGCTAAATTTATCGGCGAAGCAATGAATATCAGAAAAAAGATAATGGAACAGAATCTTTAGTTCCCGGATGGTCCATCATAGATCCTATGCGTGCGTGCGTGCGTGCGTGCATACGTGCGAAGAGAGAGAGAGAGAGAGAGAGAGAGAGAGAGAGAGAGAGAGAGAGAGAGAGAGGTAGAGAGAGAGAGAGAGAGAGAGAGAGAGAGATGTGAGTGGAAAAGGAACTTGTTTAGTTGTACAGCTAAGTGCGGAGCGAGAGGAATATTTGAAGACTGACTATTATTATGTTACACAAAACTGAACTTGTTATCCCCCCCTTGTCTACAGGGCTGTAATGTTGAATGGACAATAAAACTGTGTCAGTGTCAGTGTCAGTGTCAGTGTCAGTGTCAGTGTCTCTCTCTCTCTCTCTCTCTCTCCTCTCTCTCTCTCTCTCTCTCTCTCTCTCTCTCTATCTCTCTCTCTCTCTCTCTCTCTCTCTCTCTCTCTCTCTCTCTCTCTCTCTCTGTATGTCTCTGTCTTTCTCTATCTGTCTGTCTGTCTGTCTGTCTGTCTGTCTGTCTCTCTCTCTCTCTCTCTCTCTCTCTCTCTCTCTCTCTCTCTCTCTCTCTCTCCTCTCTCTCTCTCTCTCTCTCTGTGAGAAAAAAAGTGCCGGAGAAGCGGATGCTGACGAGACATGCTCTTCATCAGGATTTTTTGCGGCAGTGGCAGCAATCTGTATGTATTCGATAATGATGTCGCGCTTGGCAGTGACACAACGCAGGGTTAAATATATCGCTTACGTGCTCTCTCTCTGTGTCTCTGTCTCTGTCTGTCTCTGTCTGTCTGTCTCTGTCTGTCTGTCTGTCTGTCTGTCTGTCTGTCCTCTCTCTCTCTCTCTCTCTCCTCTCTCTCTCTCTCTCTCTCTCTCTCTCTCTCTCTCTCTCTCTCTCTCTAACAGATGACAAAATTTTCAAAACTGTATACACACGGGGACTGGATGTAAAAAGGCAAATGAGTGATTATTCCATTCTCCTCCACATGAAAGAATAAATGAGTAAACAAATAGATAAATAAAAAAAATATATCTCTGTTTTTATCAATTATATCCATGCCTCTGTGTCTGTTTCTGTCTCTGTGTGTGTGTGTGTGTGTGTGTGTGTGTGTGTGTGTCTGTCTGTCTGTCTGTCTGTCTGTCTGTCTCTCTCTCTCTCTCTCTCTCTCTCTCTCTCTCTCTCTCTCTCTCTCTCTCTCTCTCTCTCCTCTCTCTCTCTCTCTTCTCTGTGTTCGAGCCCCCACCAATGCGCCCTTTCAAGGTGATTTTTTTTTACCCTGGAGTTACATCAGTGCCTACTCCACTCCCCTTCGTATGAGACTATAAACCAAAGTCCAGTGTGCGAACGCACGCAGAACATCTTGCGTACACGTGAAAACCCGGTCCACCTTTCAAATGAGAAGGCTTTTGTGTCTCAGTGGGAACAGCTGACAACATTTACAAAATTTAATGCATAGGGGGACTGAAAGTAAAAAACAAACAAACAAACAAACAATAAAAAAGCAACAATAACAACAACAAAACACGCAAGTGTTAACATTCATTATCCTCAAAATTA
>CM060329.1:50235719-50238219 GCA_030674155.1 Stramonita haemastoma
CTACTAATAACTACTACTACTACTAATGCTGCTGCTGCTGCTGCTACCACCTCCACCACCACCACCACCACTACTACTACTACTACTACTACTACTACTACTACTACTACTACTACTTCTACTACTACTACTACTACTACTACTACTACTACTACTACTACTACTACCACCACCACCTCCACTACTACTAATAACTACTACTACTACTAATGCTGCTGCTGCTGCTGCTACCACCACCACCACCACTACTACTACTACTACTATTACTACTACTACTACTACTACTACTACTACTACTACTACTACTACTACTACTACCACCACCACCACCTCCACTACTACTAATAACTACTACAACTACTAATGCTGCTGCTGCTGCTACCACCACCACCACCAACAACACTACTACTACTACTACTACTACTACTACTACTACTGCTACTGCTACTACTACTAACTACTACTACTACTACTACTACTACTACTAACTACTACTAACAGCTTATTATTTTATGACTACAGCCGCAGTTTGCTTGTCTTGTCTGTTTGCCTGCCTGCCTGCCTGTCTGCTTGTGTGTTGGTCTGTCTGTCTGCCTGTCTGTCTGTCTACTTGTACGTTGATCCGTCTGTCTGTCTCCGTGTCTCTCTGCCTGTCTACTTGTGCGTTGGTCTGTCTGTCTGTCTGCCTGTCTGTGAGCCTGCTTGTCTGCCTGTCTACTTGCGTGTTGGTTTTGTCTGCCTGCCTGTCTACATGTATGTTAGTTGTCTGTCTGTCTGTCTGTCTGCCTGTCTACTTTGTGTGTTTTTTGTGTCGGCTTGTCTGTGTCTGCCGTTAGCCAGAGAGAGATGGCGAGTTATATGTTTATGTCTGCTGCAGTCAACTAGTACTGATTTGCCGGCACATCAACTGAACTGTACAAAAGTCCTGTGTAACAGATGGCGGTGGCTGGAAATCATGACTGTCACGACACACACACACACACACACACACACACACACACACACACACACACACACACACATACACACACACACATACACACGCGTACGCGCATGCACACACACACTCGCACGCATGCACGCACACACACACACACACGCACGCATGCACGCACGCATGCACACACACACGCATGCACACGCACGCATGCACACAACACGCACCACAACAAACACACACACACACCCACACACACACACACACACACACACACAACACACACACACACACACACACACACACACACACACACAACAAAAACCGAAAGAAGAAAAAAACAAAACAAAACCTTTTTCATGGCTATGCAGATCTTGTGTGATAGGTATTATTATAATAATGTCTAAATCGTTACATCGTCTCTGCAAAAATTCTTCATGGAGCAGGGGAAAGGAGGATAAGACTATGAAGTAAATAGAGGAGGAAGAGGAGGGGAAAAGGGGGGGGGGATAGTGGTCATAAAGTAGATAGATGAAGAGGATTGATTGACTGATTGATTTAATTTGATTTAAAAAAAAAAAAAAAAAAAAAAACCCAAAAAAAAAAAAAAACAAAAAAAAAAAAACGAAAAGGAAAAAAAAAACCCTTTTTAACCCCCCATATTTTTAAATGTAACCCCCCCCTTTCCCTTTTAAAAAAAGGGAAGGAAAAAAGGGGGAATGGGGGGGGGAAAAGGAGAAAAAGGGGGGGGGGGGGGGGGGGGGGGGGGGGGGGGGGTGGGGGGGGGGGGGGGGGGGGGGGGGGGGGGGGGGGGGGGGGGGGGGGGGGGGGGGGGGGGGGGGGGGGGGGGGGGGGGGGGGGGGGGGGTTAAAAAAGATGTTTGGTCTCTAAGGAAGAGTTCGAACCAGGGATTTCTCTCTGTCGTCCTGCCTCTCCCCTCTCTATGTTTTCTCTCTGGTCTGTCTGTCTGTCTGTCTGTCTGCGTCTGTCTGTCTCTGTCTCTGTCTCTGTCTCTCTGTCCTGTCTGTCTGTCTGTCTGTCTGTCTCTCCTCTTCTCTCTCTCTCCCTCTCTCTCTCTCTCTCTCTCTCTCTCTCTCTCCCTTACACACACACACGCGCGCACGCGCGCGCGCGCGCACACACAACACATACAGACACACACACACACACACACACAAGGTTGCTGGGGGTGTTGGTGAATCACCAGCCGGGACATGACATTAATGGCTCTTTGCAGTCGGCCCCCACATACACAGCGCAAACCAAGGCCACTGCACAGAGAGGAAAGGGTCTCTGGAGGGAGAGAGAGAGAGAGAGAGAGAGAGAGAGAGAGAGAGAGAGGGAGAAGAGAGAGAGGAGAGAGGGAGAGAGGGAGAGAGAGAGAGACGAGAGAGGGAGAGAGAGAGAGAGAGAGGTAGGGTAGAGATAAGAGACAGATAGAGACAGATAGATAATAAGATAGATAGATAGAATAGATAATAGATAGATAGATAGATAGATAAGATAGATAGATAGATAGATAGATAGACAGACAGACAGACAGACAGACAGGCAGGCAGGCAG
>CM060329.1:50253219-50262896 GCA_030674155.1 Stramonita haemastoma
TGTAAAACAATAGTTTGTGATGGTCTCCAGCCATGACAAGCTCCCAGCATCACGGCATGCAGGCACTCTCCTTTCCTTAAAGGAGAACAGAAAACAAAACTCCCTGAAGCCAGGGTATCGCTATCTGTGTGGTGCCTATACTTTAAAAAAAACACTAATAGGAATAATTCTCATCCAGCCTCTTCTTTCACAGTGCTTCCTAGGCTGGATGAACGCGTCAGAACACGTATTGTGGGTGCCCCCACAGTGTTAAGGAAGTGTTTAATTTAAAAAAAAAAAAAAATAATAATATAATAATAATAATAATAAAATAATAATGATAATAATAATACATGGAATTTATATAGGGCTATATCTTGTAAAAACAAATCAAAGCCCTTAAAAATAAAAAGGGGGGGGGGGAGGACAAGCAACAACAACAGTGTTTACAGATATGTAAAGTCACTAAAACAAAAACAAACAAAAAGAAACAGGCATTGGGGGGGGGGGGGGGAGTTGGGAGGTGCTGATGGTGGCATTCTTCTCTTGTTGTGCTGGAACCTCCCACGTGGTTTTCTAATGTCAGGCAATCCGTTAGTTAGCCGTCAGTGTGTGAATGCCTTTTACACGCACTATTTCACACGAACATGGGGCGTGACGTCAATGATAGTAATAATCCAGGTTGTTTGGACTTACTGACTGAATACAGAGGAGCTGTCTGGCTGTACAGATCTGTCTCTTCTTCTGTCTGTCTGTCTGTCTGTCCGTGTGTGTGTGTGTGTGTGTGTGTGGTGTGTGTGTGTGTGTGTGTGTGTGTGTTCTCTCTCTCTCTCTCTCTCTCTCTCTCTCTCTCTCTCTCTCTCTCTCTCTCTCTCATGTGGAGTGGTGGTGGTGTGGTGGTGTGTGTGTGTGTGTGTGTGTGTGTGTGTGTGTGTGTGTTGTGTGTGTGTGTGTGAAAGAGAGAGGGAGAGAGATAGAGAGAGAGATGTAATATGTCACAGCATGTACTGCTGTAGGGACACGTGTGTAGGCAGTTGGTCTGCTATATACTGCCATCTTTCTGTTCTCCTTCCACAACCCCTTCCTCCCTCTCTCTCTCTCCTTCTACTCCCCTCTCTCCAACCCACCCCTTCTCTCCAATCCCTTTATTGTTTTATTTTTCCCCTTTCATCAGCTCACCCCCCACACACCCACCCACTCCTCCTCCCTCTCTCTCTCTTCTTTTCTCTTCTCTCTCTCTCTCATCTCTCTCTCTCTCTCTCTTCTCCTCTCTCTCTCTTCTCACACACCCACACACACCACACCCCACCTGTTTTTGTTTTTGTCTTTTTGCCTCTGTTTCTGTTCTCTCTCTCTCTCTCTCTCTCTCTCTCTCTCTCTCTCTCTCTCTCTCTCTCTCTCTCTCTCTCTCTCTCTCTCTCTCTCTCTCTCTCTCTCTCTCTCTCCAGTTGATAACTACAGTCAAATTAGTCTACAATACTTTTATTTCCATGCTGAATATCCGAATATTTCTGGCTTTGTTTCATTACCAAACCATTCTCAGTCAAAACATTGGCTACAGGAGTAGGACTCGTGTCACTATCTATACAAATCAGTAAATTGTTCTTTTAATAACAAACCACCAATGTTATAAGCCACAAATAAACTTTACACTTTTGAAGTTTTAGTGGGTGGTGGGCAAGTTAATTGGATGGTCAGTGGAATGCTTGGCTGGTTGCATGGATAATTGGACAGCAGTATGGCTTGCATGCATAAATCACTGATTAGTTGATCCATATGGTCAATCATCAGCTATTTGTTGTTAGTTGGTTGGGATTTTTGGTTTGGTTGGTTTTTATATTTTGGAGGCGGCCTGATTGTTTGTGTCACAACACAAAATCCCAGCATCCAAAAAGGATGAGGTTGGATCTTCTGCTGTAACTAGCTTGTTTAAAATTCGTCCGGAAAAGGGGTGGCAGTCACAGCAGTCTCCCAAAGCACAACTCAAAAGGCAGAAAAAACAATTACAAACAAGATGCTTTATTTCACTTTCATACACATTTAAACAATTCTAAGCTAACGTGCCCCCCTCTCCGCCCTTCCTAACACCCTGTTCCCCTACACAAATATATATAAACAAGAAAAAGAAATAAATGAAAATAATACTCTCTCACACACACTCTCACAGTCTATGGGGGAAAGGCATCAGGACAGGAAACGTGGGGGGACACTGCAAATGTCACAGTGCTGACAATTGAGGCGCTGGACGCCAGAGTCCAGTTCAGGCTCGCAGCATGCTGTGAAAGGTCCCCGCTCCACTCATCATCCTCTCTGCTAAGATGGCCCGGAGAGGTCTGCTGGGACGCTGGGTGCGGTGTTCTGCCCAACACGCTGTCCAGACCCGAGGTCTGTCCCACCCGACATTCAGTCCCGTCTGCCCAACACACAAATGGCCCCTGCTGCCGCCTGCCCACACACAAACAAGCTGTGGCAGGAATTAATACTTAGTCACATAATGAGCGTCAACCCCTTCCTCCATCCCTTCCCTTCCCCCACCTTAACAATCGATACAATCTCCATCAAAACTCCTCCATGAGGTTACAACTAGAAGTACAAATAAGCTGTCACACAGACATACAAATAAACACGACATAACCTCTGACTGCAACATATATTCCCACAGTCAGAGGAACAGGACGGATTACTGGGGACAGTACTCGAAATCAGACCACGTGGTGAACCTGCGGTCCCTTCCAGTTTCAATCCACCCCAACGGCCGAAAACCCAGAATCATAAAAAGAAACAAAAGAATGAAGCACTGAAAATAAAGTCTTGAAACCAAAAGGAATCTGCATGTTCGGAAGACCTACCTTCTCTCTTCCCCCACAAAGGCAGAGTTCGAGAGAAGAAACTATTGGAACCAAAGCATAAAGTGGTGAAGTCGTGGGTTCGAAACCCGGTGCAACACCCACTCACTCCAGTCAGTGGAATGAGTAAATAATTCAAACAAATAAGTTGCATGCACCTGAAAAAATGTTGGACACTTCCGAGTGTCTAAACCAAATAAAATAATATTTGATTTCTGCCACACAGCTCGTGTGGTTATCATCGTCTTGTGCCGATCGCGGCACCACCACTCCTGCATCCGCAAGGAGTTCTCTCTCTCTGCACCTTCGCTACCGAGCACAAAGTGTCGCCGGGGTGGCATCACGACAGGCAATATATGCCTGCTATCACCTGATCTCAGGTGAGCTCTCACCCCGGTTTTTTGGCGGAAACTCCGCCACCCACAGGCGCCTCCTACTGCCACTCAGGGAGTTTTCGCATGGCTACACAACATGTTACATAAAAATTCCCATGTGCATCGCTAGCCTGGCTCAGGGGTTCAAATCACAATAAAAAAACTAAAGTGGGGAGGGTGGAAAAAAAATGTGGAGGTAAAGGACCTCCCGTCAGTCCCCTTAAAACCACACCTCTCCCTCCTGTCCAGGGCGCTAGTCCTTCACCCTGGCGGTCAGGAGAGGTAAGTGGGGTGGTGAAGGGGTGTGAGGATTCCAACCTGGGTCGATTCGACAGTTTGGTTTTGCTTTTTTTGTTTTGGTTTTTTTCTTTTCTTTTTTTTTGGGGGGGTGAGCAGTAGGCTTTGGTAGTGAGTATTTTAAGAGACAGACAGACGAACAGACAGACGCACAGACAGCCGAACAAAAAGAAACAGAAACAAAGAAGGAGATCATTCTTTCCCTTTTATTGCATCATGACATTACCTCAGTCATTCCCACTACCATTCCCTTACCCCCCCCCCCCCCCACTTGTTTTAGGGGCAGAGAGGGAGAAGACGCTGAAAACAACTTGTTTTTGTTGACAGGGGCTGGACCTGATGACGTCAGAATCCGTAGGTATTTCCATGCTGGCAGACTTTTCCAATCTATCTCTGGAACCTCTGGCAGATTTGTTGAATGGGTGTGAGGTAGGGTATACAGTCAGAATGGCACGTGTCCCTTCTTGATTGGGACTACGTGCTGCTGTTGAAAGGACAGAAAGATAAATACCCTGGTGACAGAAACAAGGTGTAGGCTCTCTGGAAGAAATAATGTAGTCAATGAACAAGAATAATGCAGTAAAGTCACCACCCGCATCTGGGAGAACCCAAAGCTGACAATTTCCACCAAGATGGCAGGGTACAACGCCTACATTGTCAGTACTCTCCTTTATAGCAGTGAAACATGGACAACATACTCCAAACAGGAGCGCAAACTAAACAGCATCCACCTGCGCTCTCTCTCCGTGGCATCCTCGGTATCCACTGGAGTGACAAAGTTACTAACACTCAGGTCCTCGAGGTTGCAGGTCTTCCCACCATGTACACACACGTCAAACAACGCAGACTCAAATGGCTCGGTCACATGGGAAGGATGGAAGATGGACGCATTTCTAAAGATCTCCTCTATGGTGAACTTGCCTCCGGCAAGAGAAGCATTGGCCGCCCCCAACTGCCTACAAAGATGTCTGCAAGGGTGACATGAAAGCCCTGGACATCAACACAGAGAACTGGGAGGAGGTAGCGGCTGACAGCAACAAATGACGCAGTGTTCTCCACAAATAGCTGAAGTATGATTTACATCTTCCATTCAGCCATCTGAGACACATAGTAGTAACCGGATCTATAGAAAAAAATAACCTTTCGCAACAGAATCACCATAAACAACCGGTGGAAATGTTCCCCACTAATCTGAAAATGAAGCATTGAACTATCTCCCTCGAACTTGTTTATGCCAACTCTGCCTAGCCTCTGTTACAAGACAGATGTGAAGATTAAGATTTCCCAAATTAATGGGCCTGACTCCCAATTGTTTACTGTGGGCCATGCCAGTCTTCCTTGCCTGTGTCTCCTAGCCAGCAGCGGGCATTGATATGCTGCAGTGTGTTACAGATACACAGACAGTGACACTGGAGTGTAAGGAAAATACATGTGACATTTATGGTAATGCAGATGTAAGTGCCGAAAAGTTGTGTAACAGAGAAAAAGTGGATGGTGAGGAAGAAGGGAGGTATATGGTTGGTTCTGAATGTGCTGAGAGTGTGGCAGAATATTCAGGTGAATCTGTGGAAAAGCAGGTACATGAGATCAAAGAAACCACCTTTAGGGATATTTTGAACCAGTTAAAAGAGTTTGATAACCAGTTCAGAAAAAGAGCAGATGGTATTTCCAGTACACAAAGAAATGACAACTGGCCAAACTGCTAAAAAACCAATCTTGTGTGTAGAGATGTGAGTAGTTATTCCAATGATGACTGATACATGCCTGAAGTTGTTTCAGGAGAGACCAGCCAGTGAATACATAATGATTTGTGTCTCAGGAAAAAAATTCATATTTTATAATTGTTGCAAACTCATATTGTGGATTTCCATACCATGTTATTCATTTGGGTTTTCATTGACTGAATTCTTTTTCAACCTATGTGTTTTGTGCCCAGTGGATCCCTCTGTCCCCTTGTGAATGGGCCTAAAGCTTATCACAATAAACTATTGTCATTGTCATTGTCTCTCTCCAGTTGATAACTACAGTCAAATTAGTCTACAATACTTTTATTTCCATGCTGAATATCCGAATATTTCTGGCTGTTTCATTACTAAACCATTCTCAGTCAAAACATTGGCTACAGGAGTAGGACTCGTGTCACTATCTATACAAATCAGTAAACTGTTCTTTTAATAACAAACCACCAATGTTATAAGCCACAAATAAACTTTACACTTTTGAAGTTTTAGTGGGTGGTGGGCAAGTTAATTGGATGGTCAGTGGAATGCTTGGCTGGTTGCATGGATAATTGGACAGCAGTATGGCTTGCATGCATAGATCACTGATAAGTTGATCCATATGGTCAATCATCAGCTATTTGTTGTTAGTTGGTTGGGATTTTTGGTTTGGTTGGTTTTTATATTTTGGAGGCGGCCTGATTGTTTGTGTCACAACACAAAATCCCCAGCGTCCAAAAAGGATGAAGTTGGATCTTCTGCTGTAACTAGCTTGTTTAAAATTCGTCTGGAAAAGGGGTGGCAGTCACAGCAGTCTCCCAAAGCACAACTCAAAAGGCAGAAAAAACAATTACAAACAAGACGCTTTATTTCACTTTCATACACATTTAAACAATTCTAAGCTAACGTGCCCCTTTTCCCCCCTCCGCCCTTCCTAACACCCCTATTCCCCTACACAAATATATATAAACAAGAAAAAGAAATAAATGAAAATAATACTCTCTCACACACACTCTCACAGTTTATTCACAATAGGGGGAAAGGCATCAGGACAGGAAACGTGGGGGGACACTCAGCTTTCGCAAATGTCACAGTGCTGACAATGAGGCGTTGGACGCCAGAGTCCAGTTCAGGCTCGCAGCATGCTGTGAAAGGTCCCCGCTCCACTTGTCATCCTCTCTGCTAAGATGGTCCGGAGAGGTCTGCTGGATCGCCAGGTGCGGTGTTCTGCCCCACACGCTGTCCAGACCCAAGGTTTGTCCCACCCGACATCCAGTCCCGTCTGCCCAACACACAAACGGCCCCTGCTGCCACCTGCCCACACACAAACAAGCTGTGGCAGGAATTAATACTTAGTCACATAATGAGTGTCAACCCCTCCCTCCATCCCTTGCCTTCCCCCAATAAGGAATGGGGTATGCTTTCAGTAAATGTTTCTACAAACAGAACTATATCATATTTGTTAACAAACGCTAGCACATCAAATTCATTCTTGAGCCGCCAAAGACATTTAAAGTTATCACGTACAGATGATATTTCAGCACTGTCTTCTGCATTAGCACCCAGCAATGTTGGAACAGTGGCACCAAGCTGCTGGCTTCCAGACTGAGAGCGTGACAGGTTCTGGCCTAACCGTCAGCGATGTGCACCCTTGCCTTGCTGTGCGGCACCGCCTGAGCCAGACACAACAGAGGGGCTGCCTTTCCTGAACACGTCACTCCAGTGTTGTGACAGACCCCCCACTTTCTTGCTAGATAGGCTGGTACTCTGCTGACGATTTCCTGTGTGCACAGGTGACACACCAGGACGACCCCCCTGTTGTGCTTGCCTCTGTGTGGAAACTCGGCCCCGGCCCTTGCCTCTCCGGTCTTCACTGCCTCTGGAATCGCCACTGCTCACCGTCTGTCCTCCAGTTGGGCTGTTGACAGGAGATCCTCTTCCAAAACCCCAGAGTGAGGAAGCTCCCTCGCTCCCAGTGGGACTGGCAGAACGTTCCTCTGCCGCTCCGCTCCGTCCGGTCCGCCAGCCTCCATTGACACGTCATCTTCCTCTGCAACCTAGTGTGGGCTGTCAGCATCACGGAGTCTGCCAGAAGTCCTGTCTTCTGCTGCTGTCTTCTCTGGCTCCATGTCAGCCATAGCATTGTACTGTCATCACCTCCCTCATGTGAGCAGGATTCTGGAAGCCGTTCATCTTCAGAGAGCACAGGTTCAAATAGGTCCGACATTCTGTCTTCTGTGTGTTCTGTACTGTCTGGGAGTCCTTCACCCAGATTTCTTGGTTGGCTTGTCGGACTGCCCTGACTGTAGTTAGCAGTGGCTGGTGACTGAACTGCTGGCTGTGTACAGCCTGCAGCTGGGATGTTCCTGGCTCCTTGGTTTCTTCAGCTCCTCTATCTTCACTACCGGCTCTTCTGTCAGCAAT
Organism: Stramonita haemastoma; assembly: GCA_030674155.1. Classification (NCBI taxonomy): domain Eukaryota; kingdom Metazoa; phylum Mollusca; class Gastropoda; order Neogastropoda; family Muricidae; genus Stramonita; species Stramonita haemastoma. Next base: position 50,260,858 of record CM060329.1, read on the forward strand.
GCCTCTCTCCCTCCTGTACGCCTCCCTCCCCTTGACGCTGTTCTTGCTGCTGTTGTTGTGTCACTGAGTACCCCAGGTGTGCCGAGTGTTGACCCTGGAATCACCTGCCACTACCACACACCCATTTTTCAGGTAGCCCCTTTTGCCTTCTGCTTTCAGTTTCTGCATTTGCTGGTGCTGGGCAGGAGTCAGATCTGGCCCCACTCGGATTCCCAAAGCTCTGGTCATTGACTGCCTGCACTCTCTCTTGGACATCAGAGACTTGGGCAGTTCCCGGTTTCTGAAGGTGATGATGACTGGTCTAGGCATCCTGTCATCAGGATTGCCAACACGCACAGCATCTTCAATGTCTCCGCAGCCCAGGGTGAAATCATCAGAACCAAAATAGGAGTTCAACTTACCGATGATTTTGTCTTTGAGATATGTCCGCGTCTCGTTCCTTTCTTCCTCCAGGCCTGTCAGCTTCAGGTTTCTTCGGGGCAAGTCAGACTGTAGACGGTCCAGCTGACTGTGCAACATGTCCACATACTGCTCTGACTCCCGCAGTTTGCTGTAGAGGTCCTGGATGCTGTCTGCATTTTCTTGCACTGTTTTTGTGATCCACATCAACTGTTGCTTAATGTCGGCCATGTCTTGAGACACCACATAGTGGTTCACTGCCATCTGTCTCTGCATGTCTGCACTTTGCTGACTGACCCCCGACCAGGATTCTGTTCAATGTCGCCACATCTCATCAGTACTGCGACATTCAGAAAGACTAGAATAAAGTTGGAGAGTTTACATGATACAGGTACCTTGATCGTTTTGAGAAATCTTGCAGCTGCTCTCTTTGCCCTACCTGCCATGAAGCAATAAATGTCCAGACAAAGATGCCCACCGCAACCTCCATTGCACTGTTCCTATAGGCATCTTGGCATGTCAAAGAAAGGGGAAAAATACTAAGTCAATTTTTTAATGATTCAGTGTTATATTGTGTACAAAACTCAGAGCGCTCGCCAAACACGTCAGAACACCTCTTGCAGGTGAACTCTCGTGTGTGTGTGTGTGTGTGTGTGTGTGTGTGTGTGTGTGTTCAGGCTTCAGAAAGTTGTTGCCTTTCAAATAAAATGAGTTTTAAAAAATAGTAAGAATTTTTTTAAAACCTGTTCTGTTTATTGCATATCTTCCCTGTACAATCATTACTCTGTGTGGTATGTGTAAGTGTGTGTTAGGGGGAGGCGTCTGTCTGCCTCCTTGCCTGTCTGTCAATCTGTCTGTCTGCCTCTCTGTCGGTGTTTTGTAGTAACACATAAACAGCTTGATTGTTTCCAAATGTACAGAAATCGAGAATCGACATTTTCTTGGGGCAAAGATTTGTTTAGTTCTCAGAATGTAAGAGAGATTTACGTCAGCACCTGGAATTCTAAAGTGTTAGTAATAAGCAGACGTTTGAAAATCCTGCTTTTCTTCCAGGGGGGGGATTTTCAATAGTAGTGCTGTAGGTTGTGGACTTCTGTGTTAAATTGGGCTTGTGCGAAAAGAACATACCCGACTGAACAGAACTAGTGCGTCATCGGGTTCTTACCCAAGTTCTATCTGGTTTAGGGGCCAAATTTGTCCATTCAAACGGTCTTTTTTGGAGTGGTTTTTGCCTTCCTATGGGTCACGCACATTCCTACACAAAACCCCTTTTTTCTTTTTGTGCCATCCATTTTGTTAGATTTTTTGGGGCTATGTGCTTAAAATTAATCGAAGGAGTTCAAACATAATTGTTCAACACACCCCTCATGTAGAACTTTGGTATTTTCATATGAATATTGGTTTTTGGACTGTATTGTATTGTTTTTTGTGTGCACTTATTGTTTGTTTGTTTTTGTTTTTATGCTCTGTGTTGCTGGGTCTTTGGGGAGGTGTGCCCTTAAGGGTTTTACCTGCAGACATTAGAGTGCCTTTCTGCATGAGTGTATGTTAGGGGTGTGTGCGCCTGTAAAACGGGGCTTTTAGATGCCTTTCTGCCGGGTATCTGGGGGGAGAGAAGAGAGAAGAAGAGAGAGAAAACC
>CM060329.1:50262996-50265496 GCA_030674155.1 Stramonita haemastoma
ACCCGTAGGAAGAGACTGTGCTGGGGTAGACAAACCCCTAGGAAGACACTGTCTGTGCTGGGGTAGACAGACCCAATAACGGTAAGAGACGTCTGTGCTGTACACAGACCGGGTAGGAAGAGATGGGGGGGGGGGGGGGGGGTACAACATTGGGGCCAAAACTTTTTCCCCATACATTAGACCATGAGTGCTGGTCTGGGCACTAGTCTTTTAGATGAGACAAAAAATCGAGGTCCTTGTGTTACACACCACTATTTAGCGCAGTAAAAGAACCCACCGCGACAAGGGGGTTGACCCGGGCAAAATTCTGTAGAAAAAAGCCACTCTGATAGGAAAACAAATACAACTGCAGACAGGAGAAAGAAAAAAATGGGTATGCACTACACTTAGGGCCACCCGCTCATGGGGGAGAGAGCAGCCCGAATTTCACACAGAGAAACCTTCTGTGACATAAAGTGATACAAAATACACAAAAACAAAATACAAAAAATGCGCACACACACTAATACACACATATCCACGAATGCACACAGAAAATATATACCTGCACACACACACGTGTGCACAGACATGGGCATGTGAATGCACACACACACACACACACACCACACACACAAACACACACACACACACACACGCGCACACACACACACACACACACACACATGCACGCACGCACACCACACACGACACAGACACAGACACACACACAGACACACACACACACACACACACACACACACACACACACACACACACACACACACACAAGAATTCATCAGAATGATAAACCAGACAACAAACATCAACATCCAAAAGGAGAAATCTTCCCTGAGACATAAATACAATGATAACAACAACAAGGGCAACAAAAATATCGAACAATAAGTCCTAAATGATAATGAATATAATGTCATAAGTGATATGGAACAGCAAGTCCTAAGTGATATAAAAGGGTGACTTCAGATTACAGAGGATGGTTGCAGCAAAATAACATCAGTATCTAAATGTGCTGTTGCTTTTTTGCCGTGTTCCTAATGCTAGCTCCATTCTATTAATGGACATACGTTTTTTTTTCTTTTATAGCAGCAGACAATCAGTGCTAAGCTGAGTCTCAGCATGAGACTGACTGACGTCATCAGGGCAATATCCATTGTACAAGAAGTGTTGAGGCACACGGAGAAATGTCTCTGATTTCTGCATTAGGGGTATCAGTGGGTGGTTGAACCCTGCAGAGTATGATGGACTGTTGAGCATGAGTGGGTGGGTGGGTTTATATGCAAACTGGACCTTTTGTAGGTGAAACAGGCAAAACGTCAAACTATTGGCATTTTTACTTTCATTTTGTGTTAAGGGTTGTCATCCACTCACTTCTTTCTTTCTTTCTCTCTCTCTCCAGGCAGTATCCCTTCTTTGTTCTTCACCCCTTCTAACTCCCTCTGGAAGGCTTTATCTCCGCCCATTCTTTCTCAAAGCTTCTATTTCTACCCACTGTAACTCAATCCTAAAGGCAGAGCAACCATTTTTTGCTCTTAAGACAGACAATAGCTGCTATCTGAGCATTTGAGGACAGTAATAAGAAGAAGGGGAATAAGGGAAGAAGAAGAAGAAGAAGAAGAAGAAGAAGAAGAAGGAGGAGGAGGAGGAGAAGGAAAAGAAGAAGAAAAAGAGGAAGAAGAAGAAGAAGAAGATGATGATGATGATGATGATGATGATGATGATGATGATGATGATGAAGACAAAGATGAAGAAGATGATAATGATGACGAAGAAGAGGAGGAGGAAGAGGAAGAAGAAGAAGAACAAGAAGAAGCATTCTCATTCTGTCTTGAGAGACAATGGTTCCGCCTTCTCAAACTTCTCCATTCCATTCTTGTTGGGGGAGGGAGAAAGGTCAGGACTGGCTCAGCAATTCAATCCATGCTCTGCAAAATCTCCTGAAAGAGAGGTATCCGATTCAGACAGAAAAAGAACGGTCCCACCTATGGGGTGACTGACACCCTCTCCAACACAATTAGACCCCACCCCCCACCACCCTCAGCTGAATCTATGACTGTCTTGCCCCCTTATAAACGTGTCTGTAGCCATGACATCACAACAGCAGCCATGACGTCACAACAGCGTAATTTTAGCCGAGGTCTTTGTGAGCAGACAATGAGGATAAGACTAATAAAAAAAAAAAAAAAAAAAAAGACTACAGCCTCCTTATTTAGGATCAATGTACGTGGGTGGGTGTATTGGGGGGAGGGGGGGGGGAGGAGTGGGGGGGTGGGTGTGTGGGTGTGGGAAGCTGTTAACTGTCCCTCGATTGGGGACAAGGCTGATGAGGGGTGTGATTGGATGAAGCGATGTCTGGAGACAGACAGACTAAAGAGAAGGGACGTCATGGTTTGAGTTGTGTTCTTTTCCTTGTTAATGTCACAGTCCCCTGCTGCTGATGCTGCTCTTATGCATCTTAAGTTATTTATTCTTTTATTTTCGATAATTGAATTAGCACTCG
>CM060329.1:50275496-50280496 GCA_030674155.1 Stramonita haemastoma
TATATATATATATATATATATATATATATATATAATATATATATAATATATATCACCTTTCAAAAAAAATATATCACCTTTCAGTGGCGAGGTAAGAAAAAGCCCCCCCATTGTCTACTGAAGCCGTGTGTGCATTGTTACCACGCACTGTTACCGGGGACAAGTATGCGGGTAGCAAGCAGTAGTAAGTCACACAACACAACACAGGCTTGCTGCTACGTCACTACAGTCATGACGGTGTCAACCGTCACGCTTACCCTCACTGTTTCAGAGGCCGGCAGTAGTATGACGTCATACAACGCTTTCAAACTACGTCACTGCAGTCACTACTGCGTCACACAATCACGCCTGATTACCATAGTTTCAACCAGTAAAGTTCTCTCCCATTCCTCTCCTTTGTATTATTATTTTGTTTTAAGTCATGCTAGTAATACACAATTTGCACAAAACGTTTTCATTCACGCATAGGCATGCATGATCGATCATACCCAACATTTTTCAACAACCAGGAGGGGAAAAAACATAAACATTTAGAGTGAATCACAGACAGAGAGAAAAAACAACCATGGACTTAATCAACTGAAGGACTATACCTAAGTCTGACCAGTACCACCCACATCCCTCTTTCCCTTCAACACTAAAAAAAGAAAAAAAAGTAAAAAAGAAGAAAAGACTTACTCTAACCACCCCACCACCACCACCTCCTCCTCCCTTCTCCCCCCCCAAAAAAAATTCTACGCATTCCACCATCAAAAAAAAAAAAAAAATTGGTGGGGAAATCCCACACAGATTTCCTCGTCAGCAACAAGCAAACAAAGAAGAAACAAAACATGAAGTGAGGTCTACTAGGGGGAGAGAGAAGGGGTAACAGACGGAAAATGGAGTTATATCACCTCACCACCACCTACAGCCAGTAGTAGTAAGTACACTTAGGGGGACAGCTAGCTAGCTAGCTATATTATAGTGCTGCTGGGAATACACACAACACACACAGGGCAGAAGGGAGGGAGGGAGGGCAAGTGTAACGAAGTAGAAAGCTTCATTGAAAAACTAAGCTGCAAGAATGTTGCTTTTGCCCTAACCGGCTTTATTTGCGAGGACCATTGACGGCCATTGTAGGGACCAGTGTTTTCGAAACAGTTGTCTTGGGGAAAAAAGTAGACTTGTGTTTCGAGTGTGTGTGTGTGTGTGTGTGTGTGTGTGGGTGGGCAAGTTTGTATGTCATGTTGGGTTGGGGTGTATGGGGGTTATGGGGGGGGGGGGGTAGAGAGGGGGGGGAGTAAGAGAGAGAGAGAGAGAGAGAGAGAGAGAGAGAGAGAGAGAGAGAGAGAGAGAGAGAGAGAGAGAGAAGAGAGAGAGAGAGAGAGAGAGGAGATTATTTATTTTATTTATTAATTGTGACGCTCCACCACATAGTGAGACGGGTGCACATGAGGTCAATTTTTAGTTATTGGCATGTTATTAATGTGCAATAAAGTGCTATCAAATACACAAAACAGATTGAAAATCGTCTATTCTGTGCAATATATTACAAATTGAAATGATAGACTGCAGGATGTGACAAAATGAGAAACGGGCAAGTTTATTTTAGTAACAGGTTGTCAGAATGAGTGCTTTGGTATTTTCAAAACACATTAAAAGCAAAAGGAATAAAAAATATACCTTGATATTTTATTATAAGATAAATAAACAGATCTAGTTTAATAATCAATCAAAATCACAAAATTGACAACTTGACTCCACCTGCCTTTAAAGGCTCCTAGCGCAAAATTAGGTAATGTGCTAAGCGACTCATTTCGTGGTGGAGCGCCACAATTTGTTCTTTTATATAAAGGTAATGGAATAAGCACTCATGTGCTTTTTTTTGCATCTAGTCCCCATGTGTATGCAGTTTTGTAAATCTTGTTATCTGTTCCCCTGGCACACAATGGCCTACTCTTACGAAAAGCGGAACAGGATTTAACGTGAGGCAAGATGTTCTGCGTGTGTTCGCACACAGGGCATGGGTTTACAGTCTCATCCGAGAGACTTTTGGGGAGAGTAGAGTCAGCACTGATGTTAACTCCAGGGGAAAAACCCCCTCCAACTGGAATCGAACTGGGGTGGTCAAATTGCCAGCGCAATGTTCAGACCACTAGGCTATCCCGTCCCGTGTGAGAGAGAGAATGTGTGTGTGTGTGTGTGTGTGTGTGTGTGTGTGTGTTGGTGTGTGGTGGTGTGTGTGTGTGTGTGTGTGTGTGTGTGGTGTGTGTGTGTGTGTGTGTGCGCGCGTGCCCGCGCACGTATGTGTGTGTATGTGTGTGTGTGAATTCTTGCTCCCTCTTTCCATTCTCCTCCCTCGTGGCCGTACAACCCCCACCCCCCCCCCCCCCCGGCCCCCACGCACCCCTACCCTTAAATCCTGTTTGATACCCCTTTCTTTTCATCCTGCTCCCATTTTGGAGAGGCCAGGGTCTATACTGGCCAAAGGTATGTGAGGGAAAAACCCCAATCGAAAAAGTCCGGGAGCAAAATGACCTATCTGGGGAATTGAACTACTTTTCATGAAGAATCAAACAGATTAGGAACAACCCCCCTTCCCTCTTCTCTCACTCACTCCCTCCCTCTACTTCACGCAAGAAAAAAAGTAGTCCTCAGAAATGTGTGTGTGTGTTGTGTGTGTGTGTGTGTGTGTGTGTGTGTGTGTGTGTGTCTGTGTGTGTGTGTGTGTGTGTGTGTGTCTGTGTCTGTGTGTGTGTGTGTGTGTTGTGTCTGTGTGTCTGTGTGTCTGTGTGGTTTGTCTTATTTATTTATCTATTAAGTCTTTTATGTCGAGGATAATGGAATAGGCACTCATGTGCTTTTTTTACATCTAGTACCCGTGTGCATGCAGTTTTGTAAATTTTATCATCTGCTCCCACCGGCACACAATCGCCTACTCTTTCAAAAAGCCGAACAGGATTTAACGTGTGCGCAAGATGTTCTGCGTGCGTTCGCACACGGGGCCTCGGTTTATAGTCTCATCCGAAGGAAAAGTTTCTTTGGTTAGCCACACAAAATCTAAATGTGTGTGTGCGTGCGTGCGTGCGTGCGTGCGTGCGTTGTGTGTGTGTGTGTGTGTGTGTGTGTGCGTGTGTGTGTGTGCGAGCGCGCGCGCGCGCGCGTATGTGTGTGTGTGTGTGTGTGTGTGTGTTCCTAAATCCTGCTCATTAAAAAAAAAATGACATCTTCACAACACCTCTTTTTTTATTTTCTTTTTGTTCAGTTCTCAGAATTTGGCTCCAATTCCAGTCAAGCTTTTTTCGTAGTGCCAGTCCCTTCAAAGGATCACAGAATGATGAACAGAATACCATGCTGTGTTTCCGAGAAGACCTAAACGTACATAAAGAATTTGTTTTTAATGATATGAAGATAGAATAAGGACGAGATTGCCGGATGTGTATGGTTTTTTTTTCTCCATTTTTCATGGGAGTGAAATGGGGTGGGATGGGGTGTGGGGGTAGAAGAAGGGGGTCTTCTAGGTGATAGTAAACCATTTCAGAGAAACACACACCACACACACACACACACACACACACACACACACACACCACACACACGCACACGCACGCGCGCGCACCCAACACACACACACACACACACACACACACAAACACAAACACAACACACACACACACACACCCCACACACACACACCACACACACACACACACACACACACACACACACACACCACACACACACACACACACACACACACACACAAGGTGTGTGGTGATCCAAAGAAACTTTTGAACATTCATTGGGTTAGAGAGAGGTAGATCGGAGTGTGACCTTTGAAGAGAATTGAAAAACAGATTAGGACTCTCTCATACTTGGATTAAGGCCGATTAAAGGGATTAAGCCCCCTACCCCCCCCCCCCTTTTCAACCCCCCCCCCCCCCCACACACACACACACACACATCCCACCCACCCATCCACCCACCCTTATTATTTTTTTTTTTTTTTTTTTTACTTTCGACTGCTTCAATAAGCATGTGTGTGGTCAACTTAAGAAAGTTTTGTCCCAGCGTATTATATAGCGTGGCTGCAAAGGAGATTATGAAGGACGTGGATTTTTCTGTGGTGTGTGTGTGTGTGTGTGTGTGTGTGTGTGTGTGTGTGTGTGTGTGTGTGTGTGTGTGTGTGTGTGTGTGTGTGTGGATATTATGAAGTGGAGTTAATCAGTTTAGGTGTGGAGGAAGAAGGGGTAGGACTGGGGGGGAGGGGGGGGGGAAGAAAGTGGGAAGGAAAAAAGGGATGAAGAAACTCTCTCTGTCTCTGTCTCTGTCTCTGTCTCTCTCTGTCTGCTGTCTGTCTGTCTGTCTGTCTGTCTGTCTGTCTCTGTCTGTCTGTCTGTCTTCTGTCTGTCTATCTGTCTGTCTGTCTGTCTGTCTGTCTGTCTCTCTCTCTCTCTCTCTCTCTCTCTCTCTCCCCTCCTCTCTCTCTCTCCTCTTCCCCTTTTCCTATCTGTCTCTGTCTGTCTCTGTCTGCCCTGTCTCTGTCTTCTTTCTCTCTCTCTGTCTCGCTCTGGCTTTTTGTCTCTGTCTCGTCTCTGCCCTCTCTTTTCTCTCTCGTCCTCTGTCCTTTGTCTCTGCTCTGTCTCGCCGTCTCTTCTTTCTCCCTCTCTCCCTCCCCCCCTCCCTCCTCCACCTCTCCTCCCTCTTCCTCAACCCTCCCCCTCCTCCCCTCCTCCTCCCCCCTTTCTCTCCTCCCCCTCTCCTATCTGTCTCTGTCTCTCTCTGTCTCTCGCTCTCTGTCCTCTGTCTCTGTCTCTTCTGTCTGTCTTCCTGTCTGTCTTCTCCCCTCTCTCTTCTCTCCTCTCTCCCTCTCATTCTCCCCTCTCCTTTTCCCCTCTCCCCCAAAATTCTCTCCTCTCTCCTCTTTTGGGGGGGTGCAATGACTTATATAAAGTTTTTGGCAGCAATAAATTTGGTTTTTCACTTTTTTTTGTCTCACTGCCGGCCAAAAAAAAAACATC
>CM060329.1:50285496-50286928 GCA_030674155.1 Stramonita haemastoma
AAATGTTATGTTTTTTCATCACCAAGAGAGGGCATTAAAAATTTTTAAAAACCCCAAAAAAAAAAATTTTTTTTTCCCAAAAACCCGGGGGCAACCTCCAAAACACCCCGACCTTTGTCAACCCCAAAACTGGGCCTAAAAAACCCTCCCAGGCATTTTTTTTACAGATCAAAACCCTTTTTCCAAGGCTAGCGGGGCCCCCAGCCAGCCCCCAGCCACCCCCCAAAACCCCCCAAAAAAAACACAAGGGGGGGGAAAAAATCGCTTCCAATAAAAAGGAAAAGGTTTTTTTAATTTATTTGACGTATGATGAAATTTTGTTTTTTTTTTTTTTTTAACTTGGCAGCCACCGAAAGTTTGGGAAATTTTTGGTGTTATTAAATTTTTTTTTTGCTTGTTTTGGTTGGGGTTTTGTGTGGTGTGTGCGTGGGTGTGTGTGGGGGGTGTGGGGTGTGGTTTTGGGGTGTGTGTGGTTTTGGGGGGGGTGGGGTGCATTTTCGGGTCTGGTTTTTTGTGTGGGGGATGGGGTGCCCTTTTTTATTTTAAAGAAGACGTTTTGCGCTTGGCCAGTGTCCCTGTGAGTGGTCACCTGTTTTACGACGGGGGCCGGGGGAAAAATTGACAGGTTGTTTTGATGACTGCCCCTGATTTACCCCGAGGTTTGGGGGGCCTTGGGGTTTTTTAAAATTAAAAAAAAGTTCGGCCCCAAAAAGGTTTTTTTTTTTCCCCCCCTCCCTCTGATTTTTCTTCCTTTCTGGTTTTGTTTTGTCTTTTTGTTGTCTGCTGTCTGTCCCGTTGTCTGCTGTCTTTTCCCCCCCCCTCCCCCCCCTCTCCCCCCCCTCCCCCCTCTTTTCTCTCCCCTTTTTCCCCTCCTCCCTTTTCCCCCCCTCCCTCTCCCCTCTCTCTTTTCCCCCCTTTTCCCCCTTTTCCCCCTGCCAAAAATCAAAAAAATTCCCCCCCCGGCTTTGCGCCCCAGTTTTGGGGCCGGGCAAAGGGTTTTTTTCCCCGGGGTTTCCCTAGTCCTCCCCTCTCCCCAAAAAGTCCTTCATGGCTTCCCCCCCCGGGTAAAAAACCCCTAAAATCCCCAAATCCTTTCCCTTTTTTTTTCGTCTCCCCTAAAAAATCTTTTTGGGTTCCCCCAGACGGTGTAAAAAAAAACAAGCGGCTTATTTTCCCTTTTTCTCGATATTTAAAAGGGGAAAAATCAAAAAAAAATCAAATCAAAACAAAAAAAAATCCCCCCCCCCTCCCCCTCTTTTCTCTCCTCCCCTCTCATCTCCCTTTTTCCCCTCCCCCTCTCTCCTTTTCTCCCCCTCTCCCCCTCCCTCTCCCCCCCTCCCCCCTCTCTCTCCCCACACACACACTTACCAGACGCCCCCCCCTGTTTTTTCCTTTTTTTTTTTCCTCTGTCTCTCTGTCTGTTTTCTCCCCC
>CM060329.1:50287028-50292028 GCA_030674155.1 Stramonita haemastoma
CTCCCCGCTTACCCCCCCCTCCCCCCAGAGATAACGTCAATACCGACTCAACTTCCCTGAAATTTCTGTAACCGGGGAATAAAACAAAAACAAGCTGTATTGTCTGATGTTGGATTCAGCTGGATTCAGAATCCAGAATCCAGCAAACCATTGGTCCCTACAAAAGTCTTCTATCAATCGTAAAGAAGCGTAAACTTAAATGGTACGGGCATGTCACAGGATCAAACGGACTGGCGAAAAACAATACTACAAGGCACTGTCCAAGGAGGACGAAAAAAAGGCAGACCAAGGAAGAGATGGGAGGACAACATCAGCGAATGGACAGGCCTAGAACTCCACAAAACTTTGATAAAAAGGCAAAACAGAGAGAGGAATGGAGGGAACTAGCTGTCAAGTCTTCATGGGTGCCCCCACGGTCGCCAGACTAAGGGATAGATAGATAGATAGATAGATAGATAGATAGATAGATAGATAGATAGATAGATTAGATAGATAGATAGATAGATAGATAGATAGATAGATAGATAGATAGATAGATAGATAGATAGATAGATAGATAGATAGATAGATAGATAGATAGATAGATAAAGCTATGTGTTCGTTCGTCCACAGCACGTGCAGTGTTGTGTTTTTCAGTACAAGTTGTGCCTGTCGGCATGCTATCGGACTTTTTATTCCTTGCCCTAAAGCTCCGAGGTTCACCTATGGTGAAATTTTTGCGTATGCAGCCATTTACCCTCCATTAAGGTAGCCGCATTCCGACTTCTAGGATCCGGGATTGTGACTAACCACGACACCTGTGTGCATGTTTATTTATATATAAAAAAAAACAACTTCTCGTCTTCTGTTATTACCGGCACGAAATGGCTGCTCTTCCAAAAGGTTTAACTGGTTTTTTTCGTGTTTGTTGTTGTTGTTGTTGTTGTTGTTTGTTGTTGTTGTTGTTGTTGTTTAGTTTTGGTTTTTACTGTATATGCGAGATGTTCTACGAGCGTTCGTACACAAAACCTCGGTTAATAGTCTCACACGGACTTTCAGGGTAGAAGAATGAGGTTAAATCCAGGAGAAGGGAGGGGGGGGGGGGACTTCCCTCGAACAAGTGCTGCCTCGGTGGTGGCTCGAACTTGTGGACGTGACCCTCAGATCAACGCTGAACGGTCTAACCACCAGACTATCCTTCCCCCAACCAAACTCCCCCTACTATGTGATATGAATGACTGTGTGTCCTACTATGTGATATGAATGACTGTGTGTCCTACTATTTGATATGAACAACTGTGTGTCCTACTATGTGATATGAATGACTGTGTGTCCTACTATGTGATATGAACAACTGTGTGTACATTCACAGGGTTGTTCCGTATTGCGTTTTCAGTGCAAAGCGCAATGATTCCACCGCAGCAGTAGTAGTGGTGGTTAATGCCTGTGATGTACGTTGGCGTGAAAGGTCATTGCGCAGTGTCAGTGACCGTCACCACTTAAAACAACAGCATTTTAGTTGACTGAAGGTCAGTCCTACCAGTCTCCTCCTGCCCCCCCCCCCTCCTCCCTCTTACACGCACACATTCACACACACAGACACAGACACACACAGAGACACACAGAGACACAGACACCGCACACACTACACACAAACATTACTACATCAAACATACATAAATATAATACATATAAACATACATACATAATACATACATACATACATACATACATACATACATACATACATACATTAACATAACATACATACATACATACATACTACTACATACATACAACACCTTCCTCCCACAGCCCTACCGGCCCCCCACCCCCCAACCACCAACCCCCCACCCCACCCCACCCCAGCCCATTTCCTCACCCCCACCCCAAACCCAATCTCCAGTTCCACCCTCCTCCCCACCCTCCCCCCCCCCCATTTCCTAGCCAGTCCCACCCCACATAAAAAGAAGAAATGAATAAACACGATAGATACAGTAAAAGGAAAGAAATGTAACGTCCTTTCTATTACGCAGGTCTCATAGTAAGTCAGCAGATTCAGTCAGTCACATCAAAAGGTCATTCAGACTTTCATTTTCGTTCGTTCCACGGCTAGAGCTCCGGAGTGGTGAGATTTTTGTTGTTGTTGCGTATGTGACCGTCTCTCTCTCTGTCTCTCTGTGTCTTTCTCTCTGTCTCTCTGTCTCTGTCTTTCTCTCTATGTGAAAAGGGCGGGGACTGGATGTAAAAAAGCACACGAGTGCTTATCTATTATCCTCGAATAAAAGAAATTTGCCTTGCCTTGCCTTGCCTTGCCTTGCCTTGCCTTGCCTTCTCTCTCTCTCTCTCTCTCTCTCTCTCTCTCTCTCTCTCTCTCTCTCTCTCTCTCTCTCTCTCTCCTCTCTCTCTCTCTCTCTCTCTCTCTCTCTTCTCTCTCTCTCTCTCTCTCCTCTCTCTCCTCTCTCTCTCTCTCTCTCTCTCTCTCTCTCTCTCTCTCTCTCTCTCTCTCCTCAGACAGCAGACAAACACAGACAGAGACAGAGAGACAGCAAAACTCTCACTCCATAGCCAAGGCCGGTCTGCTGACAACATCAGCACAAACTACCCATAATGCTGATAGTCACAACCACCATGACAGCATCATGTACAGCCAAACAGCCACCCACGCATTATGGACAATGGAGCATTTGTCTTGTGTGTCCTAAAGTGCTTCTCATCATTAAGTGGACAAGCTCAGAGGAGACAAGAACTCCCTAACTAGGGGCAGAACATCCCTGTCCGAACATAACAGAACAAAAACCACAAAAACACCTTCTCCTTTCCTCTTTTTTATATTTGGTTGATCTATTTTTATTTTATACCACTTTATGTCACGACAGATTTCTCTGCATGAAATTCAGGCTGAGGGCCACAAGTGCAGCGCCTACCCCTTTTTTCTTCTTTTTTTCTGTCTGCAACTGTATTTGTTTCTCTATCAGAGTGGCTTTTTTTCTACAGAATTTTGCCAGGGACAACTCTCTTGTTACCGTGGGCTCTTTTACGTGTTCTAAATAATGATATGTAACACACGGGACATCGGTTTAGCGTCTCATCCGAAAGAACTAGCACCCAGAACACCACTCAGGGTCTAATGGATGGGGGGAAAGTTTTAGGCCCAAACAAGGTTTGAACCACAACACACTTCCGACCCGGACTTTTTGCTTTCTAGACATGCGCGTTACCTGTAGAACCACCGATTTCTTTTGTCCTCCAACAGGTGGCCTGCAAATTCACAGACAGCAACTTGCAAGACCAAACGATTCCAAATCTGACAATTCCTATTGTCTTTGTGAGCGTGCTAATCAGGTAAAAACAACAGATTTTCCCCTCCTGTCTAATATCACATTTTGCGAAGAGACGTGAAATGAATCAAACAGATTTTCCCCACGAGGAAAGTTGGGGAGTTTTCGTTTTCTGCTCGCAGTCTCGACTAAGTTTTGATGCATGTAATATCTCTCTATTGTCATTATTCTGGGTTGTATTTCATGTGCGTTGATTGAAAACGATGTTCTGAACAGAATAAATTTTTCAGTTACGTTTGAGCCAGGTTCGCTGCACAGTTAACTGAAGACTTTAATCCAATTAGTGACATAGAAACCATTTAAGGACAACTAAGGACAAAAAGAATTAGTCTTCCCTAGCTTTCAGTTGAGAAAAACGGCACGTATATGTCAGGCAGGTGACCATGAGAGATGCTAATTACTTTTTACCGTTAACTGGCTCAGTGACTTGTTTTATTTTTGTTGTTGTTCTTGTTTTTGCAATGATGATAATGGCGCTTGTTATCAGTAATGTTGTCGTGTGTTTTTATTTAATTATTTATTCTGTTATATCGAGGATAATGGAAAAAGCGCTCATGTGCTTTTTTACACCCAGTCCCCGTGTGTATGCAGTTTTGTAAATATCATCTGTTCCCACTGGCACACAAAGGCCTTCTCTTACGAAAAGCGGAACAGGATTTAACGTGTGCGCAAGATGTTCTGCGTGCGTACGCAAACAGGGCCTCGGGTATTATAGTCTCGTCCGAAAGACTTTGGGGAATAGTGGAGTCAGCACTGATGTTAACTCCAGGAGAAAAATTTAATCCCCTCGCTGGGTTGTCAAATTGCGAGCGCAATGTTTTGACCACTAGGCTATCCCGCCCCCTTGTGTGTGTGTGTGTGTGTGTGTGGTGTGTGTGTGTGTGTGTGTGTGTGTGTGTGTGTGTGTGGTGTGTGTGTGTGTGTGTGTGTGTGTGTGTGTGTAAGTGTGTGTGTGTAAGTGTAGTGTGTGTGTGTAAGTGTGTGTGTTGTTGTGTGTGTGTTTTGTGTGTGTGTGTGTGCGTGCGTACGTGCGTGCGTGCGTGTGTGTGTGTGGTATGAAGGGGGGGATGAGTGTAGGTGTGGATGGGTGCGCACGCACATGCATACATGCCTGTTTGACGGCAGTTGAAGGAGTGTTCTGCATACGAATCTGCTTTAATCCAATCCAATGATGTTGCTTCAGGGGACATTGCCGAATCTATTGTGCAGGGAATGAGTGGCTGTTTCTGTAACGATGCCTTGCAATGTTTTGATTATCACCCCCTTTCTGTTCTCGTGGCATGAAATTAATATTGTATGCCATGAATGAGCACCATGTAATTCAATATTTTTGTTTGTGTACAGCTCTCTATTTACATTGCTTTAAGCCAAGGCTGGCATAATTGTATTCGGTAGGCTCAGTTTTGTAGTATGGTTAATTATTCTGAAAATACAGCAGTTAATGAAGAATTTCAGCTATCAGATGTATGCTGAACTTGATGTTTTTTATTTTGAATGTTTGTGTTGACATTGTCGGGTATAACTCCATTATCAACGTTGGTCCCAGCTGTGTTTTTGATCTGTGTTTTGTTCTATAACTTCGAGCTGAGATCTGTATGAATTGTTGGTATAAGTCAGCATTTTATTCATGATTTTGGAACGTGCATATTCAGGAGCACAGTTTTGGGTACATGCCAAGGT
>CM060329.1:50302028-50304528 GCA_030674155.1 Stramonita haemastoma
CACACACATACAAACACACACACACACACATGCACACACGCGCGCGCACACACACACACACAACACAAACACACACACGCGCGCGCGCGCGCACACACACACACACGCATACAACTCCACCCACCACACACACACACACACACACACACACACACACACACACACACACACACACACACACACACACACACACACACACACACACACACACACACACACACACACACGACCTTGTTTTACCCTTGCTGCAAAACTAGTTGAATTACAGATTTTAAAAGAAAACAAAGCAAAAAAGAAAACAACAACCCTAAAGCATTAAAGCGTTGATAGACTAGATGTTTGACCTTTACCATGAAGCCAATAAAATGCTGGTATAATTACACGGTTTGTTTGACCCATAAAACAGTATAGTCCGTGGTGAAGGCTAAACCCTTACCCCCTCCACACCACTCCCCCACACATACAAGGACAAAGAGTAGCGTAAAAGCTAAAGGAATCACTCTCAGGGTATTTTGCACAATTATCATTAATAGTCCAGTGGTTAATGCAAGGATATTGGGCAAAGCCTGCAAATGAGAGTGACAGCATGTTTCTCAGCATACACATACTTTGGACACTCCGGAACAATACTGGCATAGGAAACACCGTGTTGTCCATCTGTTTCTCCACTTTTTTAATACTTTTTTTTTCTATCATGCTGACATGCATTCTCAGTGATAATAAATATAAAGCCAGAGAGGTGTTCCTTGTTTGTTTGCTTGTTTGTTTTTTTCTCCTTAGTTTATTAATTAATGTGTATTCGCCAGAGGGTGATTGAGACAATTATACCACTTATTATAGACCAAACATAACCTTCTTCACCCTCTCAACTTAACCACAAGCCCAGTTTCCCCACCATCCTGTCCCCAAACCTCCACTGTTAAACCTCCTTTACCTACCAACTTTCCCTCTCCCCAATATACTCACCTCCCTCCTATCTCCCCCTCCTCCTATTCCCCCCCCTCCTTCTACCTTTCCCCCTCCTGTCCTATCTCCCCTCTCCTATCCTATCTCCCCCCTCCTGTCCTACCTCCCCCTCCTCCTACCTCTCCCCCTCCTGTCCTATCTCCCCCTCCTCCTATCTCCCCCCCCTCCTGTCCTATCTCCCCCCTCCTGTCCACCTTCCATCTCCCCCCCTCCTGTCCTATCTCCCCCCTCCTGTCCTATCTCCCTCCCCCCTCTTCCTACCTCTCTCCATCCCCCCTCCTCCTACCTCTACCCCTCCTGTCACCTCTCAGTCCTATTTCCCCCTCCTCCTATCTACCCCCTGTCCTATTTCCCCCTCCTCCTATCTACCCCCTGTCCTATCTACCCGGCGTCCTCCTCCCCTTCTCCCCTCATCCAGGCACAAACACAGGAAGATAGACAACACATCTCCTCCAAAGCTCAGAGGATTAAAAGTTAAGGGGAAATCCCTGTAGAGATCGGCCATTCCTAACTCAGCTTAAGTTACTGCAATCTAATTTTTATGGGATGTTATCAAACAAACAATTCCAAACTTTGAAGGTGTTTTCCTATATTAGTTTGAAAATGAAAAAAAATATTTAGATATTATATTTACAATCCTTTACTTTTTCTTGTACTTGTTCAAGACAGGTAAACAGCAATTCCTACAAATTCATATAAAAGTTGTTGCTTCTTTTCCATGATATGGCAACTTTTTCTGGACTACTACGCAACTTTAAACAATTAAGAGGAATTGAATTGTTTACGATAGTCTCTGAAAGGGAAGTAATATTGATATGAAATAGCCACACAGCATGTGTGTGTGTGTGTGTGTGTGTGTGTGTGTGTGTGTGTGTGTGTGTGTGTGTGTGTGTGTGTGTGTGTGTGTGTGTGTGTGTGTGTGTGTGTGTGTGAAATCATGATATTTTGTCAAAAAAGATCTTGTAACATGTTTATATATGGTGGAATAACTTTGGAAGTTGTTCACTATTTTAAATATTTAGGAACGATTTTCAGTGAGAGTGGCAGTTTTGCAAAATGTAAGGAAAATGCTTAATCAAGCAACTAAAGTCATGTTTAGGCTGATAAGGACTGCGTAGCAAAAAAAGCTACCTATACATGTGACACTTGATTTGTTCGATAAAATTGTTTTACCAGTTTTGTTGTATGGGTGTGAAATTTGGGTTATGAAAACGTAGTAATAATTAAAAAGTTCCAGTTAATTTTTTTAAAATGTGTTTTTCGTTTAAAGCGTAGGATGTCAAATTCGTTAGTATATGGAGAAGGGGGCAGATACTCCTTGTCTATTTCTGTTCCAATGGTTGTTTCTGGATGTAGCCCTTGACTTCCATCCTGAAAAGCTATCCTCAAATGTTTACCAGAGGATGAAAGATTTACATGAAAATCTCTGATTCAATCAGCATGGCTAAATAAGACACAAAACATTTTAGTGCACAGCAGTTTTGACTTTGTGGGAGAGACAGTTTTGTTCAACTATCAATTCTACCAGTTCATG
>CM060329.1:50317028-50319528 GCA_030674155.1 Stramonita haemastoma
CCTCTCTCTCCTCTCTCCTCTCTCTTCTGTGGGCTGCTGCTGCTGCTACATGGGGGCTGTTTGGGCAAAAGGGCAACAACACCACACTACATACATACATATATATACAGATGGTAGTTCTTTCCCAAAATAAAATAGCACTTATCCTGTTATTTATGTTTTGCTTTTATTTTTCGTCATTATCACACCCTCTGTGTGTGTGTGTGTGTGTGTGTGTGTGTGTGTGTGTGTGTGTGGTGTGTGTGTGTGTGTGTGTGTGTGTGTGTGTGTGTGTGTGTGTGTGTGTGTGTGTGTGTGTATGTGTGTGTGTGTGTGTGTGTCTGAGTGTCTGTGTGTCTGTGTGTCTGTATGTATATATATATATATATATATATATTATATATATATATATATATATATATATATATATTTATATATAATATTGTGTGTGTGTGGGTGTGTGTGTGTGTGTTGTGTGTGTTGTGTGTGTTTGTGTTGTTGCGTGTTGGTTGTGGTGTGTGCGTGGTGTTGTTTGTGTTATGTGTTTTTGTTTGTTCGGTGAGTGTATGGGGTGTATTGTGTTGTCTGTTGTGTGTGTGGTGTGTGGTGTGTGTGGTGTGGTGTGTTGTGTGCCTGTGTGTGTGTAGTGGTGTGTGTGTGTAATGGTGTGCGTGCGTGTGTTGTGGGGCACGCGCGCTGTCTGTATCTAGTCTTGTAGAGTGGGGGCACCCCCCACAAGATTTTCAACGCTTCCTCCACTCCCCGACCTGTCCTCTACTTTCGTAATAAAACTCCAAAAAACCCAAGTTTTCGTTAAGGATCCATTCAGTTGTCTGGTTCTCGTGCTCTGTGTGCCGGTGCTGTCAGCGCTGCGAAAGTGCTGTCCGATGCCTCACACACTATCCCCCCCTGCTGTGCCTGTAATTGCGGGGCGATTGCATGCGACAGCTCCACTCCGTCGCGGCTGTTTCAGGCTGTTTGCATTTTCGGCTGTCTGCTGTCTGCGTTTGTCTGGTGCTCTTGTCTGTCCACTCAGGCAGTATTGTTGCAATTTTTTGTCGCCAATTGTTGGCCTGTCTCTTTCCTTCTCTCTCTCCTCTGTACTAATCTCTCTATAGTCTCTGTCTGTTTTTCTTTTCTCTGTGTCTGTCTTTGTCTCTCTGTTGTCTGTCTCTGTCTTCCTTTTCTGTACATTTAATTTCTCTCTCCTTTGTCTTGTCCCCCCCCACACCCCTACCCCACACACCACCCACCACCCACACCCACCCCCCATCATCTCATCGTCGTCGTCGCCTTTGTCGCCCCTCGGCTCTCATCATCTCATCTCATCTCATCCTTTATCATCTTCATCCTCTTCGCTCTTCATCATCCTCTCTCTAAAATTTTCCCCCAAAACCGCACCCCCCAGCCCCACACCCATTTTTCCCCCTCACTTAATTTTTTTTGGGGGGGTGTTGTGTGTGGTTGCGTGTTTTGTTGGGGGGGGCGACTAGGGAAGGGGGGACTCCCAAAAATTTCCCGCCCCTCCCTCCCCCCCCCGGGGTTTATTTGTAATAAAAAAAAAAAAAAAAAAAAAAACAAAGAAAAAGGAAAAAGGAAAAACCCCGGGGGGGCAACAGGCAGTGTGTTGGGGGGGGGAAGGAGTGCAAAAGTTGGGGCCCGATGATAAAACTAACCCCCCCGCTTCCCCCTTTAATTTTGGGGTCAATTTCCCGGGGCCCCCACCCGCACTTTTTACTTTTCACCCCCCCCCCCCCCCCCCAACACACAAACCAAAAGGGACAAAATTTTTAACCCTTTTTAAAAACTTTCCCTTTTTCCTCTCCCCCGTGAATTTTTCCTTGATTCTGTTTTTCTTTTCTTGGGTTTTTTTTCCGTAGCGTTTGTTTTCCCCCCCCGTGCATTTTTTCCTTTTTTGGGACAAACCCCCAAACCCCCAAAAACCCCCCCCCCCCCCAAAAAAAAAATCTTTAAAGGCCCCTCTGATAGATTTTTTCTTAATTACAATTTTATTTCCCCCCATTTCAAAAATCTTTTTTTTCCCCCAAAAACCCCCCAAAAAAAAAAAAAATTTAAAACAATTAATTTTAATAATTTACATTTATATATATCATAAAAAATTAAATTTTTATTTAAAATTTTTTTTAAAATAGTTATTTTTGGTGTTTGTTGTTTTTAGGGGGTAGTGTTGTTTGTGGGGTTTTGGGGGTTGGGTGGGGGGGTTTTTTGGGGCGTTTGGCGGGGGGGGGGGGGGCGGGGGGGAGGGGTGGGGGGTTTTTTTTTGGGGTGGTTTTGTTGTGTGTTTTTTTTTTTTTGGGGGGGGTGGTTTTGTTTTGTGGTTTTTTGGGGATTTCCAACCCCAAAAAGGGGGGAAAAGGGTTTTAAAATACCAAGGGGTGATTAAATTACATGGCTTTTTTTTGCAAATTATACAATTTGGTGGGGGCCGGGTTTGGGTTTTTTTAAAAAATTTTTTTGGTTTTTTTTTGGGGTTTTGGGGTGGTGTGTGGTGTGGTGTGGG
>CM060329.1:50324528-50327028 GCA_030674155.1 Stramonita haemastoma
ACTTTAACTTATATATATATTGATATTAGAGAGAGAGATTTTAGACCCTTGAACTGACTACCTTACGGTTGAACTTTTGAGTAACATTATTAGGAATAAACTTGTACAAAATAATGATAATGTATTTGAAGAAAAAAGAAACTCCTCGTAGTACACTATGATGAATTGTCAATATCCCCACAACTACTATCTCTACAACAATCAATGATAATTACTTTGGGCCAGGGGAAAAAAACCCATAGTAGACTATAGTAATTTCAGCGCACCATGAAAGAATGTTAATGTCCCCACAACTAAGTTCTCTGACCCCTTGTTCTGTGGTCTTGTTTGACATAAATTATTTGTTTGTGGACCATAGCGTAGAAACACATAATCATGATAATGCCTCTCCCGTTTCCTCATGCTTACCTCCCTTCCTCTGTATTCTCTGTTTCTCTTGATCGAAAGATCTCAGTTGATTTGTTTTACATTCTTGGAACTTTTTCAAACTTTTTTATTCAGAGTTTTCATGTTACACAAATATAATAGTATAAAACATATGTGCTAAACTGTTATGTTAAGAGAGAGAGAGAGAGAGAGAGAGAGGAGAGAGAGAGAGAGAGAGAGAGAGAGAGAGAGAGAGAGAGAGAGAGAGGAGAGAGAGAGAGAGAGAGAGAGAGAGAGAGAGATTGGAACTTGACAGCGAGATATTGTATCTCCTTTGTACTGGAACTGCTGTAAGTGAAGTAGCGTTTGACTTAGAGCATGTTTTGCCTATCACACAGAGGTGGTGGGAGTCAATGACATTATAGTGAGTCAATCATTTCGAGAACGAATTCTTTTCATACCAGAGAATATTTACTACATACCACAGGAAGCTAACTGTGTACTCTGACCTTCTTTTACCCCGCCCGTAGACTTTCCAGGGTTGAGGTTTGCTTTGCATCCACATTGGGCTTTTAAAAAATATATTATTATTATTCTTGTATTATTATAGTCAGTCCCAGCGAAGCTGTCCGAGTTAAGAAAGGCACCGTCAGCCAACTAATTATCAGACCTCACTCTTGGTTGCAGTGACGTCTTGCGGTGATCATGACGTAGTGTAGAATTTGTTCCGATCTGTGGTGTACAGTTTAACTGAGCAAATAATGACAGGGAACGTTTTCTCCAACGGTGTGTAAAAGTGCGAAACATTGTTAAACAAACTAGAAGAACAAAGGTAGGTCTCCTTCTGTGTGACGTATAAGTGTACACGAACAAAGAAAGGGACAATGGATGAATACGTCATTGAGCTGGGTTCTGTACAAGCAAACAAGTCAAAGGAAGAAGACTGACGTATGTATGTATACATGTATGTATGTATACCAGGGCTTCAATGTTAAGGTTGTGAGGTATATTTTCCTCTCGTCATTGACTAGAGTTTGTTTGAACATAATTGTTAGCAAAACACGTCAGTGAATTAGCCTAAAGAAGAGAACTGAAAGAAAGTTATGATAGTTGGGATATTCAAAACTTTCATACATGCTTCTTTTTTTCTTTTTTTTTCTCCTTTGCATTTGATGTAATGCACTTTAGCAGTTTTCTTCTGTTTTTTTGTTTAATTCATTCCTCAGCTAGAGCTCCAAGGTTCTCCAGTGGTTAGATTTTTGCGTATCCTATCTTCTTTTTTTTTTCTTCTCTCCCACCATTTAGGTAGCCGTGTTTCAGACTTTGAGGATGTGTCATTCTGATTTGATAGAACGCACTTTATTTCAGAAATATATCATTCACATCTTCTGTTATTTGGAGTCCCCCAAGGCTCAGTGCTAGGCCCAACGCTCTTTGTATTGTACACATCACTTCACTCAGACTTTATACTAAAAATCACACTAAACCATCAACTTTTTACACGTATAACCACAAGCCTTTTTGCAAGCTGTTGATACATCACTTTTCAAATCATCCTTCAGATGAAACTCTAGACAGAGGCTTCGTGTGCGAACACACGGAGCGTATCTTGCTCTTACGTAGAGTAGGCCATTTGTGCCGGCAGGAATGAATGGATGACAACATTCACAAAATCGCATACACAAGGGGGCTGTATGCAATAAAAGCACAGGAATGCTGATTCCCTTATCCTCGAAATAAAAGAATAAATGAAGAAAAATAGATGAATAAATGACTAGATCAGTTCCTCCACATGTAATCTGTTCAGTCATCATTTATTCTTGACCAAATACTTCAGAAACAAGATGAAAAGCTGAATGACTGATCTGACTGACTCACTGACTGACCATCAGTTGGAAGTGAATGATTACAAAATTGAATGTTTTCGATATTTCTTTTTTCATCTGATGCACTCCCTTCGTAAATATTCGGAGATAACAAAAGCACGGCAGGTCTGCCTGTTACATCGTATATCTGTTATGGGATATCGTAAAAACAATCTACACATAAAGGCTGCTGAAATTCGAGCCCATGACCTCATGAACTTACGAGCATAAAGTCAAACGGTCTCAACCACTAAAGCTATCTATTGAAT
>CM060329.1:50344528-50348295 GCA_030674155.1 Stramonita haemastoma
TCTGTAGCCTGTGGAGTCCCCTCCTTCCACCACTGCCAGGTTAAAGGCCAGAACAGCAAGAACAGATCAACTGGACACAGAGGAATGGGGTCAAGTAACACAGTGACCTGCAGTGAAGAAGTGCACGCGCGCATATAGCGTACATGAGAGAGGTGCAACCTCATGTGTTGAATGTCATCAGTATATGATGTGGTACTGTTGTTTTCTGGTGTAAGCATGTCAGAACCTGTCTAGGATGGTGTTGCCTTGCATTGCCGTGATGCATCTACTACCATCCTTTTGTTTATCATTGTTTATTTGTTGTTTCTTTTCTGATATTTTCACAATATCTTTTAATTCTTAGTTTTAAGTGGTTATCTGCAATGGTTTTTCCTCCACTACTTTTTCCTCAATAAACACTTAGTTTTCTTATCTTGTCTTATCGTTCATTATTTGATGCAATGTTGTTCAGCTGCAGCCTATTCTTGCATAGTATAGTATATGGATGTTAGAGTACTCATATAAGCTTTGCTTGTTGTACTCATTTTATGTATTAGTGCTACGTTGTTTCTGAACTGATAACATTGTTTGAGCCAAGAACTGCGTCTACAATCAGTTTGCTCTTTCGCTAAATGGCAATGTAATATTGTAATAAGCGACTGACTGATGGTGGTTATATACTTTTTAAAGAAACTGGTTCTGGTAGTATTTTTTTGTGGATATAATACGTAGCATGGCTACATTGCTTCTTCTATTGCAATTTAATATTCACTTAGGGATATTCTCGAATGTGATCTGTGTACTCTCTCAATTCTTCGTGTTTTTTTTACCTGTCATTTAGAATGCAGTAAACATTTGGTTTATTTAGAAAGATTGAACTATCTAGAATGTAGTATTTATTCAGTTTATTACAAATGTTTACAAGTGTCATTATAAACAAAATGGCATCTTTCTATTGTGAACTTAGAAGATAGAGAAGAACAAGAATAAGAACAAGAACACAAAACAACAGCAAGAAGAAGAGGAAGAAGAAGAAGAACAACAAGAACAAGAACAAGAAGAAGAAGAACAACAACAACAAAAGCAACAACAATAACAAAAAGAACAAGAAGAACAAAAGCAACAGCAAAAGCAACAACATCAACAACAAAAACAACAACAAAAGCAACAACAACAACAACAGCAACGACAACAACAACAAAAACAACAACAAAAGCAACAACAACAACAACAACAGCAGCAGCAACAACAACAACAAAAAAAACATCAACCCACAGCTATACCCACCCATCCACTGGTAAAAAAAAAAAAAGGATCTGTTCCCATGATCAATTCAAGGGAGAGAAATGGACAGTACAGTATGTTCCAGATGACTATCTGCTTCCCTCCTGGCTCTAACTATGGCAGAATGAGCTTGTCAAAAGACAGACATGCATAAGCTATCACCATGAAAATAGTATATAGTGGTCTTCATCGTTATCTTCCTCACCTATATATTCTTTCTGCCCGTATGGTGAAATGAATGGTTTGAGAGAAAGAATGATTTTATCTTGCTTCCGGGTATGGGTCTTGTATTGTATTGCATTGTTTTGGTATTGTATTGCATTGTATTTTATTGTATTGAGTGGCATTGTGTTGTATTGTGTGGCATTGTATTGTATTGTATTATATTGTATTGCATTATACTGTGTTGTATTGTATACAAACTTGAAGTCAAGGCAGAATTATCTGCATGAACTTCAGACTGTTTTCTTCCCCAGGAAAAAAGGCAGCGCTTCACGGGCAAAGTCACCCAGACCAGTAAGGTAAGCACAGCAAAGGTCCACAATAATGTCCAGCAGCTTTTTTTCACCATGTTCGTGCCGCTAGCTGAACTTGCGAAGGGGGACGGGATAGCATAATGGTCAGAACATTGCGCTCGCAATTTGACGACCCGATTCGACTCCCGTTCGAGGGGATTTTTCCTCTGGAGTTAATATCAGTGCTGACTCCACTCCCCCCCCCCCCCCCCCCCCCCAAAAAAAAAAAAAAAAAGTCTTTCAGATGAAACAATAAACCGAGGCCCCTTGTGCAAACGCACGCAGAGCATCTTGCGCACACGTTAAATCCTGTTCCGCTTTTCGTAAGAGTAGGCCATAGTGTGCCGGTGGGAACAGATGACAATACTTACACAACTGCATACACACGTGGACTGGATGAAAAAGAGAACATGAGTGCTTATCCCATTATCCTCGATATACATTTAAAAATAGCCGCCGCTGTGGTCTAGTGGTTAGGGCGTTGTACTCGTAATCTAAAGTTTGCGGGTTCGATCCCAGCTATTCCGCTATGGCGTTGTGTCCTTGGAAAAGGCACTTTACGGCTATTTTCTCACCCCACCCAGGTGTAAAAGGGGTACCAACCTTGTGTTGGGGGTTAACCATGCGATAGACTGGCGTCCTATCCAGGGGGGAGTCTATGACTCTCAGTCGCTTAACGCCACAGAAACCGGGATAAGCACCGGCCTGATGAGCCTTATGGCTCGGGACAGACTTTAACTTTAACATTTAAAAATAAATAAATAAATAAAATCCAGTTAGCGACGAGGAGACCCCTTAAGGACACCGGACACACAGGACACTAGGCCCCTGTCCTCGCCTTGACCGGCCATAAAGCACAGAATGAGGGATCCAGATCGCTTTTTTTCACAACTCACTAACCACTTTCCTAGTCGTCTCTCTAGCCTGAAACACGCGTGCGCACGCACACAGACACACAGACACACAGACAGACAGACAGACGCACAGAACACACACACACATTATTTACCTATCTATCTATCTATCTATCTATCTATCTATCTATCTATCTATCTATCTATCTGACTGTCTATCTATCTATCTATCTATCTATCTATCTATCTATCTATCTATCTATCTATCTGTCTGTCTATCTATCTATCTATCTATCTATCTATCTATCTATCTATCTATCTATCTATCTATCTGTACTGTCTGTCTATCTATCTATCTGTCTGTCTATCTATCTATCTATCTATCTATCTATCTATCTATCTATCTATCTATCTATCAGTCAATCAGTCTGTCTGTCTGTCTGTCTATCTATCTATCTATCTATCTATCTATCTATCTATCTATCTATCTATCTATCTATCTATCTATCTATCTCCTCGAAATAAAAGACTTTGACTTCATTTGATCTCTCTCTAATTCACTCTGTCTCTGTCTCTGTCTCCGTCTCACACACACACACACACACACACACACACACACACACACACCACACACACACACACACACACACACACACACACACACACACACACCACACACACAACACACACACACACACACACACACACACACACACACACACACACACACACACACATGTTTTTCTCTGCTTTTTATTTATTTTTTTTGATGTTTTGTTTTTTGTTTTTTTTCTTAGATAGATGGCTTGATGAAAAAAAGCAAATCGATGCTTACTCAATGTACGATCTGAAAATAAAATTTTGACTTGACTTTGACTTTGACACATACACTCACACATACTCACACACACACACACACACACACACACACACACACTACAACACCACCACCACCACCACCCCCCAACCACACACACACACACACACTACTCCCTCCTACCGACCGCCCCCCCCCCCCCCCACACACACACACACACATACACACAACGAAACGAAACGAAACGAAATGAAGCGACACGTGAAACAAGAGAGAGAGATTGCAGCAAAACACAAAAAAAGCAGTGGGAGAAATTTG
>CM060329.1:50348395-50358395 GCA_030674155.1 Stramonita haemastoma
ATTAATTAATCTAAAACCATAAAAACTCGGGAAATTTGGGGCATCAAACCTGCTGAATAGCAAAAAATTATGTGTTATTCATAAGCCTGGGGGAAAAAAAAAAAAATAAAAAGGCCCATTGAACTTGGGGCGTAAATAACACTTTCACGGGACAAACCCAAGAGGCACTAGGATGAAAAGTCGGGAAAAATTTTTTTGGGTTACCAGTAACAAAATTAAATAATTTTTTTCCCCGTTACTTTAGCCCCCGTGATTGTTTGTGGGAAAAATTTTTGCATACATGTGCAATGACTTGTCCTTTCATTTTTTTGTGCTAGAAGTGTATGGTGTAAGCTGAAAGAATAAACCGGCCTGAAACCTCTCACTGTCAGCATACTGTTTAAATCCTGTCTCTTTGGATGGTTAATGTGAAAATTTTTATGGAAAAAACCACCGTCTTCATTTGTTCTGTTGTCCATCTATGCCATCTGTCCATCTGCCATCTGTGTGTGTGTTTGTGTTTTGTGTGTGTGTGTGTGTTTTCTCCTCTCTCTCTCTCTCCTCTTTTCTCTCCTCTCTCCCCCTCTCTTCTCTCTCTCCCTCTCTCTCTCTCTCTGTTTATTTAGAATACACCCAAGTTCTTTTTTTTTTCTGTTTTGGGTTAAACCGGTTTTTTTTAAACAGAACAAAAACATATACAATTATTAACAACAACATAACAACAACAACACAACACAACAACAAGAAACAGCAGTAGCCTAGTGACAACAAGCTTAAACTTTATACTATGCTAAAACAGAAAAAAGACAACAAAAAAAAACAAAAAAAAAAAACGTGATTGGGTCAGGATTGGTAACATGAAAGTCATGCTAATTCTCTGCACTCTTGTCAGTGTCACTGATTTTTACACAGAGAAGTCAGAAAAATGTAGCAATTAAGCAAAGGGTTTCGAACAGAAAAAAGAAGAAGAAACCCAATCAGCACACAGTCAAACAAAAGAAACGAAAGCATAGCAACAAACAGATACCCAACAAATAAAACAAACAAACAAAACAAGCACTAAAAACAACAAGACAAACAAAGAAAAAAGATCGATTTTTTCCTATATTTTCGAGGAAAATGAAATAAGCACTCATGTGCCACCTATATGCGTTTTGTGAATTTTGTCATGTGTGTGTGTGTGGTGTGTGTGTGGTGTGTGTGTGTGTGTGTGTGTGTGTGTTGGTGTGTGTGTGTGTGTGTGTGTTGTGTGTGTGTGTGTGTGGCGCGCGCGCGCGCTGCACGGGGCGCGTGTGTTGATTTTTTTTATATATTTTTGTTGTCAGAAGGAGGTAATTGCTGTAAATTAGAAAATGAAAAATTATTGACATCAACCATCTGACCCTATACTAAATGCAGTTGTGTTGCACTTTGGTTTATTTTTTTTGGGTGTTTTTTTTGGTTTGGGTTTTTGTTTGGAGAGTTGTTTTTTTGGGTTGGTTTTGTTTTTTTTTTTTGTGGGTTGGATTTTTTGTTGTTGTGTTTGTTTTTGTTGTGTTTTTTTGTTGTTTTTGGGGGGTGCGGCTGGGGTTTACTGATTTAAAATCAAAGGGAAAAAAAAAAAAAAAAAAGAAGAAGAAAAGCAAACAAGGGAAGTCGAACCATGCGTGGTACAGAACCAGCATGTTTCCACAACGTAAACCACTACACCACGGACCTTCCCCTTCCATAGGTGTACTGTGGTTACTTATAGCCACACAAATGGTTTTTAGTCGGGTCAAGTCAAATTCTTTTATTTCGAGGAAATGAATAACATGCCCCCATGCATGGTTTGTGGCGAATGAATTATAAAGCATAGGATGTGCAATGACTCTGTCACTTTCAGTTTTTGTGCTTTAGATGTCAGTCATGGTGTAACTGAAAGAATGAAACACAAACCTGTGCCATCCTACTGCCCCATACTGATTACTCACTGTCTGTTAAGAAGTCAAAGTCAAAGTCAAATTTTATTTTCCAGAAGTACATTGATAAGCAATAAATCTGCTTATTTTCATGAAGCCTCTATCTAGAAAAAAAGACCAACTAAACAAAAAACAAACATACAAACTATCACATATGAACCAGCAAGGAAACAAGCAAAATACAACAACAACAACAACAACCCACCCAAAATATATTTAGCTACAACATTGTTTCAACTTGGTAACAACAAAGAAAACTCGAAGGAACTGAAGAAATTAAAACAAAATAATATATATATATTTTTTTTTAATTAAATTTAAAAAATATATATATAAAAAAATTAAACAAATAAAATAATAATAATGATAAATAATAATAATAATAATAAAACAACAACAACAACAAAACAACAACAACAATAACAATAATAATAATAATAATAATAATAATAATAATAATAATAATAAATAATAATAATAATAATAATAATAATAATAATGACTATGCACTGTCAGAATCACTCTTTCACGTAGGCTACACACACACACACACACACACACACACGCACGCACGCACGCACGCACGCACGCACGCACGCACGCACGCACGCACGCACGCACACACACACACACACACACACACACACACACACACACAAGTATATACCCGACAGCACATGCACTCTGAGTTATTTTTGTTTTTTTTAAATCATACAAAAATAAATTTTTAAAATCACAAAAAGTCAAACAGTTGGAATGTGTGTGCGCGCGCGTGGTGTGTGTGTGTGTGTGTGTGTGTGTGGCGCGCGCGCGCGCGCGTGCTTTGCGTGTGTGTTGTGTGTGATTTTTATAGTTTTTGTTGTCAGAGGGAGGGTAATTGCTGTAAATTAGGAAAAAGCAAATTATTGACATGCAATCCATCTGACCTCTATAGCTAAATGCAGTTGTGTTTGCACGTTGGTTATTTGTTTGGATGCTTTTTTGGTTTGTTTGTTTCGGGAGTTGTTTTTTGTGGCTGGTTTTGTTGTTTGTTTTGTGGGTTGGTTGTTGGGTTTTTTTTTTTTGTTTTTGTTTTGTTTTTGTTTTGGTTTGGTTTGGGGTTGTTTTTTTTTGGGTTTTTTTTTTTTTTTTTGTGGGGGGGGGGTGCGGCTGGTTGACTGATTTAAAATCTAAAGGGTTGAAACAAAAAAAAAAAGCAAAACAAGGGAGAGTCGAACCAGGCGTGGTACAGAACCAGCATGTTTCCACAACGATAAACCACTACACCACGGACCTTCCCGATACAATGGTGTGACATGTAGTTACTTATAGCGACACACATCTGCTTCTAGTCAAGGGTCAAGTTAAACCAAGTCAAGTTAAGCCAAGTCTTAAGTCAAGTTAAGCCAAGGCAAATTATTTTATTTCGAGGATAATGAATAAGCACTCATGTGCTTTTTTACATCCAGTCCCATTACTTATCAGGGATTACATCAATATTAAAAACACCTCTAACAACAACATTGATAACCCAAATAACAAGCAGTGGTCACAAGATAATTTCCCGTGTTTTGTCATGTTGCTTTTTTTATTATTATGTTTTATTTATTTTATTTTTTTATTTCGAGGATAATGGAGTAGGTGCTCCTGCGCTTTTTTTTTTACATTCAGTCCCCGTGTGTATGCAGTTTGTAAATGTTGTCATCTATTCCCACCAGGACACAATGGCCTACTCTTACGAAAAGTGGAACAGGATCTAACGTGCGCAAGATGTTCTGCCAAGGACTTTTGGGGAGAGTGGAAGTCAGCACTGATGTTAACTCCAGGGGAAAATATCTCCTCGAATGGAACCGAACCCAGGTCGTCAAATTGCCAGTGCAATGTTCTGATCACTAGGCTATCCCATCCCCCTGTGTGTGTGT
This sequence comes from Stramonita haemastoma, assembly GCA_030674155.1. Classification (NCBI taxonomy): domain Eukaryota; kingdom Metazoa; phylum Mollusca; class Gastropoda; order Neogastropoda; family Muricidae; genus Stramonita; species Stramonita haemastoma. The sequence goes on from CM060329.1 coordinate 50,352,216, forward strand.
GTGTGTGTGTGTGTGTGGTGTGTGTGTGTGTGTGTGTGTGTGTGTGTGTGTGTGTGTGTGTGTGTGTGTGGTGTGTGGTGCGGTGCGTTTTTGTGGGTCGTGGTGCGTGCGTGCGTGCGTGCGTGCGTGCGTGCGGGCTGCGTGTGTGTGTTTATTCATTTTTTTTAATTCTTTAATTTCGAAAATAATGGAATAAACACTAGTGTGCCTTTTTCTTTACATCCGGTCCCCCTGTGCATGCAGTTTTGTAAATTATTTCCATCCTCTGTGTGTGTGTGTGTGTGGTGTGTGTGTGTGGTGTGTGTGTGTGTGTGTGTGTGTGTGTGTGGTGTGTGGTGTGTGTGGCGTGCGCGTGCGTGCGTGCGTGTGCGTGCGTGTGTTTTTGTGTGTGTGTGTTTTTGTTTTTTTTATAGTGTTTTAGTGTGTGGTGTGTGTGTGTGTGTGTTGCATGGGTGCCTTGCCTGTGTGCGTGGGTGTATGCGTGGGTGTATGTGTTCCTGCCTGTGTGCGTGCTTGTGTGTGTGTGTGTGTGTGTGGTGTGTGTGTGTGTGTGTGTGTGTGTGTTGTGTGTGTGTGTTGTTGTGTGTGTGTGTGTGTGTTTTATTTTTATTTTATTTATTTAATTTATTCTTTTATATCGAGGATAACAGAATAAGCAATCATGTGCTTTTTTTCATCCGGTCCCCGTGTGTATGCAGTTTTGTAAATATTGTCATCTGTTCCCACCGGCACACGATGGCCTACTCTTACGAAAAGCGGAACAGGATTTAACGTGTGCGCAAGATGTTCTGCGTGCGTTTCGCACACGGGCCTCGGTTTAAAGTCTCATCCGAAGGACTTTTGGGGAGAGTGGAGTCAGCACTGATGTTAACTACAGGAAGAAAATTTCCTCGACCGGACTCGAACCCGGGTCTTCAAATTGCCAGGCAATGTTCTGACCACTAGGCTATCCGCCCCCCCTGTGTGGTGTGTGTGTGTGTGTGTGTGTGTGTGTGTGTTGTGTGTGTGTGTGTGTGTGTGTGGTGTGTGTTTGTGTGTGTTGTTTGTCTCTTTTTTTTTTTTTTTTGGGGGGGGGGGGTTGTTTGGGGGTTGTTTGGCTTTTGTTTTTATTGTTGTGTTTTGTTGGTGGGGTTTGTTTGTTTTCGTTTTTATTTTGTTTTTGTTATTCGTTGTTTTTTTGTTTTGTTGTTGTTGTTGTTGTTGTTGTTGTTGTTGTTTTTGGTGGGGTTGGTTTTTATTTTATGAAAAATAGGGCAAGTATGGCTTGTGGTATTATGAGGCCAATAATGTTCTACCACTGTGCGCTGGGGCAGTACAACAACATCCCTTTCCTCCCATTCGATATGACCAAGCCCACATCATGAATTACATCTGAAGTGACGAAAATCGGGAAATCCCTATATGTCACCACCCACAAGTTGGCCATACCTGTAGAATAAATTGCTCCTAGGCAGACAAAGTATCAGGAAGGTCCGTAGTGTAGTGGTTTATCATCGTGGAGACATGCTGCTAACCTACCACTCACTGGTTCGACCCTCTCTTTTGCCTTTTTGTTTTTTTATAAATAATTTTGGTTTAGAGCATATTAATTTTTTTCTATAAACAAGGGAAACTACTTCATTTCTGCTTTTGCTATTTTACAGCAACTACCTCCCTTGGACAACAACAGTGCCAAATTGCAACACTACTGCAATGGTACCACAACCAACAAAAATGAATAATCAGGTGTTCTGTATGATAAGATCAAAATGCAAATGAATTAATCAATTAAATAAGCAATAATTTGCATAAATACTTGGGATGATGTGCATCACCATCCTTGCATAAATATGCAAATTGTGTGTTCTATATCATAAGATCAAGTATGCAGGTAAATGAATGAATAGATAAATCAAATAATAAATTGAATTAAAAACCTGGCATGTTGTGCATCACCATTGTTGGATGTGTCCATACTGGGGTTTTGTTTGGGGGGGGGGGGGGGGGGGGGGTTGTTGTTTTTGTTTTTTTGATAGCTCATCCCCAGAAGAGAAGGGTAGAGACCAAAGGGCTGGTGGTATGGATGGTAGAGACATGCCCAGTAAAGACCTTAAAAAATATATAAAATAATTTTTTTAAAGAGGACCATTGAATGCTGGGGCAAGTACATTAACACTCTCACAGAGCAAGTCAAGAGAGAGCATTAGGATGAAAGTCACGAGAAATGATGATTTGACATAACACAGTAACAAAAATCCCACATCATTTTTGTCCCCTTACTTTAGCCCCCATGCATTGTTTGTGGTGAATAAATTATTAAGCATACATGTGCAATGACTCTGTCACTTTCATTTTTTGTGCATAGAAGTCAGTCATGGTGTAAGCTGAAAGAATGAAACACAAGCCTGTACCATCTCACTGTCAGCATACCCCCCCCCCCCCCCCAACTCACTGTCTCTTTGGAAGTCAAAGTCAAAGTCAAAATTTTATTTCCAGATGGTATCATGAGAAAGTAATAAATTTGCTTGTTTTCATCAAGCTATCTATCTAGAAAAAAAGACCAACTAAACAAAAAAGAACCAGACAATTAACACAAATGAACCAGCAAGCAAACAAGCAAAATACAACAAAAAAAACCCACCCAAAATATATTTAGCTACAACATTGCTTCAACTGATAACAACAAAACAAACTATACTAAAGAAATAATAATAATAATAATAATATAATAATAATAATAATAATAATAATAATAATAATAATAATAATAATAATAATAATAATAATAATAATAATAATAATAATGACTATGCACTGTAAGACTCACTCTTTCACGTAGGCTACACACACACACACACACACACACACACACACACACACACACAAAACACACACACACACAACACACATGCACAGACACCTGCGCGCGCGCGCGCACGCACACACACACACACACACACACACACACACACACACACACACACACAGTATATACCCGCGTGCACATGCACTCCCAGTTTTGTGTTGTTGTTGTTGTTGTTTAAATCATAGAAAATAATTTTACCCATCTGACCTCTATATCTAAATGCAGTCTGATTTAAAATCTAAAGGGTAAAAAAAAAAAAAAAAAATTTAAAGCAGGAAAAGGGAGAGTCGAATCCGGGCATGGTACAGATGATCGGTATGTTGCCACAACGATAAACCATTGCACCACGGACCTTCCCAATGCGACAGCGTGACTGTAGTTACTTATAGCCACACAAATCTGCTTCTAGTCGAGGGTTAAGTTAAGTCAAGCCAAGTTAAATTCTTTTATTTCGAGGATAATGAATAAGCACTCATGTGCTTTTTTACATCCAGTCCCATTACTTATCAGGGATTACATCAATATAAAAACACCTCTAACAACAACATTGATAACCCAAATAACAAGCAGTGGTCACAAGATAATTTCCCGTGTTTTGTCATGTTGCTTTTTTTATTATTATGTTTTATTTATTTTATTATTTTATTTCGAGGATAATGGAGTAGGTGCTCCTGCGCTTTTTTTTACATTCAGTCCCCGTGTGTATGCAGTTTGTAAATTTTGTCATCTATTCCCACCAGGACACAATGGCCTACTCTTACGAAAAGTGGAACAGGATCTAACGTGTGTGCAAGATGTTCTGCCAAGGACTTTTGGGGAGAGTGGAGTCAGCACTGATGTTAACTCCAGGGGAAAATATCTCCTCGAATGGAACCGAACCCAGATCCTCAAATTGCCAGTGCAATGTTCTGATCACTAGGCTATCCCATCCCCCTGTGTGTGTGTGTGTGTGTGTGTGTGTGTGTGTGTGTTGTGTGTGTGTGTGTGTGTGTGTGTGTGTGTGTGTGTGTGCGTGCGTGTGTGCGTGCGTGCGTGCGTGCGTGCGTGTGTGTGTTTATTCATTTTTTTTAATTCTTTAATTTCGAAAATAATGGAATAAACACTAGTGTGCCTTTTTCTTTACATCCGGTCCCCCTGTGCATGCAGTTTTGTAAATTATGCCATCCTCTGTGTGTGTGTGTGTGTGTGTGTGTGTGTGTGTGTGTGTGTGTGTGTGTGTGTGTGTGTGTGTGTGTGTGTGCGTGCGTGCGCGCGTGCGTGCGTGCGTGTGTGCGTGTGTTTTGTGTGTGTGTGTGTTTTGGTTTTTTTTATAGTTTTAGTGTGTGTGTGTGCATGCGTGCCTGTGCCTGTGTGCGTGCCTGGGGGTATGCTTGGGTGTATGTGTTCCTGCCTGTGTGGGTGCTTGTGTGTGTGTGTGTGTGTGTGTGTGTGTGTTGTTTGTTTGTCTTTTGGGGGGGGGGGGGGGTTGTTTGGGGGTTGTTTGGCTTTTGTTTTTATTGTTGTGTTTTGTTGGTGGGTTTGTTTGTTTTTGTTTTTATTTTGTTTTTGTTATTCGTTGTTGTTTTTTTTTGTTGTTGTTGTTTGGTTTGGTTGGTTTTTTGGTTTTTTTTTGGGGGGGGGGTTCTTTTGCTTTGGTTGGTTTTTATTTTATGAAAAATAGGGCAAGTATGGCTTGTGGTCTTATGAGGCCAATAATGTTCTACCACTGTGCGCTGGGGCAGTACAACAACATCCCTTTCCTCCCATTCCATATGACCAAGCCCACATCATGAATGACTTCTGAAGTGACGGGAATTCCCTATATGTCACCACCCACAAGTTGGCCATACCTGTAGAATAAATTGCTCCTAGGCAGACAAAGTATCAGGAAGGTCCGTAGTGTAGTGGTTTATCATCGTGGAGACATGCTGCTAACCTACCACTCACTGGTTCGACCCTCTCTTTTGCCTTTTTTTTTTATATAAATAATTTTGGTTTAGAGCATATTATTTTTTTTCTATAAACAAGGGAAACTACTTCATTTCTGCTTTTGCGTATTTTACAGCAACTACCTCCCTTGGACAACAACAGTGCCAAATTGCAACACTACTGCAATGGTACCACAACCAACAAAAATGAATAATCAGGTGTTCTGTATCATAAGATCAAATTGCAAATGAATTAATGAATAAATCAATGAAGTAATCAATAAACTGCATAAATACTTGACAAGTTGTGCATCACCATCCTTGCATAAATATGCAAATAATCGTGTGTTCTTTATCATAAGATCAAGTATGCAGGTAAATGAATGAATAGATAAATCAAATAATAAATTCAATAAAAACCTGGCATGTTGTGCATCACCATTGTTGGATGTGTCCATACTGGGGTTTTGTTTGGGGGGGGGGGGTTGTTGTTTGTTTTTTTTGGTTGCTCATCCCCAGAAGAGAAGGGTAGAGACCAAAGGGCTGGTGGTATGGATGGTAGAGACATGCCCAGTAAAGACCTTTAAAAAATATATATAATATTTTTTTAAAAGAAAACCATTGAACTCTGGGGCAGTACATTAACACTTTCACAGAACAAACCAGGGGAGAGCTTTAGGATGAAAGTCACGAAAAGTTATGCTTTGAGGTTACCAGTAATAAAAATCCCACCTCATTTTTTTTTCGTTACTTCAGCCCCCCTAGCATCTCGTTTGTGGTGAATAAATTATAAGGCATAGGATGTGCAATGACACTATCACTTTCTTTTTTGTCCATAGAAGTCAGTCATGGTGTAAGCTGAAACAATGAAACACAAGCCTGTACCATCCCACTGTCAGCATACCCCCTACTCACTGTCTTTTTGGAAGTCAAAGTCAAAGTCAAAATTTTATTTTCAGATAGTACAATGAGTAGCAATAAATTTGCTTGTTTTCATCAAGCCATCTATCTTTAAAACAAACAAACAAACAAACAAACAAACAAAAAAGACCAAATAAACAAAAAAAACGAGAAAAACCAACACAAATGAACCAGCAAGCAAACAAGCAAAATACAACAACAACAACAACAACAACAACAACAACAACAACAACAAAACACCCAAAATATATTTAGCTACAACATTGTTTCAACTGATAACAACAAAATAAACTCGAAAGGAACTAAAGAAATAATAATAATATTGACTATGCACTGTAAGACTCACTCTTTCAGGTAGGCTACACACACACACACACACACACACACACACACACACACACACACACACACACACACACACACACACACACATGCACAGACACCTGCGCGCGCCGCGCACACACACACACACACACACACACACACACACACACACACAGTATATAC
>CM060329.1:50368395-50370895 GCA_030674155.1 Stramonita haemastoma
TGCGTGCTTGTGTGTGTGTTTTGTGTGTGTGTGTGTGTGTGTGTGTGTGTGTGTGTGTGTGTGTGTGTGTGTGTGTGTGTGTGTTGTTTGTTTGTTTTTTCTTTGGGGGGGGTTGTTTGGGGGTTGTTTGGCTTTTGTTTTTATTGTTGTGTTTTGTTGGTGGGTTTGTTTGTTTTTGTTTTTATTTTGTTTTTGTTATTCGTTGTTTTTTTGTTTTTTGTTGTTGTTGTTTGTTTTTTGTTTGGGGGGGGGGGGGGGGGGGGTTCTTTTGCTTTGGTTGGTTTTTATTTTATGAAAAATAGGGCAAGTATGGCTTGTGGTATTATGAGGCCAATAATGTTCTACCACTGTGCGCTGGGGCAATACAACAACATCCCTTTCCTCCCATTCCATATGACCAAGCCCACATCATGAATGACTTCTGAAGTGACGAAAATCGGGAATTCCCTATATGTCACCACCCGCAAGTTGGCCATACCTGTAGAATAAATTGCTCCTAGGCAGACAAAGTATCAGGAAGGTCCGTAGTGTAGTGGTTTATCATCGTGGAGACATGCTGCTAACCTACCACTCACTGGTTCGACCCTCTCTTTTGCCTTTTTTTTTTATAAATAATTTTGGTTTAGAGCATATTCATTTTTTTCTATAAACAAGGGAAACTACTTCATTTCTGCTTTTGCGTATTTTACAGCAACTACCTCCCTTGTACAACAACAGTGCCAAATTGCAACACTACTGCAATGGTACCAAACCAACAAAAATGAATAATCAGGTGTTCTGTATCATAAGATCAAAATGCAAATGAATTAATCAATTAAATAAGCAATAAATTGCATAAATACTTGGGATGATGTGCATCACCATCCTTGCATAAATATGCAAATAATCGTGTGTTCTTTATCATAAGATCAAGTATGCAGGTAAATGAATGAATAGATAAATCAAATAATAAATTCAATAAAAAAAAACCTGGCATGTTGTGCATCCCCATTGTTGGATGTGTCCATACTGGGGTTTTGTTTGGGGGGGGGGGGGGGGTTGTTGTTTTGTTTTTTTGGTAGCTCATCCCCAGAAGAGAAGGGTAGAGACCAAAGGGCTGGTGGTATGGATGGTAGAGACATGCCCATTAAAGACCTTAAAAAATATATAAAATAATTTTTAAATAGAGGACCATTAAACACTGGGGCAATACATTAACACTTTCACAGGACAAACCAGGGGAGAGCTTTAGGATGAAAGTCACGAAAAATTATGCTTTGAGGTTACCAGTAATAAAAATCCCACCTCATTTTTTTTTCGTTACTTCAGCCCCCATAGCATCTCGTTTGTGGTGAATAAATTATAAGGCATAGGATGTGCAATAACTCTATCACTTTCTTTTTTGTCCACAGAAGTCAGTCATGGTGTAAGGTGAAAGAATCAAACACAAGCCTCTACCATCCCACTGTCAGCATACCCCCTACTCACTGTCTTTTTGGAAGTCAAAGTCAAAGTCAAAATTTTATTTTCAGATAGTACAATGAGTAGCAATAAATTTGCTTGTTTACATCAAGCCATCTATCTTTAAAACAAACAAACAAACAAACAAACAAACAAACAAAAAAGACCAAATAAACAAAAAACCGAGAAAAAACCAAACACAAATGAACCAGCAAGCAAACAATACAACAACAACAACACAACAACAACAACAACAAAAACACCCAAAATATATTTAGCTACAACATTGTTTCAACTGATAACAACAAAATAAACTCGAAAGGAACTAAAGAAATAATAATAATATTGACTATGCACTGTAAGACTCACTCTTTCAGGTAGGCTACACACACACACACACACACACACACACACACACACACACACACACACACACACACACACACATGCACAGACACCTGCGCGCGCGCGCACACACACACACACACACACACACACACACAGTATATACCTGCGTGCACATGCACTCCCAGTTTTGTGTTGTTGTTGTTGTTGTTTAAATCATAGAAAATAATTTTACCCATCTGACCTCTATATCTAAATGCAGTCTGATTTCAAATCTAAAGGGTAAAAAAAAAATTTTTTTTTTTTAAAGCAGGAAAAGGGAGAGTCGAATCCGGGCATGGTACAGATGATCGGTATGTTGCCACAACGATAAACCATTGCACCACGGACCCTCCCGTGGCGACAGCGTGACTGTAGTTACTTATAGCCACACAAATCTGCTTCTAGTCGAGGGTTAAGTTAAGTCAAGCCAAGTTAAATTCTTTTAGTTCGAGGATAATGAATAAGCACTCATGTGCTTTTTTACATCCAGTCCCATTACTTATCAGGGATTACATCAATATAAAAACACCTCTAACAACAACATTGATAACCCAAATAACAAGCAGTGGTCACAAGATAATTTCCCGTGTTTTGTCATGTTGCTTTTTTTATTATTATGTTTTATTTATTTTATTATTTTATTTCGAGGATAATGGAGTAGGTGCTCCTGCGC
>CM060329.1:50375895-50400574 GCA_030674155.1 Stramonita haemastoma
TCACTATCAGGCTATATGAAGAAGGGGCAGGGAACAGAATCAAAACATTATAAGTAATACAATCATTCCAGGAGAGGGGGGGGGGAATTATCACATCATCAACAATCTACGAAGGATATAACTGCACTCTACTAGACAGTCATATCGAGTTGTTTCCCTTATATCTGACCAAGAAGCTAGTTCACACATTTACAATTCACAGTGTTTGATTCCTGGTGACTCCTCTGAGCTACAGAGAAACAAAGAGTAGACATATCTGGGAATCAATGATGGCTATCAAGAGGATAGAGCAAAACATGTGCACAAAGGACAATAATCATCATCATCATCAACATAAAAATTATAATAATAGAACACATACACATTAAGAATAATACAATCCTTCAAGAACACAGGAAAATAACAATGGCTATTCTCTCTCTCTGTGTTTACAAATCAGACTAGAGAGGGGAGAAGTCTCACTTCAGTAGTGAGTACAATGAAACAGTTAGACAATGAAACATGACTAGAAAATTTTATGACTGTTTCAATACAATATGTACATACATGGTTATGTAGTTGCACGAGTATATGAGAAGAAAAAATTAGGAAAACATTTGTAGTCCTTGTTTAATGAATTTTGCAAAATTCAGTAATTTTTTCCTGTTACCCATTTTCATTAGTGATTCATATTTATAAAAGTTTGGGTGGTTTGTGTAATACCTAGGTAAATATTGGTTGCGTAAGTTCTGCAATGCTGGGCATTCCATAACAAAGTGATATTCATCACCTAAGCGGTTCATATCACACAGAGTACAGAGTCTTTCATCATGTGGTAAATTTACATATCTTCCTTTCTCTATTGGTAGTTTATGATTACTCGTTCTGATTTTTTAACATGGACAGGCTGTACAACAGTGGTAGGCTGTCTAAGTAGGGTTCAAAGGATATCTGGTGCTTATACAAAGTGTAGTTGTTGGCCTTCTGGCAGTCTCGACAGTTTTCTACCCATTTTTGCATATAACTATCTTTAAGTCTCTGGGACAGGTTATTTATCAGCCATGCTGTAGACACTGACTGTGGATAATGCCATACAAAGGATAGTCCATTTTCATCAAGTATCTGTTTAATTTTGCATAGCCAATCATTTTTATGTATTTGAAAATTGAAACATTCTGTCAGTGTCTGGAGCATAATGGCTGAGTATTTTTTACTTGGGTCAACAGCCAGATTGCAACACTACTGCAATGGTACCACAACCAACAAAAATGAATAATCAGGTGTTCTGTATCATAAGATCAAAATGCAAATGAATTAATCAATTAGATAAGCAATAAATTGCATAAATACTTGGGATGATGTGCATCACCATCCTTGCATAAATATGCAAATAATCGTTTTGTTCTTTATCATGAGATCAAGTATGCAGGTAAATGAATGAATAGATAAGTCAAATAATAAATTGAATAAAAACCTGGCATGTTGTGCATCACCATTGTTGGATGTGTCCATACTGGGGTTTTGTTTGGGAGGGGGGGGGGGGGGTTGTTGTTGTTTTTTTTTGGTAGCTCATCCCCAGAAGAGAAGGGTAGAGACCAAAGGGCTGGTGGTATGGATGGTAGAGACATGCCCAGTAAAGACCTTTAAAAATATATAAAATAATTTTTTAAAAGAGGACCATTGAACTCTGGGGCAGTACATTAACACTTTCACAGAACAAACCAGGGGAGAGCTTTAGGATGAAAGTCACGAAAAGTTATGCTTTGAGGTTACCAGTAATAAAAATCCCACCTCTTTTTTTTTTCCTTACTTCAGCCCCCCTAGCATCTCGTTTGTGGTGAATAAATTATAAGGCATAGGATGTGCAATGACACTATCACTTTCTTTTTTGTCCATAGAAGTCAGTCATGGTGTTAGCTGAAAGAATGAAACACAAGCCTGTACCATCCACTGTCAGCATACCCCCTACTCACTGTCTTTTTGGAAGTCAAAGTCAAAGTCAAAATTTTATTTTCAGATTAGTACAATGAGTAGCAATAAATTTGCTTGTTTTCATCAAGCCATCTATCTTTAAAACAAACAAACAAACAAACAAACAAAAAAGACCAAATAAACAAAAAACCGAGAAAAACCAACACAAATGAACCAGCAAGCAAACAAGCAAAATACAACAACAACAACAACAACAACACAACAACAACAACAACAAAAACAACAAAAAACACCCAAAATATATTTAGCTACAACATTGTTTCAACTGATAACAACAAAATAAACTCGAAAGGAACTAAAGAAATAATAATAATATTGACTATGCACTGTAAGACTCACTCTTTCAGGTAGGCTACACACACACACACACACACACACACACACACACCACACACACACACACACACACACACACATGCACAGACACCTGCGCGTGCACGCGCGCACACACACACACACACACACACACACACACACAGTATATACCCGCGTGCACATGCACTCCCAGTTTTGTGTTGTTGTTGTTGTTGTTTAAATCATAGAAAATAATTTTACCCATCTGACCTCTATATCTAAATGCAGTCTGATTTAAAATCTAAAGGGTAAAAAAAAATTTTTTTTTTTTTAAAGCAGGAAAAGGGAGAGTCGAATCCGGGCATGGTACAGATGATCGGTATGTTGCCACAACGATAAACCATTGCACCACGGACCCTCCTGAAATGATGGCGTGACTGTAGTTACTTATAGCCACACAAATCTGCTTCTAGTCGAGGGTTAAGTTAAGTCAAACCAGTTAAATTCTTTTATTTCGAGGATAACGAATAAGCACTCATGTGCTTTTTTACATCCAGTCCCATTACTTATCAGGGATTACATCAATATAAAAACACCTCTAACAACAACATTGATAACCCAAATAACAAGCAGTGGTCACAAGATAATTTCCCGTGTTTTGTCATGTTGCTTTTTTTATTATTATGTTTTATTTATTTTATTATTTTATTTCCAGGATAATGGAGTAGGTGCTCCTGTGCTTTTTTTTACATTCAGTCCCCGTGTGTATGCAGTTTGTAAATTTTGTCATCTATTCCCACCAGGACACAATGGCCTACTCTTACGAAAAGTGGAACAGGATCTAACGTGTGCGCAAGATGTTCTGCCAAGGACTTTTGGGGAGAGTGGAGTCAGCACTGATGTTAACTCCAGGGGAAAAGATCTCCTCGAATGGAACCGAACCCAGGTCGTCAAATTGCCAGTGCAATGTTCTGATCACTAGGCTATCCCATCCCCCTGTGTGTGTGTGTGTGTGTGTGTGTGTGTGTGTGTGTGTGTGTGTGTGTGTGTGTGTGTGTGTGTGTGTGCGCGCGTGCGTGCGTGTGTGCGTGCGTGCGTGCGTGCGTGCCTGCGTTCGTGCGTGCGTGCATGTGTTTATTCATTTTTTTTAAAAATTCTTTAATTTCGAAAATAATGGAATAAACACTAGTGTGCCTTTTTCTTTACATCCGGTCCCCCTGTGCATGCAGTTTTGTAAATTATGCCATCCTCTGTGTGTGTGTGTGTGTGTGTGTGTGTGTGTGTGTGTTGTGTGTGTGTGTGTGTGTGCGGGCGGGCGTGCGTGCATGCGTGCGTGCGTGTGTGCGTGTGTTTTGTGTGGTGTGTTTGGGTTGTTGTTGTTTTTTTTATAGTTTTAGTGTGTGTGTGTGCATGCTGCCTGTGCGCGTGCGTGGGTGTATGCGTGGGTGCATGTGTTCCTGCCTGTGTGGTGCTTGTGTGTGTGTGTGTGTTTGTTTTGTTTGTTTGTTTGTCTTTTGGGGGGGGGGGGGGGTTGTTTGGGGGTTGTTTGGCTTTTGTTTTTATTGTTGTGTTTTGTTGGTGGGTTTGTTTGTTTTTGTTTTTATTTTGTTTTTGTTATTCGTTGTTTTTTTCTTTTTTGTTGTTGTTGTTTTTTGTTGTTGTTTTTTGGGGGGGTTCTTTTGCTTTGGTTGGTTTTTATTTTATGAAAAATAGGGCAAGTATCGCTTGTGGTATTATGAGGCCAATAATGTTCTACCACTGTGCGCTGGGGCAGTACAACAACATCCCTTTCCTCCCATTCCATATGACCAAGCCCACATCATGAATGACTTCTGAAGTGACGAAAATCGGGAATTCCCTATATGTCACCACCTACAAGTTGGCCATACCTGTAGAATAAATTGCTCCTAGGCAGACAAAGTATCAGGAAGGTCCGTAGTGTAGTGGTTTATCATCGTGGAGACATGCTGCTAACCTACCACTCACTGGTTCGACCCTCTCTTTTGCCTTTTTTTTTATAAATAATTTTGGTTTAGAGCATATTAATTTTTGTGTGTCTATAAACAAGAAGGGAAACTACTTCATTTCTGCCTTTGCCCATTTTACAGCAACTACCTCCCTTGGACAACTACAGTGCCAAATTGCAACAGTACTGCAATGGTACCACAACCAACAAAAATGAATAATCAGGTGTTCTGTATCATAAGATCAAAATGCAAATGAATTAATCAATTAAATAAGCAATAAATTGCATAAATACTTGACAAGTTGTGCATCACCATCCTTGCATAAATATGCAAATCGTGTGTTCTTTATCATAAGATCAAGTATGCAGGTAAATGAATGAATAGATAAATCAAATAATAAATTGAATAAAAACCTGGCATGTTGTGCATCACCATTGTTGGATGTGTCCATACTGGGGTTTTGTTTGGGTAGGGGGGGGGGGTTGTTGTTTTGTTTTTTTGATAGCTCATCCCCAGAAGAGAAGGGTAGAGACCAAAGGGCTGGTGGTATGGATGGTAGAGACATGCCCAGTAAAGACCTTAAAAAATATATATAATAATTTTATAAAAGAGGACCATTGAATGCTGGGGCAGTACATTAACACTCTCACAGAGCAAGTCAAGAGAGAGCATTAGGATGAAAGTCAGGAAAAATGATGTTGTGACATAACAGAATAACAAAAATCCCACATCATTTTTGTCCCCTTACTTTAGCCCCCATGCATGGTTTGTGGTGAATAAATTATTAAGCATACATGTGCAATGACTCTGTCACTTTCATTTTTTGTGCATAGAAGTCAGTCATGGTGTAAGCTGAAAGAATGAAACACAAGCCTGTACCATCTCACTGTCAGCAATACCCCCCCCCCCCCCCCCCCCCCCCCCCCCCAACTCACTGTCTCTTTGGAAGTCAAAGTCAAAGTCAAAATTTTATTTCCAGATGGTATCATGAGAAAGTAATAAATTTGCTTGTTTTCATCAAGCTATCTATCTAGAAAAAAAGACCAACTAAACAAAAAAGAACCAGACAATTAACACAAATGAACCAGCAAGCAAACAAGCAAAATACAACAACAAAAACCCCACCCAAAATATATTTAGCTACAACATTGCTTCAACTGATAACAACAAAACAAACTAAACTAAAGAAATATTAATAATAATAATAATAATAATAATAATAATAATAATAATAATAATAATAATAATAATAATAATGACTATGCACTGTAAGACTCACTCTTTCACGTAGGCTACACACACACACACACACACACACACACACACACACACACACACACACACACACACACACACACACACATGCACAGACACTGGCGCGCGCCGCGCGCACACACACACACACACACACACACACACACACAGTATATACCCGCGTGCACATGCACTCCCAGTTTTGTGTTGTTGTTGTTGTTGTTTAAATCATAGAAAATAATTTTACCCATCTGACCTCTATATCTAAATGCAGTCTGATTTAAAATCTAAAGGGTAAAAAAAAAAAAAAAAAATTTTTAAGCAGGAAAAAGGAGTGTCGAATCCGGGCATGGTACAGATGATCGGTATGTTGCACACAACGATAAACCATTGCACCACGGACCCTCCCGATGCGACAGCGTGACTGTAGTTACTTATAGCCACACAAATCTGCTTCTAGTCGAGGGTTAAGTTAAGTCAAGCCAAGTTAAATTCTTTTATTTCGAGGATAACGAATAAGCACTCATGTGCTTTTTTACATCCAGTCCCAGCACTTATCAGGGATTACATCAATATAAAAACACCTCTAACAACAACATTGATAACCCAAATAAGAAGCCGTGGTCACAAGATAATATCCCCATTTTTGTCATAATGTTGCTTTTTAAAAAATTCTTCTATTTCGAGGAAAAGGGAGTAAGTACTTTTTTTGTACATCGAGTTCCCGTGTGTGTGCAGTTTTGTCAATTTTGTCATCCCTTCCCCACCCGCACACAATGGCTTAGGCTACTCTTCTGAAAAGTGGAACGGGTTATAACATATGTAGTAGATGTTCTGCGTGCGTTCGCACATGATCAGGTGATTATTAGGGGGGGGGGGGGGGGGGAGGTGGCACTGATCAACAACTCCTGTGGAAAAATCCCTTGAACGAGATTCCAACCGGGTCAGCAGGTCACGTCACGAGCGCTGTGCCCATCACTCTGAACCACCAGGCTATCCGGTCCCCCTGTTTGATTGATTGATTGATTTATTCTTTTATATCGAGGATTTATTTATTTATTTATTTATTTATTTATTTGTTTGTTTATCTATTCTTTTATATCGAGGATAACAGAATAAGCAATCGTGTGCTTTTTTTCATCCGGTCCCCGTGTGTATGCAGTTTTGTTAATGTCATCTGTTCCCACCGACACACGATGGCCTACTCTTACGAAAAGCGGAACAGAATTTAACGTGTGCTCAGATGCTCTGCGTGCGTTCGCACACGGGCCTCGGTTTAAAGTCTCATCCGAAGGACTTTGGGGAGAGATGGAGTCAGCACTGATGTTAACTCCAGGAGAAAAATTTCCTCGACCGGATTCGAACCCGGGTCGTCAAATTGCTAGCGCAATGTTCTGACCACTAGGCTATCCGTCCCCCTGTTTCAGTAAGTTAGTCACTCAGAAGAGGGACAGGGGAGGGGGGGGGGGGGGGGGGGGGTAGGCCTAGGACAAAGTAAAATTTTGTTTTCCATCATAAACCCACCAAATTCTTCTCTTAGTTGTATCGATTTTAGCCAAGGTGTTTTTTTTCATGCATAAACATCTCTCTTTTTTGTGTGTGTGTGGAAGATTTTAGTCATTTATTTTATGCTTAATCTCTTTGAGATACTGTGGGTTTTTTTCAGGTAAATTTGTATCTTATTTTCTAGACATAAGCTCACTAAGATAGCCTAGGCCGAGGGAGGGCGTGGGGGGGGGGGGGGGGGAATATTTTAGTTTATTTTCCAGACATAAACTCATTAGGAATCCTTTTTTCTGGTATAGGCCTACATGCACAGTTCATCGTACAATTACGAAGTTTATCTTTGAAACATTTTATGGTTAATCTCAAACAAAATCAAAATATATTTATTTACATATTAAGGTTTATTTCACATTGCAAGTGTTGTTTTGTAGTTGTTTTTTTTATTCAGCTTAGTCATTAAACCTATAACAACACACAAAAACAGAATAAGACAGAAAAATTTCAGTGAGTTTACACAAGAAAAAAAAACATTATATTATACAACCAAAACTGCACAGTATATATATTATATATATATATATATATATATATATATATATATATATATATATATATATATATATATACTGTAGGCATATATTATATATACTGTAGGCATATATATATATGTAGATATATATATATATATATATATATATATATATATATATATATATATATATGTAGCATGACAAGAGAGAGAGAGAGAGAGAGGAGAGAGAGGAGAGAGAGAGAGAGGAGAAGAGAGAGAGAGGAGAGAGAGAGAGAGAGAGAGAGAGAGAGAGAGAGAGAGAGAGAGAGATCTATAGAGAGAGAGAGATTTAATATATCTTATATATAAGAATGACAATAAAACAGAAAGGATTGGTGAGTTTACACCAGAAAAAAAAATACTGCACAGACCACAACAAAATGCAGTGGGCTTACACAGTGTGTAGGTCTTAAAAAGGTTGTGGTATACTTGTCCAGAACAAACAAACAAACAAACTAACAATAACCAGGGGAAATGAAAGAGCTAGTTTCAAATTATTGGGTTTTCTGTTCTTTATCTCGATTTGAATTGTCAGGTCTTTTTTTTTTTAAAAGTTGTGTGTGTGTGTGTGTGTGGTGTGGGGGGGGGGGTGTAACCAGAAGTGTGAGCGTAGACATGCGCGTGCAGGCGTGTGTGTGTGTGTCTGCATGTGTGTGTGTGTGTGTGTGTGTGTGTGTGTGTGTGTGTGTGTGTGTGTGTGTGTGTGTGTGTGGTGTGTGTGTGTGTGTGTTATGACACTCAGCTTTATTATCAAATGCTGGTAATTGCTGTAAATTACATAAAAACAAAAATCGCGACATCTTTTTTAAAACTCCTTCATAAAAACTCTTCAGTGCTATGGTACTTAGTTTTCTGTCTACTTGTTCCGTTGTTGTTGTTGTTTATATCTAGCTTACTTCTTGAAAAAAAAAAAAAAAAAAAGGTAGCGGAGAGTCGAACAAGTGAGTGGCACACAATCACCATGTCTCCACAACGATAAACCACTACACCACGGACCTTCCTTAGTCACCAGGTAAAGTTTGACATCTTATAATCATAGGCCTGGTCAGTGGAGCCGAGGGTGACGCAAGGAATTTCCCCGATGTCACTTTGCATGACCTCCTTTCCTTCGGCTTTGGGGCATAATTATGTATAAATATCTTTACCTACCTACTCACTAACATGTTCGTTTCTGATACAGCATTATTACAATTATTATCATTTTTGAAATGGTTCATATTTGATATTGAACAATTTTTTGATAATCTTTGAAACGTTCCGCGGTTAATATTAGGCCTAAGCCGATTAAAGTATGTGTAGCTTATCTGTCTTATAAAGCACATTTTATGGGGTGGGGGGGTGGGGGGGTGGGGCAGTATTACTGCTTTGTAGCGTTTTTACACTTGCCCGCGCGCGCGCCGCTCGCGCGCGCGCACCACACACACACACACACACACACACACACACACACACACACACACACACACACACACATACACACACACACACAACACACACACACACACACACACACACACACACACACACACACACACACACACTACAGTCAGATATTAGTGTCCCTCATAGGCATTTAATTATACATTTTCATGTTTTTACCAGGGCTCCCCCACCTCACCCTCCACCACCAACTCCATCCCAAAATCCCCGCCACCACCCCCCACTCATCCACCTTCCATCCCCCCCCCTCCCGCCCTCTTTTCAGTTTTTCAGATATATTCAGATATAATTATTCATGTCATTATTAGTAACGGGACATTTGAAGGAGAGTCGTTTAATGGTGTAATGTGTTAGTGTGTGTGATATGATCTAACTTGCTTCCTTGAGATTTCTCATTTGCTATGATAGAGTAGAACTATTAAATTGTTTTTGCAGGTTGTGTTCCAATTTTTATTCTTTTTTGTAGTTTACATTTCTTGTTCATTTTTTTTCATAACCATATTGATTTTTGGATTTAGCTTGGGAAAGTCGACTTCTATATAATAGAAAGCCCGTAGTGATACTATTATATCTAAAGCTTCATCAAGGTTTTTTTGTGGTTTCATCCTCACCAAATAACACAATCCCAACATTGAAAGACAATCTCTCAAGATAATGATGACAATCATTATTATTATGCTTTAAAGACAACTGAAGCTCTTTAAAAAAACAACAACAACAATAACAACAACAAAACCTCAAGTTCTTTCCAGAAAGCCTGAGCAAACTGGCACCTCCACAAACAGAAAAACGCCTTATTATGTCATTCTCTTCTTTACCCCCCCAAAAAAAAATGTACAAGCAGGTGTCAGTCAACATCTACTTTTCACAGATGTAGCTAACAGTCGCAGGACTCCGTGTATCGGCGCTACCCCTCAGACGGAAGCCTTGGTTCTCCATGGCCAGCACTAGAACGTTGTGCCCAGTGTTCCGGGGGCCGGGAGCCCAGGAGGACCAGTACTGAGTGTTGCCCATGTCTACCTCCGTGTCCTTGTGGAGCCATCGGAAGTCAGTGCCACCGTCAGGCCATGCTGAATCCCAGACTTTTCTTCGAGCACCGATGAAGTACTCCTTGTCCCGGAATCCTGTGTGTGTAAGATAGATCATCAGTTAGCCGTTAATGTTCAGCATTTAGTTGTAAGTCCGGAGAACCGAGTCTATACATGTACAAGTACCAGAACGTTGTTTTCAATCAACAAGTTTTTTTCTTTGGTGATTCTGCTTCCTCAGGGTCTCTAGACTTCATATCATTCGGGGGCCAACTTGTATCTTATGGGCATAATTTTTGTTCTCGTTGTTCCTGGGCTCGACCTCCGAAGTTCACAATGGTGATGTTTTGCGTATGCGACCGTTAACCGCATTTCGACTTTGGGGATGATGTCTAAACAGACAGTATTGTGTATGTGTTTGATTTTTTTTCCACTCGTTGATATCTGCATGAAATGGCCGACTCTTCCCAAAGGCAGAACGGTTGTCCTGGGTTTGTTTGTGTTTTTTTTTTTTAACGTTTGCGCATGATGTTCTGCGTGCCTTCATACACGGAATCTTGGTATAATTATAGTCTCATCCGAATAAATCCACTTAAGAATCAATATGATTGAAAACCAAAGGACTTCATTCCACCTGGTTATTGCATCTGTGAGGAAATCAGGAAATCACAGGGAACAGTCATGGATGAAGAGTCTCCGAAAGCAAAGTTGTCTACCTGTATTTTGGCCAAGCGTGAAGGTGACGAACTCCAGACGTGATGACGTATGCAGTGACACCAGGGTCAAGTTCCTGGCCTGACACTTCGCTTTTGCATCCCGCCACTCCACCACAGGAGGTGACGTCACGACCAGCATGCACAGCTTGCTGACACGGTCCAAAAGGAAGCCATCTTTTATAGGACAGTTTTCTGTAGACATTTATTTCCCGTACAAAGTAGGGCTAGTGTATGACAATGGAGGGGGGTAGGTTATGGAATTTAGGCAAAAAACAACACGTCCACAATAGGGAAGTCTCTGGCAACATTTTATAGAAAAAAGCCAGCTATAGGCCTACACATACAAACAGGAAAAACAAAAGAAAGGAAAAGGGGTTGGGGTTGGTTTGCTCTTGTGGTAACCTACTCTCCTTGAAAAGAAGAGCAGCCTGAAGTATATTCAGAGAAATCTGCCTTGATTGAAAGCGGTATACAATACAATACACATACAAACAAACAAACAACACAACACAATACAATACAATACAATACAATACAATACAATACAATACAATACAATAGTAAATTCAGGTAGCTGGTGCAGAGCTACATTAGTATATAAAAAAAAGTAGTGATATTCCTAACAAATCAAACTTCACATTATGTTTTTTCATTTATTTTTTTGCTTTAGAAGATTTAGTGCTATGTAGATTCCATATATTATCATTATGCAAAATTATAAATCTATGCAAGTGTTGTTTGGCTTTCCAAGCCTAATCTGTGGTGCTTCATTTCTATCCAGATTCAAGCGTACTGTAAAGGCACAATGGGAAGGCAATATCATCCACTTTATAAACGTAAATTTGACAGAATTTATTTATTTATTCTTTTATTTCAAGGATTATGTAATAAGCACCCGTGTGCCTTTTTTGCTTTTAAATCTCGTTCTCATATGCATGCGGTTCTGTCAATTTTGTCAACCGTTCCCACTGGCACACAATGCCTATTCTTCCGAAAGGTGTAACGGGTTTTAATGTGTGCCCATGATGTTCTGCGTGTGTTCGCACATGGGACCTCAATTTATAGTCTCACCTGAAAAGGTTTCGGGGCAGTGGAGTCAGTACTGATGTTAACTCCAAGGGAAAATCCCCCTTAACAGACGTCTCGGTGGTGGTTGGAACCCAAGCCCTCAGATCACAAACACAACGCTCTAACCACCGGGCAACCCCTCCCCCAATACAACCTGAGCTGCCTGGGCAACACTGCCTATGTCAGCCCATCTCAAACCTGGCTGGCGCAGGATAGGTTATGAAAGACAGCGTCAAATCAATACTGCTTCTACAGCTTTCAAGTTTCTTTCCCACGTGTGTGTGTGTGTGTGTGTGTGTGTGTGTGGTGTGTGTGTGTGTGTGTGTGTGTGTGTGTGTGTGGTGGTGTGTGCATACTACCATGGGGAAGAAGAAAAAATCTAATATATATAATCTGCACTTTATCTCAATACCTGTTGAATGGAAATAAAACCAGAAGATTATTCATTAATTAAAGCCACCCTTTATTACCCGACATCGCCCGGTAGTACTTCGTGACGTCATTCCCTCTGACGTCACCGTCCACGTAGACGAAAGAGTGTAAGCTGCAGGTGCGGTTGAGGGCTGTGTGGGAGAAAGAGTTGCACCACTGTCGTGCCGTGCATTCGTGGCACAAGCGATGGTGGAGGGAGTGGGAAGGAGGATGGTTCTGTTGGGGTCAGCATCGTGAGGCAATGGGGAGGGGCACGAAAAGGTCTCTCGTCCACAGGGCGCTGTAGGGAGTGTATGATTTATAGTTGATTACAGATATACATGGATGAGGGGAGAGAGATCTATTCAAAATTGATTACGATCTCTGGAATGTATGCCAGTAAAAGTGTCAGAATTTAAAACCAAAAAAAACAAAAAAAAGAGACAGAACATCTTCGAGGAGAGTTTGTTGGTCCTTCACACTGGGTCTGAACTCCAGAGAGAGAGAGAGAGTGGAGAGAGAGAGAGGAGAGAGGAAGAAGAAGAAGAAGAAGAAGATAGAAGGAGGAGGAGGAGAATATCAGATTGTAAGTTCAAATTCCATTAGCCCCCAGTTAAAAAAAAGTATCACTTTTATATCCCTCTATCTCAGCTCTCTATCTCACGCTGTAGTGTTAAAAAGCCAGGCCAGGGTCCAGGAAGATTATTTCCACAAGCGAAGGCAAGCACATAATTATACTAGTGTGTCGCTACTCATCATAATGTTATCATCCTGGGATAAAAAGCCAGTTCGCCGCTACCCAAATACAAGGCAAATAAACACAGTTTTGACAAGAACAATATCACACCATCCCTACGGCATCATGGATGAAAATGGGATGGAAACTTTACCGGTTTTGAGGTGGGATGAATAAACAAAAAGATTATAAAAAACAAACAAACCGAGGAAAGAAAACAAATGAAAATTTGTCTTTCTTTTCCTTTTTTTCACTCAGAAAATAGACCAGAAGAAGCGTGCTGAATTGTTTGCCCTTGTTACTTCAATGATAGTTGATTGGTTTCTTTGATTTTTTTGTTTGTTTTCTGTTTTTGCTGTTGTTAATTCCTTTGGGTTTTTTTTTTCACACTGTTTGTTCTATTATTTTGTGTTGTGTCAGCTTTTTCTTTACATTTCTTTGGTTGGTTGGTTTATTGGTTTGGTTTCTTTTGGTTGGTTGGTTGGCTAGTTGTTTGTTTTGCACTTTGGTTTTTGTGGTTGCTTCTTGTCATTCTTGAATGCTATTGTATAGATCTAAGGTTTATTTTCCCTCTCTGTTTGATTTTGCTTCTTTTATTTTTAGGGGTAAAATATGGTATAGCAGACATGCAAAAAGCTTTTTTTTCGGTTACCTATCCAAACATATCAACAATACAATCCTACCTGATCAGTCCCGACACGAGGATGTTTACAATCGTCATTAGATCTGTTCGTTATATCCCTTTGTTTACACTGAAGGCTCCTCATTGGGGCAGTTTGTGTATGATCTTCACAGCACATCTTCTCTCTCACACCCAGACTGCTTAAAATCAGGTTGGGAAGCACACTACGGGTATTTTATACAGTTTTGAAGGGTGGCTGAGTATTTTTCTGCGAGGGGGTGGGGGGGGGGGGGGGGGAGGAGGAAAGGGCATTCATGAGGTAGAATAATTGAGCAGACGTAGTTGTCAGAAGGCAAGGAAATGAATAGCTGAACGGGAAAAGATGAAGAAAAAAAATGGGTAAACTCTGGAACCATGCATGAATGAGTACCGTGTGTGTGTGTGTGTGTGTGTGTGTGTGTGTGTGTGTGTGTGTGCTGTGCATCGTGCCGTGCGCGCGGATGTGTGTGCCCTGCGCACTCATGCACGTAACTAAACATGCATTTGCCGCTATGCCCGACATTATGTAGAATAAGCACCCCCATGTTTCGTGCTTAAAATGCGATATAGAGCCTTATGATCGATGCAGTCAGTAGGAAAATGATGAACAACGTTGGCAGTGACAACGAACCATTTGTCAGAAACCTAACCGAGTGGTGATAATAATAAGAGGTAAGAGAGAGAGAGAGAGAGAGAGAGAGAGAGAGAGAGAGAGAGAGAGAGAGAGAGAAGACGAGACGAGAGAGAGACAGAGAGAGACAGAGAGAGAGAGAGGGGGGGGGGGGCACATACAGACAGACAGACGGACAGATAGAGACAGAGACAGACAGACGGATCCCGTCTTTAATCATTCCAAGGGTAGTAGATCTAGATGTTCTATGAGGCAAAAATGAGAGGAGGGAGGAGGGCGGGGAACTGGGATCTGAACAAGGTCTAAAAAAAAAAAAACAAAAAAACCCCAGAGGTGGACTAGCCGAAAAAGAAATGAACACAGGTCCCTGAGGTCCTTATGAAAACGCAGTTTATCACCGAACGTCACCAGATCTATTTCTCGCCTCAGTTCTCGCCTTCCGTGGTTTCCTTGGCACAAGTATCACCAAGCACAAGATCAAAGCACGTTTGTGTACTCTGGCCAGTCAAGCTTGAACACAGTGACAGCAACAACAAATCGTCAGTAAAACTGCTGGAAGAATAAATAATCTTTTCTTAATTTAAAAAAAAAAAAGATTGTTAAGTGAATGTTACTCCTGAGATTAAGGCCTCGTTCATTTTTCCTGGATTTCTCAGTTTGTCGTTGTGCATGATCTCCCCTTCTTCCATTCTGAGGGCAGCTGAACCCTCTACTTCATTCTTATCAAGGACCTTTATTCTTTATTTCTTTTGTTGTTGCTGTTGTTTATTTCCTTACCTTGCATTTCCTCCATTTTGCTCTTTATTTTCTAGTCAAGCTAACAAGAGGCAGTTTGAACAGAATGTCGGGTTAACCCAGGTAACCTTTTCGAGGGAAAAGAGGCGGAAGTATGCATGCTTTTTCTAAATGATATATGAAGCGATAATTATTGTGATTTTCATTTTTGTTGTCCTCTTGGAAAAGGGGAGGGGGAAGTAGGGTGGGGGAAGGCGTTTTCCGTTTTCCGCCTTGCGTTGATGGATTGTTGTTGTTGTCTTGGTGGAGGGGTTTTTTGTTTGTTTTTTGTTGTTGTTTGGTTAGTTAAGTGCTTATTCCATTAACCTCGAAATAAAAGAATCGAATAAAAGATAATAAAATACCTGACTTTCTTTGATGTTTCTGTTCTGCAGCTACCATGCCACTCTATTTCGATCCCCCCCCCCCCCCCCCCCCCCCCCCCTCCCTCAGCTATACCCTGGTTTCTCATCCTCTTTTCAATATTTGTGTCATCATGTCGCATTCTCAAGGTCAGAAGTCCACAGGGAGCTTGTCAATGTTAGGTATCCATGAGGCCACCAGCCAGAATGGGCATGCACTGCATACTGCCGGGTCGCTTTAGTAGTGTCCAGCAGTTCCTGTTCTGAGCTAGCATACACAAGACTCTCCTACCACCCAACTTTAAGTTCAAAAGATTGATTTTTTTTTTCGATCAAATAGTTAATCTTGCTACACTTTAATTCGGTTATGATTTACAATATATTGAAGTAGGTTAACGTTGCTATACTTCAATTCAGTTATGATTTACATTCATATAGTCATTGCGGCTACAGCGACCAAACAGAACATTTGCCTATTCGGCATTTCAGGATATTTTGCTATTATGATGTGCCTCACCAGCTGCATAATCTACTGCGATACTGAAGGAAGTGGATCAAAATAATTATGTTTAACCTGCTTCAAGGTATTCTTTTAATGACTAACTGTGGT
Source organism: Stramonita haemastoma (assembly GCA_030674155.1). Taxonomy (NCBI): domain Eukaryota; kingdom Metazoa; phylum Mollusca; class Gastropoda; order Neogastropoda; family Muricidae; genus Stramonita; species Stramonita haemastoma. The sequence continues at coordinate 50,391,896 of CM060329.1, forward strand.
CGTTCCAAACCTATGTAACTTTGCCTTTAAACATAAGAAATAAGCAGGAGTTCTTTCAAATGGGGAAGAATAATAAGCAGCAGTGCAGGTGTATTATGGCCACAACACTCTTTTTTTGTTTCTCTGCTAGATGTAGAGGTTCACCAATTGTGGGTTGGGTTGGGTTTTTTTGGCCCGTTTTCCCACCATTAAAGAAGTGGCATTCCATCTTCGGGATGATGTCTTTAAGGCACCAGCGTGCAAGTGTTATTAAAAAAAATATTTATAAATCTATTATTATTATATTATATTATTATTATTATTATTATTATTATTCATTATTATTATTATTTTTTTTTTTATTTTTTTTTTTTTATTTTTTTAATAGTATTTACTTGTTTAAAATATCGTCAATTATTACCAGCATCCTACATTACCAACATCACTGAGATCAGTGGTCTTGGAGGATACAGAGATCGTAACATTCAACAGAGAGAGAGTATTCGAACTTGAACTCGGATGTTTTATTAAGGGTATTTGGATAAGCCAGTGGGTTTTTTTTTTATTGTTTTTTTTAATATTTTTTACACCAGGCCCTTATGGAAAAGAGGAAGAAAACAAAGAAAACAAGAGAGAAAAAAGAATATTGATAAGGAAGCAGGCAATTCAAAATAGGGAATATCTCTCTCTCTCTCTCTCTCTCTCTCTCTCTTCTCTCTCTCTCTCTCTCTTCTCATCACTCTCTCTCTCTTCTCTCTCTCTCTCTACTCCTCTCTCTCTCCCTTTCCCTCCCTTCTCTCTCATCTCCTCTCTCTCTCATCTCTCTCTCTCTCCTCCCTCTCTCTCTCCTCCTATCTCTCTCTCTCCTTCTTCTCTCTCTCCTCTCACTCTCTCTCTCTCTCTCTGTGTGTGTGTGTGTTCCTGTTGTTTTTTTTTTTGGTGTGTTGTGTTTGTGTGTGTGTGTGTGTGTGTGTGTGGTGTGTGTGTGTGTATTATGTGCATGTAGTGTGTATGTAAAAACAGACTGGAGAGGTATTTGCGTATTGTACAATCACCATCAGTATCGAGAACTACTGATAACAATGATTAGTTATCAAATATCTCTTTCCATACCGTCTGTGTCATATCATACAACGCTTCGCGAAGTCCAAGAAACTCCTATTGAATAAAATGACTTCACTCCATGAATCATTATATAATTCATAATTCATCGCTATCACAGCGCTACACGAAATACTCATTGATTTCGGCCATTGAGGTGTTCTTGATACAATGTGGTTATGATTAACAGTATCGTAAAGAACTGATACAACGGCGACGACGATGGCAAGGAGAAGGGAGAGGAGCGCAGAAGAAGACTGATGACTGACATATATGATGATGATAACAAAGCAAATGGTTTTACATTTCATAGTCACTAATATAAGCCAGGAAAGCCTACACTAATATTTCTGTCCAAATAAGAAGAAGAAGAAGAGAAGAAGAAAAAAAAAGTATTTCAAGGGAGACAATCGTACAGGTCATTGTGATTTGCATATTTCATTTGGAAGGGTTGTCTCTCCATTACCGAAATCAGCCGCCATTTTCAAAGCAAAAGAAACCCAGGAACTAGGCGATCGCATAATTAGGCCTATAGATACGATAATCTGTGAAATACCTAATTACTCAGCCAGTTTGAACGACTCATAAGAGAAACTGTGGTTTGGGAAAGACTAAAGCTGGAGTATACAGCAGAACCAGCGAGTGATCAGCATGGGCGACGAAGGGCTTTTCAAGTAAGTGAATAGAACAGTTGAGGGGATCAGGTTTCAGTTCACCCAGTACGCTTTCTTTTGGTTGAGCTTGGCAAGAAAATAAAATCAGTTGTTTTTTCTCAGGGTGAAGCAGAGTATGCATGCTGATACTAAATTTAAAGGCTTTTTAAGAATAGGTAAACTACGCTAAGATCGGTTGATGTTCAAATTATTTGGACTTCCGTAGCTTTAGAAATTTGTAGCACCCCCACTCCCCCTCTCCCCTCCTCCCGGCTTCAAAATGCCAGGAATGGCAAAACGATTGTAGGCCTAGTAGCCTAGGCAAGCCACTGATTTTCTGCTCTTTTCCACACTTTCCACATATATTGCTGTTAAATGTGTTGTTTTCCTTTGAAAACAATAGATTTTCTGTTGTACTGTGATCCGGAGGTTTGAATACAGAACTTTTACCTGATCTAGTTAGTGTAGTTTGGAGGCATTTATCTTACATGTACACATGCACCCATGCATGCATGCACACACAAAGTGTGTCACACACACACACACACACACACACACACACACACACACACACACACACACACACACACAACACACACAATCTCTCTCTCTCTCTCTCTCTCTCTCTCTCTCTCTCTCACACACAACACACACACACACACACAACACACACACACACACACACACACACACACACACACATGACACCACACACACACAACACACACAAACACCCACACACACACAACACACACACATGCTCACACACACCATAATATAATTTTTGTTGTTGCTCCATAGCCTTTTTCAAGTTTTTGCCTGAATCTAAGCAATTTACAGTGCATAACAGTACTTGACCTGGCTGGTTTGATTTTATTTTAAAATTTCAGAAAGTTTCAATTTTACCAGTGTTAAGATGCAATTCATGAATACATATAAAAACAATAATGTACTGATCAGTTTTATAATAAAGTTTAACTACTACTACTAAACTCCTAGGTAGACTCTTTTGATAAATTTAATTTGCCAATATCACGTAAATTGTAATTAATACATTTTTAAAAAAACAATTGTATTCCTGAAGGAACGAACATTAACAATGTTAAATTCCTGAACTGGTTTGATGAATACTTTTAAAACTTCAGGGAAAAACCATGCAATAGTTCATTAGTTGCCCCTGGCAACATTCTTTTGAAAAAGCCACTATGATACTGAAGGGAAATAAATGTATACTGTATGCACACTTGAATGTAAAATAATATGTACATTTGTCGACAAGATAAGAAAAATTGTAACGGGTGGCACTGCTCATGTGGCGATGTGCTCTCCCCAGGGTGAGCAGCCTGAATTCCATGCAGCAAACTCTGTGACTTAAAGTGACTGAGTACATTGCTACATTATACATTACTATACACTGATACTTGATAGTGATACATGTTTGTTTGTTTTTGTGTTTTTGTTTTTTTTTAGAAAAGATTTCCTCTGGAATCTGTTGTAAACTATTTTAGCTAAGTAAAAGCTGTTACTAGTGACTAGTAGACTAGTGTCAGTGTTTAAAAACAACAACAAAAAACAGGAGAATTACGCTTCAAAAAAAAAAGATCTAGTAAAAATTGATGCAAATGAAGATCACTGTGTTTAGCAATTTACTTTCCTTAAGTAGAATAATTTGGGTTTTACTTTTTTTGTTTTCATTTTTATAGAATAGTAATTTCAGTGTGACAGTTATGTTTCATATGGAGAAGTTGTGGATGATGAAGCCAAGGCACACTCAATGCTGCTGAACTTTATGGGAGGAGCGAATGCTCTGACCACTTTACTCTCTCATTCCTTAGTTTATTCCTCAGTGTATAGATCTAGTCTCTTCTAAAGGACTTTGAGGTGAGTAGAATCAGTACTGATGTTAACTCTAGGGGAAAAATTACCTCAAATGGGTCCCTCAGCGGCGACTGGAACCCAGGCCATCAGATCATAAGCTTAATGCTCTGCCAACTGGGTTATACCACATTCTGAAAGAGGAATAAAAAAAAAAAAAAAAAAAAAAAAAAGAGGAGAAAATTCAATACAGCAGTGTTGTCTGGGCTATTGAACATGTATTTAATCATAAAGTATTTAAATGTTGTTGTTGGGAATTCTCCAGCTTGACATTCTGGTGGTCACCTAGATTAGAATTAAATGCACTCTCACTCATCACACAGACTGGGAATCACTGATAGACCATAAGACCTTTGGATGAGACTATAAACTGAGGTCCCATGCAACACGCGCAGAACATTTTGCACTCATGTAAAAACCTGTTCTGCCTTTAGTTTTGGAAGACTAGACCATCGGCATTGTGGGCTGGTGGGAAACGAATTCATAAATTATTTACATAGCTGTATGCACATGGACAATGGAGACTGGATGTGATGTAAGAAAGGGTATAAGTGCTTAATAAAATTCATTATCCTTGAATAGAATTTGAAAAAAAAAATGCATTCAGGATGAGAAGTTTCCTCACAATCAGTTATGCATTTTAAATAATTACTCGCATGTGTGCATGCGTGTATGTGTGCATGGTGTGTGTGTGTTGTGTGTTTTTGGGTGTGTGTTTTTTAATTTGATTGTCAAACTGTAAATATTGCTGATGTGTGTTGTAGTCGAAAGCAAGTCTTGATTTGTTTTGCAAGATAGCGCTATACAATTCCATGTATTATTATATATTATTATCACATATGGCAGCCCTATTTCTGCCTGAAGTGATTAAATTTCTTTGCAACTTTCACCCTTGGGAAGAACATTGCCTCCAGACCATAAAAATGTTTATGATGTTGGATGTCATATGATGTATCTAGGTTAAAAATATGTATGCAAAATGTTTTGTAGTACGCACATGTATGCATGCATATGGGGATTACAGTTTATAATCTCAGTTCTCACCTGAAATACTTACAGTCTGAAAATTAAGTGTGAACCAGTGTTAAAACTCCAGAAGAAAAACCTCTCTGAATAGCAGACTACAAATTGCTTAATGAAAAAAACCCAAAAAACCTTAGCTCACAAGTTGAACACTCTATCCTGAACTTTTTCAGCCCCCAGGAGTCTAATGAATTATTTCCTCAATTTTCTGTTGTTTGTTTTTTTCTGTTGAGTTAACAAAATCAGGTAACCCAGCATTTAATTTTCTTAAAATAAATGTATGTGGGGTTTTGTGTGTGTGTGTGTGTTTTTTTTTTAAAGAATCTGAGTGGAAGCCCAGAAGCTGGTGGGCACTTCTCCACTTTATCTTCATCTCCCTGTTCCCTTTTTTGTGTTTCAGGGTTCAGTCAGAAACTGTTCCCCACTGTTGCTTAATTAGTTGGGATTCTGATTTTATTTGTTGTGAAGCCTTGTCTCCCAATGTCGGCCAGTTACCTAGTTTTACTCTGTAACAGCTTTGTGTCATGCCACCCTTGAAAGTGTGTATGTGTGTGTGTGTGTGTGCGTGCGTGCATGTGCGCATGCTTGCAGTGTGCGTGCGTGTGTGCATATGTAGGTGCACTCATGTGCACACTTTACAGCTTTTTTTTTGTTTTGGTTACCTTTTTAGAAAATTTTTAAAAGTTGATTTTGTGTTCTTTTTTTGTGGTCAGTCTTCCTCATTGGATAGGGTTTGCTCTAGAACTTATAAGGGTTCTCCCCCCCCCAGGCCTTGAACCTGTGGCTATTCTTGTTTAGCAGCACTTGATGAGATCCTGATGGAAAAGCCTTAGAAAGTATGCATGCAAGGAAATGTGAATGGGATCTTGCAGACCTACAGGGGAAATTGTTAGTCTGGAGTGAAGTGTAATGTCCTATCAGGTAAACCTAAGTGAGGATTGAGGCATAGATTAAAAAAAAGACATTTCTACCTCTTATGTTAGTGAGTGAGTGAGTGAGTGAGTGAGTGTGTGTGTGTGTGTGTGTGTGTGTGTGTGTGTGTGTGTGTGTGTGTGTGTGTGGTGTGTTGTGTGTGTGTGTGTGCTGTGTGTGTGTGTGTGTGTGTGTGTGGTGTGTGTGTGTGTGTGTGTGGTGTGTGTGTGTAAAAGATTTTTGCATCAGTTGGAGGCTGTAATATTAACAGCAGATTTCCTTGTTTTAAAAATGAAACTGTCCGGTAAGTTATTATGTGCACTTAACATAGGTTTCCTTTTTGTTTTGACTGATCAGTTATTTGTTTTTTTGGTGGATGGGAGAAAGGTCCTTCATGAAAGTGAATAGTTCTGAATTCAAGAATCTCCACACTATATATGGTGACAAATGCAATATCCAGTTGAGTAAGTTGGATGGAAGCTACTGACTGTGTAAGATCAAGTACTGAAGTAGGCTACTAAGACGCGTTCAGGTACACAGCTGGTTGTCTGGGTTGTAGGTCAAGCTGTAACTTTAAATTAGGCCTGTTGGGGACCACCCTTGGAGTTAGCATCCCCGTTTGATTATCCACTTGTGAGAGCACAAGTGTCGGGAGTTTCCCAGGTAACTTGGACCATGTACCACCTGTTGTCGCCCGTGGGTGAGTTTCCCAGGTAACTTGGACCATGTACCTGTTGACGCCCGTTCGCTAGAAGCCGGTTACCTTCTGCTCTTTGTTCGTGTAGTGGGACTTTCTTGCCCTAGGCTGTTTCAAGTAGCCAGGCTGGGCAGTGACTGGTGGGTTGTAATCTAGGGCTACTTTTCTTGCAAATGGTTGACCAACCAATTCAGTTTGAACTGGTGTTGACGATAGGGACTGGATAGGAGGCCCGTGACCTAGTCTAGTGACTTTGGTAGATAAGAGATCTTTGCAGTTCGCTTGTGCATGGCCGCTTGTTTATAGTTCTGACTTCCTATCTGAAGATTTTGTTCTGAAAATATTTCGAGTTGTGCTGACTCGATATTAGGAACGCCAGTTTATTGGATGGGAAGGTGATGGAGTTCTTTCCATGTAAGGAGTAAATAGTACAACGCATTGTAGGTCATTGATAAATTGGCATTTTCACACGAGTTGATTATTTTAGGGTCATGTGTGTTCTGATAATGCGTATCTTTGAAAGATTAGATCAGGTGATTCGCATAGGTAGAAAAATGAAGATCAAGTGTACCGTAGATCTAGACTATGTATGGTGCATCTGTTTGCAAAACCTGTACTGTAGGTTTGTTATATGGCCAAGTAAGGGGGCCTGTCACCCGTTCCTCATCCCCTCTCATAAAAACAAAGCAAATTACAAGCAAAACAAAAACAAACAAAAAATAGCCACACTCGGTCACAGCTAGGCCTTTGAGGCCTTACTGTTTGCAAGATTAGATCAGTCAGTATTGAACTGATTTCTTTGAATTTTGTTTTTGTTTGTATGTTTATTTTTTTCTGTTGTTCTTTTAAACAAGTCAAAAGACAGTCAATGTTAGTTGTTACGTTTCTGATTACAGCAGATCATAGATTAGAAGTAACCATGCACACTGAAGAGCCTTTTTTATATTTAATTTTTTTTTTTTTTTTTTTACATAAAACGTGTTTTTATTGTTAAAGACAATTACGCTGGGCACATAATTACATCCCAGCACTTGTGCAAGAATGATTGAGAGTAAGAGAGAAAACAAGATAAAAGGAAAGATGAGGAAGTTAAGCATTCTATCAATAAAACGTTTTTCAGCTTTCCTCTTCTTCTCTCGTTCGCTTTACACTGTCAGATGTGTCTGGGAAAAATAATGGCATGTTCTTTCCAGCTCCTCTCGTGGGCTGAACAGCTTGGTCTGTATCAGCATTCATTCTTGAGATTGGCAACAAGACACAGCAGAGGAAGAAAAAAAAATCATGTAGATCTAGATCTGCCCAGTGTGTTGAACACGATACTGTGCTAGTAATACGAGAGGCAGTTACTAGGCTACCTACTGTCAACTTTCATTAATTCCATGCTTTATATCGGCGTCTGATCAGATAGATAGATGTATATATCGGAGGTGCCCTGATAAACAGCAGGGGGTGAATGTACTGATGGACTGAGGCCGAGTTCACAGCCGATACTGGCTCATGTCTGTTTTCTACTTCATCATTCATGTCGGCTCAGCTGTACGTGTTGACAGAACCTGGCTAGTTACCGCTTTTTTAAAATAATTTTTTTGGGGGGTGGGGTGGAGGTGGGTTGTTTGGTTAGTCTTCTGTCTTCTTCTTTGATGAGTATTGATCAACAAGTCACAGAGTGTGTGTGTGTGTGTGTGTGTGTGTGTGTGTGTGTGTGTGTGTGTGTGTGTGTGTGCGTGCGCGCGCGCGTGTGTGTGTGTTGTGGGGGGGGGGGGGGCGTGCGTGCGTGCGTGTCTATGTGTGTTGTGTGTGCGTGGGTGCGTGTGCGTGTGTGCGCGTGCGTGTGTGTGTGTGTGTGCGTGCGTGTGCGTGCGTGCGTGCGTTCGTGCGTGTGCGTGTGTGTGTGCGCGCGTGTGTGTGTGCGCGCGTGTGTGTGTGTGTGCGTGCGTGTGTGTGGTGCGCGCGCTGAAGCACGTACGTGCATGGTTCATTGAGAGAGAGAGAGAGAGAGAGAGAGAGAGAGAGAGAGAGAGAGAGAGAGAGAGAGAGAGAGAGACAACTGACCAACTGACAGACTAACCAACGAGCGGACAGGTCTACAGACAGAGACAGAAAGACAGTGTGGACCATTCAGATTATGCCATAATGTAAAAGTTCTGAAGTCTGATGGTGAGTGTTACAGTGTTTGGTTGGACAGGGTGCCGGAGACAGGCAAGAAGAAGTCTTCGTGCAGGAGGCTGTCCATGCAGTCCATCGACATCAGCTTCATCAAGGTTAGTAACACTGAACACAGCTTCGGCCTCACACACTCACTTACTCTTGTCTACTTACCCCCTCCCTGTCTTTGTTTGCAGCACTTTGTAAGCTCTATAAGCTCTATGATGACAGGCTTGTACGTCATTCATTCTTTTACTCTTGTCCTCCCTGTCTTTGTTTGTGCACTTTGTATTG
>CM060329.1:50400674-50405674 GCA_030674155.1 Stramonita haemastoma
GTGTTGTGTGTGTGTGTGTGTGTAGTTGTGTGTTGTGTTGTGTGTGTGTGTGTGTTGTGTTGTGTGTTGTGTGTGTGTATGTGTGTTGTGTGTGTGTGTGTTGTGTGTGTAGTGTGTTGTGTTGTGTAGTGTTTGTGTGTGTGTGTGTGTTGTGTGTGTGTGTGTGTTGTGTAGTGTTTGTGTGTGTGTGTGTGTGTTGTGTGTGTGTTGTGTTGTGTTGTGTTGTGTGTGTGTGTGTTTGTGTGTGTGATGTGTAGTGTTGTGTGTGTGTGTGTGTGTAGTGTTTGTGTGTGTGTGTGTGTGGTGTGTGTGTGTGTGTGTGTGTGTGTGTGTGTGTGTGTGTATGGGGGAAGGGGGGGGGGTTGTTATTTTGTTTGAATAGATTATAATACGTTTCCTTTATAAATCTTCTACTTTTTCTTTCCCGTGATTTTTGTCTTCTTTTTTCACTTCTAACATTTTAAAATAAATTTTTATTTGTTTATTGAACATTATTATCATTTAAATTTAGTTCTCTTCTCTCTCTCTCTCTCTCTCTCTCTTCTCTCTCTCTCTCTCTCTCTCTCTCTCTCTCTCTCACACACACACCACACACACACCACACACACACACACACACACACACATACAGCACACACACACACACACAAACACACACACACACACACACACACACACACATACTCTCTCTCTCCCCCCCCCCCCCCCCCCTTTTTTTTCGGGTTGGGGGGTAGCTTAATTCGTTTTTGTAAACTGATTTTCTTAGCTTTAACTGTACCCTGTGTCGCGCTGTCTGTTTACCTGCCAGCCTATCCTGTTATCCGCCCATCAGCTTACCTATCTGTCTGTCACTCTGTCACTCTCATCTCCTATCTTTTGGTCTCTGGTCCTCCTACCTCCCCTCCCCTCATCCTCTCCTCCCTCTCTTTGTCTCTGATGTCATGTGCCATCAGGGCAGGGGGGGGGGGGGGGGGGCGGTGTGTCAACATACGCACGCACGCGCCGTAAACACACACACACACACACACACACCATGCGCGAAGAATACACACACACACAACACCCACACACACACACACACACACACACACACTCCTCTCTCCTCCCCCCCCCCCCCCCCCCCCCCCCGTCCCATGGGGATGGGATAGACTAGTGATCAGAACATTGCGCTCGCAATTTGACGAGCCCGGTTCGATTCCCGTTCGAGGGGATTTTTTCCTGGAATTATTATCAGTGCTGGCTCCACTCTCCCCAAAAGTCCTTCCGATAAAGCTATTAACCGAGGCCCCGTGTGCGAACGCACGCAGAATATCTTGCGCACACGTTAAATCCTTATCCGCTTTTTGTATGCCATTGTGTGCCGGTGGGAACAGATGACAAGATTTACAAAACTGCATAAACACGGGGACTGGATGTGGTCATGTGGTTATTCCATTATTCTCGATATAAAAAAGAATAAAAGAAAAGAGTGGCACGTGTAGGCGTGGATTTCCTGTGTAGGCTTTTTGTCTGGCGGTAACAGCATATTCTATGTTGGTAACCTTCCTGTTTCCAACATAGAGGTCAAACGGAAGAGCATTAATTTTAGGGACACATTAAACTGCCGCAAACTGTGCCAGAAAACCAAAAAAAAGCCCTCCCAAACAAACAAGAATGACCTTTGATACTTCAAAATAAAGCCCCAAACCATTGAGTTACATGAAGACACACCTTTAAACAAACAAGGGAAGTGTCAACACATTAAGGGCTATGACAGCATACACCCACCCACCCTCCCCAAAGAAAACAAAACAAACCCAAACAACAGCAAAAAAAGATTAAACAGAATATCAAAATATCAACTAGACCTAGATCTAGATCTAGTGCAAACTGCTCCAGAAAGCAAATGCAGTAAACAGCGAAGAAATGACGCGCGAGGTAGATCAAGTTGTAGAACAATATGACGCACAAATTCAGTGTTCAAGTTCAGTGTTGACGCAGGAATGTGAAGAGAATCAGCATATCTGTAAAGCAGTGGTGGCCAAGTTGGGAAGGCTCCGGTACTCTTGAGTGACAGTGAGAATGTTGACCTTCTTTCCTGTGATGGTAGATTATCTTCAAACCTTGGCCTGTGCTTCCTATTTTAAGATTTGTGATGGACTCTTTGTTAGTACACAGGGAAGGGGGGGGGGGGGGGGGGGGGGGTGCAGGATAGTCTAGTGATAAGTACTTTGAGCTCTCGCAGTTTGACGGGCCCAAGCTTGAGCTACTACCGAAGTACCTGTTTGAAGGTGTGTTTTTTTCCCAGGAGTTAACTAACAAAAAAAAAAACATTAAAAAAAAAGACTATCTAGAAAAATCAGCTCTGACTCCAATCCCCGAAAGTCCTTCGGTTGAGACTATAAACCGAGGTCTCGCGTGCGAACACATGTAATTAACATCTTACACTTTAAAAACCCGTTCTGCCTTTGGGAAGAGTAGGCCATTTTGTGCGGTAAGAACGTATGACAAAATTTGTAAGAAACCGCATGCACACTGGTGTCGTGTTCAGACAATCACCGAAGTCGGAATGCGGCTACCCTAATGGTGGGCTAAAACGGTGACACACGCTAAAGTCTCCCCATTGGTGAACCTCGGACCTCTAGCTGAAGAACGAAAACAAATTGTCAGTACCCTTAGGACAGACTCCGAATACGGAACCTATCTGCTTCTTTCTTTTCTCCCATCAACTCTGTATCGATCGAGTCCTCGGGACACTACTGAAGAGCTGTGCTCCTAAAACCTCCATTTATTGTCAGTTGTATGTCGAAAACCTGTATCCCTGCAGATGGGTTTTCTTGTCCATACTGCAGTGTTGTCCCTCTACCATTATTTGTTGTTGTTTTGTTTTGTTTGTTTGTTTTTATCCCCATGTCTACCTCTTCTCTCGTTGTCTTCCTCCTCCAATTCTCTGCTGCTGCAGGAAAAGTTTTAAGATTGGCGAGGCTGTTGGATTTTGTGAGGTGAAATCTTTCTTTGAGCTTCTTCTTGGGCAGGCTGAAACTGCACAGGTTAGGGAGAGTTTACAATAGTTTAATGCGAAGAATTGGTGAGAAGTTGCAGAAACTGAAGTGTTCAATCCAACAAGTGTGAAATATGAATAGTATTTGGCGGCACAGACATTACCCCCCCCCCCCCTAAAAAGAAACAACAACAAAAAACACACACACACACAAAACACACACACAAAAATAAACCCCAACCCAACCCTATCCCCCCCAAAAAAAAAACCCGCAAAAAAAACCCAAACTTAAACACACAAAAAAACCTAAAACAAACAAACCCCCGGCCCCTAAAACAAAAAACCCAAAACAACAAACCAACCAAGCAAACAAAAAAAACAAAAAACCCAGGCCAAAGTGGAAGCTTTTCTCAGAGCAACAAGACTCAGTCCTCAGTGTTCATATGAAAGCACTAAAGTGTCATCCATGCAGACGAGCACGCAAGTATACGTAGGCGCATGTGTGCATGCACTCACATGTGCTGATGTGATTGTATACACGCATGCTTGCGTATGTGCGTACACACACACACACACACACGTGTGCACGCGCGCGCGCACACACACACCACACACACACGTGTGCCACACACACACACGCACACACACACGCGCGCACACACACACACACTATATAATATATATATATATATATATATAAAATTCATGTACGTATGCAAACTGAACTCACCATGCCAATTTACTAAGCACTTAAAAAGACTATCCTAATAATAGCAATGGACGAAAGAGAAAAAAAAAAAAGACTTTGAACTGAACTGAACTTAAGTGACGTGGTGGGTTATAAGTGTGTGTAGTGACTGATGAACCCCTCCCTACCCTCCCTTTTATTGATCCCCCCCACCCCTCACTTTTATTGTTACTGACTAAGAGTACAGAGCCCTCAGCTGGGTCTTTTATGGAGATCAGCTTTTGGCGTAATGAAGTTCTCCGATAAGTGTTCCCCACAGAGGTCTGTCTGTCTCCTGGAACACGCACGGCATGTTCGCTAGTATCATGCAGTTGAAGACGCGTGCAGGGAAACCCACGTGGCAGGTGCTTCATCAGCAGCATGGCTCCCTATTCTGCTCTGCCTGCTGAAGGAAGCCTTGACTGTGGGGCCTGCTGCTTTCCATAGCTAACCCATGAACTTGACTGCTTCCAGAACTCTGGGTATTTTGTATGATCTATAGGCGCTGTGCTCTTTCACAGTGTGTCGTGGGAATACAGCTGAACTTGACAGCACCTCCCCTCCCCCTGCGGATTCTTATAAGTGCAAAGGGATTTTCTGGCTTTACACATGTATTCATGTATACATGAAAGGAAGCAAGGAACTGGCAAGCAGGCACTTAAGTTGACCTGGGACGTCGTAAAAATCTCCACGGTTAATCCGCCCGGCAGCCCATCAAGGTTCTAACCCACGACCCGTTGTGACCTCATGACCGTTGGGATCAGAACTCCATCCTTACAGTCAGTCAGCTATAGGCTACTATCGCGCCCGCGCAATGAAGTTGGTGATCTATTGTAACGAGAGGACCCCCCCCCCCTCTCCCCCACACACACTTCTCCCCCCCATAGGACTTTTAGGGGATGAGAATAACGGCTAAAGTGCTTACTTCACCATGGTTAATGGTGGGCTGAAGGCCCCCAGGCTTCAGCGGAGGAGGCTGGAGGGGGACTGCTGATGGCTGGATCAAGCAAACAGCTGGGCAGGCAGGGGCATAGAGCTTTCTGTAACGTTGGATCGATTCCGCGTAGTTTTTGACTCAGCAGTATTGATGTATACTCTCTCTGTCTCTGTCTCTCTGTGTCTCTCTCTCTGTGTCTCTCTGTGTCTCTCTCTGTGTGTCTCTCTGTGTCTCTCTGTGTGTCTCTGTGCCTCTGTCTGTCTGTCTGTCTGTCTGTCTGTCTCTCTCTCTCTCTCTCTCTCTCTCTCTCTCTCTCTCTCTCTCCTCTCTCTCTCTCTCTCCTCCCCCCCCCCCCTC
>CM060329.1:50410674-50415674 GCA_030674155.1 Stramonita haemastoma
GAGCGCTTGTCGATGTTGGCCGCAGTCCAGCGATAATTTTTGGCCCATTTCCCGCTGGGGTTCTTGTTGTTGTTTTATTGTTTCGCTTAATGAACTAAAACGCTTGCACAGCTTTTAATGGTGCACCACCCAATCATTTTTTTTTTGGCAAAAGCACTTTTTGTGTGTGAAAGACAAGCTCTTGATTCAAACTCATGTGATGTTGCACAAATTTGATATTTATTATTTCCCTTAAATTTTTTTTTTTTAATAGAAATTGGCAAACTACAGTTTGTACCCCCCTTAGTTCTTTGCCGTTTGCTATCCTCTTAACCACGATATGCAAGTAGTCTGCATGCAAGGGGTCATCACTGATGAACACAAGCAACCTTCATTTGATGATTATTTCCAACTTTCTTTTGACTACCTGGTTATGCTCTATGCCCTGTATGCAAAACATTACATTTGCACAGATCATATTTTTTTCCCTCTAGGTCTATACTTTACCAACAAATTATTTTTTAAGGAGCGAAAACTTTCCTGAGGAGCCACATGGAGATATGTATTCATGCACTATATTAGAATACATATATATGGAATTACATTCTATACTATACCAACTTTCCCTATCCATCATACCCTGAGTGGTGGTTTGGGCGCTAGTCTTTCTAGTTGCATGCAGGAAAAAGAAAAAAAAATGGGTAGGGGCTGCACTTGTGGCGATGCGCTCTCCCGGGGAGAGCAGCCCGAATTTCACGCAGAGAAATCTGCTGTGACATAAAATGGTATAAAATACATAATATAATATATTATATATATAGTATATTGTGTGTGTGTGTGTGTGTGAGTTGCAAAATACTGAGAGCACTATGTGCTCCGGAAACTAAAGCTGGAGTGTGGCCTTAAGTGGATTGCGTATAGTCGTAACTATGTGTTGCTGGTGCTTCCATGGCCTCCAGGGATAATAATGGATGAACGAGCTCTGCCTGGTAGGCCTAGGTACATGTATGGGTAAATTCTGTCCCACTCGCGTGATGCCTACCTGTAAGGTCTCTTTTTAATTGCTCGGGGAAAAGAGAGATGTGGGTGGAACAGTACAGGGATGCAACATTCGCTGGAGATGGGTCACTCAGGGGTGGGTGGGTTGTGGAAGTGGTTGGAGGAGGTGGAGGAGGGGGTAGACAGGGCTTTATCAACTGCTGTGTGAGAGATGAGTTTTTACTAATAATTGGTGTTTTTTTTGTTTTTTAAGGCAGATCTCTCTGTCCATATGTTTGTTCGTCAGTTTGTCTGTGTCTGTCTCTCTGTCTGTCTCTCTGTCTCTGTTTTCTGTCTCTGTCTCTGCCTCTGCCCTCTCTCTCTCCCCTCCTCTCTCTCTCTCCCTATGTTTGTCTCTCTCTGTCTTCTCTGTCCGTTCTTCTCTCTCTCTCTCTCTCTCTCTCCCCGCCCCCCCCTCTTCTCTCTCTCGTGTGTGTGTGTGTGTGTGGTGGTGTGGTCCGTGCGTGCGTGTGCGCGCGTGTGTGTGTTTTTGGGAAGAACAATGCTTAATGACAAGATAGTGTGATTGTTGTCCTGGAAAAAGATCAGTTATATTATAGCAGTCTGGGGGAGGGGGGGGGGGGGGGGGGGGAGGAGAGATAATAAGGCGGATTCGGTTATTGGAAGAATTGCCACCCATGCTAGAAGTGTTGTCATTAATGTTGGATGAAGGAGAAAACAATTGGCGGCTGAGGGCGAAAATTGGTCCAGCGTGTGAAGGGCAACACTGCCTGCTAATGATCCTAACAAGCTGACACCAGCGGGAAGGTTGCACGTGCACGTGCTCACGCACCTACACGCACTCATGCAGGCAGGTAGATACGAGCGCGCGTGCGCGCGCGCGCGCGCACGCACGCACGCACGCACGCACCACGCACGCAACACACACAACACACACACACACAACACACACACACACACAACACACACACCCCAACTACTCCTCTCTCTCTCTCTCTCTCATCTCTCTCTCTCTCTCCTCGTCTCTCTCCTCATCTCTCTCACCTCTCCTCTCTCTCACACTCACACACACACACTCTCTCTCTCTCACTCTCATCACTCACACTCACTCTCTCCATCTCCTCCTCCTCTCACTCTCTCTCTCCTCTTCTCTCTCCTCTCACACACACACCACACACACCACACACACACACGCAGCACACACTGCACACCCCCACACGCCACACACACACACACACACACACATAGACAGAGACAGACATACAGACAGTCCACAGGCATTCACGCGCTTTCAAACCAATCCCCTTCTTCCCACCAGCTTTGCATACAAAGTTATAACAGAAGAAAAGATATCACATCACCGTGGTGCGGTCTATCAATCTCTGTGACGATGGTAATTTTAGCGACATCAATATTCCCGAATAATAGCGGGTTCTTGTACGCGCAAAAGACAACCGCTCTTCAGATGCTGTAGAGGAAGCAACAATGCTATTGATAACTATCGTTTTCTTGAGGGCTGAAAGCCGGCCCTCCTGTCATTTCTCTCCTCCTCTTTCTTTCTTTTTCTTGTTCTTCTTTGTTTGTTTGTCTGTCTATTAATTGTTTCTTTCTTCTTCTTCTTCTTCTTCTTCTTCTTCTTCTTCTTCTTCTTCTTCTTCTTCTTCTTCTTCGCAGTTTCTCTTCTTCGCAATTCTTCTTCTGCTCCTCATCCCTCTCTTTCTCCTATTCCCCCTCCTCGTAACAACCCCTCCTCCCCCTCCAAGTCTTTGAGGAGTTCCTTGAACGCCGCACTGAAGAACAGTTACTGTTTTACCATTATTCCGTCTTTTTTTCTTTATGACAAAGCCTCTATCTCTGCGTGTGGTTTCGATGTGCATTTGTTCCATTTCATCTTTTACTCGCCCCTCTCCCGTCCATATCCCCCCTACCCCCATCCCCTATCAGCGGTTCATAGAGAGTGGATCTTTGATCTTGTTACGTGACCGTACCGTATGAACTTACTCTTATTTCCTTAACTGATGACGTCAAGAAGATACACCGAGCATAGCACCAATGAAAAAGTGCTCCTAAACACCCAACTTCCCCATTCAGCATTGGTCCATGGCGCAAACGGCACCCATCCAACTGGTAACAACGCTCGACGCTGCGTAACTTGACTTGGGGAAAGCGAGCGCTCTGACCAACGAGACACCAGGTAAAAGGTTTTTGGACGACGCGGGAGACCGCGCGACCATTATTGACGTTAACTGTGCATCCATATCACTGTATTAGTAGTACACCATACGTATCCTACTCCTTTTCAGTTTTCAGATCGCTGTCACGGAGTCACGTTTGGTTGCTCATAGTGGCCATGTACGTATTATTGCGTATTACATTACCGTGAGCGGGAAAAACCGATGTTAGACCCGAGAATTTCAATTAATGGCTTGATTTCCTCTTAACGTTTAACTTTTTATACTGATAACTTTTTTTTTTTTTTGGAGAGTGGGGTGTGGGGTGTGGTGGTGGTATATGTCGTATGTGTTACATACACTTCATTACAATAGAATACGTGTAATGCTGATGTATTTTTTCAAGAACCGTCACACACACACACACACACACGCACGCACAACCAAACACGCACGCACGCACGAGCATATATGCATATGCTTGTTGTTGAGCGTCTGGAATCACAATTTTTTTTTTAAGTGCATGTTTTGATTTTGCCCAGACTGATTTCACTGCATGAGCTACTCTAAGCGCTAACGTGAGGCAGTTAAGACTGGGTTTTTAGTTGTTTGTTGTTTTTCCCTTTTAAACAGCAGCTACCTCCTCTGCTGTTTTGGACAAACAACAAACAACAAAAAACAAAGTAAAAGTCATATCATGAAATAGGTCTATTTGGCGGTTTACAGTACGTGAGCTGACCACAAACTGTGAGTCAGTATCGACAGCAATATTTTCCAATGAAAAAAAAAAAAACTCAAGAAAAATAAAAAGCCAACCAAACAAAACATCCTAAACGTCAGTTTATTATTACATCGAGATTTGTTGTTTTTCTTCCCTCTTGGCACAGGTGATTTTTTGTTTTTTGTTTTGTTTGTTGTTTTTTTTGTGTTTTTTTTGGGGGGGGGTTCGCCAGAATATATTTTTCTCTGAATATTTTTGTGTGAGTGTGTTGGGGGGGGGGGGGGGGAGAGGGAGGGAGGTGCAATGGCCTACAGTTATTGTAATACGAGAAAAGTTGGCGTAGGAAGACAATGGCCGAGCGTGGGCATGCACGTGGACACAGGGAGGGCTGGCTGATGAGGCCAATGGACGTAACATAACTGCCTATCCAGTACTGGCAAGTGCTATACAATACATGTGAGCCTTGTGATGTAGCCAGCCTTTGGGGACTGACCCGCAGCACCATACCATACCATACCATACCATACCATACCATACCATACCATACCATACCATACCATACCATACCAACCACACTACACCACACTACACTACACTACACTACACTACACTACACTACACTATACTATACTATACTATACTATACTATACTATACTATACTATACTATACTATACTATACTATAACAAATTGTGTTCGTTAGTCTTTGGCATGAATGATGTGATCCCTGTAGTATTTAGCCTATTAGTCTAATGGCAAAGTGCTGTGCTGGAAGGCACCAGGGATTTGGCTCAGGTCTTGTTTTTCACACACACACACCACACCCACACCCCACCGTCTCTCTCCCTCTCTCTCTCTCTCTCTCTCTCTCTCTCTCTCTCTCTCTCTCTCTCCTCTCTCTCTCTCTCCTCTCTCTCTCTCTCTCTCACTGTGGTCAGGGATGGGTGTGGGTGGGGGGGCTGCGGGAGGGGATGGTTTCTGTGTAGGTTTGTAGATAGGTATTGTGGGAGGATGGAATGTGTGTAGATGGGTGGGTGGGGTGATGGTGATGGTGGTGATGGGGTTGAGTGGTGAGGTGAGTGTGCGCATGCGTGTGCGCGCACGTGTCCACGCGCCCATGTTGCACGTTT
>CM060329.1:50418174-50443174 GCA_030674155.1 Stramonita haemastoma
TCAGTTTCCTGGCCTAGGGTTCTGAGGTTCACCAATGGTGAGATTTTTGTGTACAAGACCTTTTTTGTTGTTGGGGGGTTTTTTTTGGCCCACCATTAGGTAGCTGTATTCCGACTTCAGGGATGATGTCTGGACACGATGCCAGTGCGCATAAGTGTGTTATATATTATATATTATATTATATATGGGGGGTGGGGGTGTCACCCCCTTTCTTTCCGGTACAAATGTGACGTACTATTCTGTAAGGCAGAACGGGTTTCAAAGTGTGCGCAAGATGTTCTGCGTACGTTCGCAAACGGGGCCTCGGGCTATAGCCTCATCTGAAGGACTTTTAGGGGGAGTGGTGTTAACTCCGGGGAGAAAAAAAAAAAACAACCTTGAACGAGCGTATCGTGGTGACTCGAACCCGGCCCGATCCCAGACTGTCAGATCACGAGTGCAACGCTGTAACCATTAGGCCTTCCCCCCCGGAGGATGGTTCCAAGTTCGGGGTTGGAATGACCCAGCAGAAGATACAGCATATCTCTGTCTTTAACTATTAAATTTTGTGTACTTGTGTGTCTGTCTTTTCCCTCGCCCCTCCCCCTCTCCCTTCCCTCCATCAGTCTACCCTGATTTTCTTCGCTTGACTTTCTTCTCTTCCTTCTTCTCTCTCTCTCTCTCTCTCTCTCTCTCTCTCTCTCTCTCTCTCTCTCTCTCTCTCTCTCTCTCTCTCTCTCTTCTCTCTCTTCTTCTCTCTCTCTCTCTCTCTTCTCTCTTCTCTCTCTCTCTCTCTTCTCTCGTCTCTCTCTCTCTTTGTCTTCTGTCTCTGTCTCTCTCTGCCCCTTCTCCCTCCCCTCCCCTTTCCTTTTCCGCCCCTCTAGCCCTCTTGCAAGATCGTGTTGAATCCTAAAAAACCCTTGTCACGAGATGGACAGCAATTATTTACAAAGAACGGCGTTTTATTCACTTTCACAGAAAAAAAGAAGAAGAAAAAGAATAGGTAAAGAAACTGTCAAGATCTTGTTCGCCGACATAATTATATTTTAAAATTAAAAAATATATATGGAGCATCATAGCCCAAAATTAATTAGTTTCGTTTGTTAATGCTCAAGATGGTTTGCAAACTGTCAGAGTTTGGGTTGTTATTATTCTTTTTTATATTTATCAAACATCCTCGGAGTCGGAATGCGGCTACCTTCAAAGTGGACAACAACGGTCGCATACGCAAAATCTCCCCATTGGTGAACCTTAGAGTTCTAACCAAGGAACGAAAAAAAAGAATATAAAATTCATAATACAGAATGAAGTGATGTCAACCATAGCGCTGATTTACACAAAAAGTCCATAATGTACCATTGTAAGAAGAGATCTGATCACGTTTACGTACACAATTATCTACCCCCGGTGTATATGCGCATACATACGTACATGCACAGGTATGCGCGTGCACACGTACGCGCGTGCACACGCACAGGTGTTTGGTATAATAACTAATAGAGACTCATCTCAGGTTAGACGTAAGCAGGTAAATCCGCGGAAAATATTTCCAGTTAGTGGACCAAGGTAATAAAAGTGCTCATCTCCTAGGAAGAGCATTCCAGACTTCTGGGGATGATATTACAGGGAATCTTCATACTTTGTTAGGCTGATTCTTCAACGGTGATCTCAACAATTTAGATAAGATGAAGCCGTGTAAAACTGTAGAATGTGAAAACTGCACAAAGGCATTCGAATACCATCTTTTGATACAGGAGATACAGGAGAAACAATTTTTGTGTTGAATTCTGCGTTGGATGGGGAGCCATAGCTTATCAAAGAAAGCGTGAGGGATAGATACAAGTTTAACTGGAACATAGGTCTGCAGACGTGATGGAATCAAATCAGTTGCTGTAGTGGTACCCTGGTGTATGTTTTTTTAACCTTAAACTTTTTCTTTCTTTCTTCCTTTCCTTTTTTTCTGTGGCTTCGTTAAAGAAGTTATGAACATTGACATTTTTTTTGTCACACAGCAGAATGATATGTAGATGCCTACAATGGATTTATACATTTAAAAAAATCAACCCAAAAAAAACAATAGCAAGAACAGAGAAAGAAAGAAAAGAAAGAAACAGAACTTACTGTGTGTACTGCGATGACTAGGAGAAAGAAGCTACTGTACTAAGGTCACCCCACATTTACTTTTAGTTTGTTTTTAAAGAAAACACACCAGAGAACCCGCGCTAAGAACATTATTTCGTGTTAAAAAGTTACCTTGAAAGTATATTTATTAGGGATAGGCCTATAGTATGTGTCTGCTGTGTTGTTTTTTCCCCCAGTCGCCTTGTCATGGTGCTGAGATGTCGACTTAGCTGGAAGTACGGTTAATCTGCCTGTCTTTGTTTACGAAGCTAAAGGTGTTTCTCTGTGTTGTGTGTTGTGTGTGTGTGTGTGTGTGTTGTGTGTGTGTGTGTGTGTTGTGTGGTGTATGTTGTGTGTATTTCTGTGTGTTGTGTGTTGGCGCGTCGCGCGGTGCGTGTGCGTGCGCACGTGTACAGGAAGCATAGCGAACAACGCCCAAGAGATCACAAAAAAGGCGGATAAAAAAAAATACTATATCAACTTGTCGGCGCGTGGTACAGGCGGAGTGTGATTATCGCAGGCACGTGCACCCGGCACGTGTGGCCACCTTGACAAAGCTTTTTGTCTGTCACAGGGTATTAGAGCTAAGTACAGGCTTACTAATTTTCCTTCCTCCCCCCCCCCCTCCTCTCCTCTCTCTCTCTCTCTCTCTCCCCCCCCCCCCCCCCCCTCTCTTCTCTCTCTGGGTCTCTGTCTCTCTGTCGTCGCCCCCTCCCCTTCTTTCTCTGTGTTTCTGTCTGTCCTTCTCTCTGTGTCTGTCTGTCTGTCTGTCTGTCTGTCTCTCTGTTCTTCTGTCTGTCTCTCTCTCTCTCTCTCTCTCTCTCTCTCTCTCTCTCTCTCTCTCTCTCTCTTCTCTCTCTCTCTCTCTCTCTCTCTCTCTCTCTCTCTCTCTCTCTCCTCCCCCTCCCCCTCTCCCTCTCTCTCTCTCGATCGGATTATGTGGTGATCGCATTTTATGATCACATTTGATTGCTCTACAGTCTATATAGACTAGCAATCGCGCGCACTTTTGTTTCGCTTTCCTGTATAGTTAGTTGGTAATTTCTCGGGAAATGATCATCATTATTGTTCTTGTTTTCATTGTCGTTGACTGCTGTTCTTCTTTCCTCTGTAGTTGGTAGCTCCTTGGAAAATTATTATCATTATTGATATCATTAACTTTGCTGTTGTTGTTTTCATTCTCGTTGACTTCTGTTCATTCCTGTTTAGCTGGTAATTCCTCGGGAAATTATCATTATTAATAATTTTTATTATTTGCTGTTGTTGTTTTCACTCTCGTTGACTTCTGTTCTTTCCTGTATAGCTGATAATTCCTCGGTAAACTCTCATCATTATTCATATTATATATTCGTTGTTGTTGTTGTTGTTCTCGTTGACTGTTCTTTCCTGGGTAGTTGGTAGCTCCTCGGGAAATCATTACCGTTGTAAGTTTAGGAGGGGGTTGCGTTTCCAACCCCCACGGT
The DNA here is from genome assembly GCA_030674155.1 of Stramonita haemastoma. Lineage (NCBI taxonomy): Eukaryota > Metazoa > Mollusca > Gastropoda > Neogastropoda > Muricidae > Stramonita > Stramonita haemastoma. Next base: position 50,421,738 of record CM060329.1, read on the forward strand.
AATTGGAGATGGCCCTGTTACTGATTAAGAAAGCCAGATACAGACACTTAACCTTGAAAACTCTTCATTTATTTGTATTACTTCCTTATTTTCTTCATTTCATATTGATATATATTTTTATTATATTTATCATCATCATCATCATCAACAGCAGCAGCAGTGGCGAGGGTGAGCCAATTGTCTAGTGGACTGTGGTAGTGCATCTGTTTGGAAAGCGAGAGATTACGAATTTGATCTCTTCTGATTCTGGACTTTTTTTTTTCTTCTCCTTTTTTTTTTTTTTTCTTTTTTTTTTGACCACGTCCACTGGGCCACGTTAAAGAACCCACGGCAACAGGAGAGATGTCCGGCAGTCCCCTAGTAGGAAAACAACTTAAAAGGTGTCTTCCAGCTTCTGCCGATTACTAAGAAAATAAAATACAGAGCCCCCCCTCACTAGCCACTCCCCAAAACAGCAACAAAACGGACACAGACCCCCCCCCCCCTCACACACACACACACCACACACACACACACACACACAACACACACACACACCACCACACACCACACACACACACAACACATATTATATACCAAATGTCAACTCCTTGACTATCAGCTGTCTTTAGCATCGGATATGATATTATGGGTGGAAATGGAAGGGGGGAGATAAATCACAGTGTTCTTGTTGATGATGATGATGATGATGATGATGGTGATGATCGTAAAAGATGTACCGAAAGGGTCCAAAAACCGAAAGGTAAAACACTTTTTTTTTTTTTGGTATTTCTTCCTACACATGCACAGGTATCATTTACACAGGCACATGCCAGCGCACGTGAGATCGAGAGCGCGTGCACACGCGCGCGCACACACACACACACATACACGCACACACATACACGCGCGCGCACACACACACACTCGCACGCACGCACTCACACATGCCCGTAGGTGCGCGTGTACACACACACACACACACACACACACACACACACACACACCACACACACACACACACACATCTCTCTGTTATTTACAACTTGCGCCTCTGGACAGCTGAGGACGTTTGGGGGTGGTTTTGTTTTGTTTTGTTTGCTTTTATTCAGTTTGAGAGTGATAAATAAGGTTTAATTGTGTGGGGAGAGGAATCCCCTTGTCAAGGGAAATTTGTATACTGCATCCAAATTCTGGAGGGAGGAGAGAGAGAGAGGGGGGGGGGGGGGGAGAAGGGGGAAGGAGAGCAAGGGGAAGGGGGGGGGGGGGGGTAGAAACAGATAAAAAAAAAAAAGATAGACGCAGGAATCAATCCTTACGGACATTAAATCTATTAATTACGTTCTTCTCAGTATCTGGGTAGAATTATTTCCTGGAAGCTTTTTTTTTCTTTCTGTCCTTAAAATTAAAAAAAAAAAATCGTATCTGTATGTGACCTTATCACTATGTATTGCACACGCACACTATGCATGTCTTGTCTTCACTGTCTTGTCATGTCTTGTGATGTCTTGTCAGCGAAGGCATAACATTAATTACCCTGACACTGCCTATTTCTGTTTCTGCCGAGTTGATTCAAGGTGTTCATGATATCAGGGGGCCTCTCAGTGTCCAGGGATCAATGATAGAGGCAATCAGGTACAGGCGGGGTCTAAGGACAAATCCCTAGTAATGAAGGAGGAAGCGGCGCTACCGGAGACAGCCTCCCAGCAACCGGGGGCTTGCGATTCATCCGCAGTGATCGAAGTTGGCCAATCACCTGTACCGGTGGAATCAGGGAGGAGGGAGTTGGGAATGTAAAAAGGGGGGGGGAGGGGAGGGGGGGGGGGACGCAGAAAGGTGGGGAGGGGGGGGGGCGAGAGAGAAGGGGTGGGGTGGGGTATGGAGAATGAACTTACTTGGTTGCAAGCTGACAGATACCATGCGAAAGAGACCGCAGAACACACACACTCACACACACACGTGGCTTTCTGGCACGTGTTGCTAATTCTAAAGCATCAATACTTCATGCGGCGGGCCGCATGGGTATTTTTTTTCCCCCTTTGTTGTTTAGTTTCTGCTTTTGTTTGTGTTTGTTTTTGACAAATCTAAAAAAAAAATTAAATCACGTTTGCGTTGTTGATGTTGCTGATGCTTATCGAGCGCCCATTTTTATGTATGTTTTATTGCTCACGTTTTGTTTTGTGTAAAATAAAGTTTGTTTTTTTTTTCTCTTCCTCTCCCCTCCTCCAACTTTTTTTCAACCTCCTTAAGTCTATTGTAGTTGAGCGTTGCATTGTAGAGATTACACCATCTTTATTAAAAAAAAGGGCATGGTAAGTTTCTTCATAACAAGTAATTTGGGTGTTGAAAACGGCAGCTCGCGCCAAAATCGACGGCTAAAAGGTTTGCCAACATTTCAAGAAAAAAGAGGCCAAAATGACTATTTTGGGGGTATCAAAATTGTTTGTTTTGTCGTGTTTTTGTCTTGTCTGGTGTTTACCGATTTTGAGCCCTCTTTGTTCAGAACTGCTTGTGTCAACAGAACCATTATTCACTAGAGGATTGCTCTCAAGAGAGCCTGTGCCAGAATGACTTCTGTTAAAAAGATTTTTGTTTTTTTTTTCGTTATGGTGTGTGTATACAGTACTTAAACCATTTTGTTCCCTTTTTGGAAGTATCAGATACGGGTTTGCTTTTTTAAGCCATGATTATGATGCTGTATTTTTTTAATGCAGATTTATTGCACCTTCCCACAGAAAGGGGGGGGGGGGGGGGGGGGCAGAAAAAAAGAGTTTTGTTTACAAAGATGCAAAGACATTAATTTTTTACTTGGAATTACTTATTTCTAAAGAAAATGAGAATGTTCATACCCAGCTACCATTTGATAGTAATTGAAAAAGACCATATACTATCGTGAACATTTGCAGTTGTTCCCTGTAAGGTCATAGCTCATGGATAGATGGTTTGCGGTCTGGATTAGTTGGATTGATTGAAAAAAGTATTTTACTACAATGTTTGTATGTGAAATCATGGAAACGACCTATTTCTGAAGAAATTCGCGCCTTCCAGGCACAAAGAATGCCTCATAAGTATTCGATCAGTTGAATCAAAACAAACGGCAACAAAAAAGAAGGGAAAAGCCACATATTATATTATTATTATTATTATTATTATTATTATTTCATCATCTCATCATCATCATCATCATCATATTATATTATTATTATTATTTTATTTTATTATTATTATTATTATTTCTAGTCTTTACAGCGGCTGATTTCTGACGAAAATTCTGACGGGGATCTTTGGACTCAAGGAAAGTGTCAAAAGGGTTCGATCAGTTGAAAATTAAAAATTAAATGTTTTGCACTTAAATTTGATTCGTTACACCAAACTTTTTATGATGAAAAATCTAGAATACTTTCCTACATAATTATACTCGTTCTTTTAATCACGGAAAAACAATCAGTTTATGATAAAAAAAAAAAAAAAAATTCTGTCGCGCGGAGCTTCAGACACGAATAGCTCCTCATAAGTCTGCTGGGAGTTGCTACATTTCATACACAAGCCAGATCACAGACATGACTTATATATATATATATATATATATATATATATATATATATATATACATATATATACACATAAAATATATATTATATATATATTATAATTATATATATATATGTATGTGGGGGTCTGGATGGGCCACACCCTAACACAGTTCTGTGGCAATCCCGAGCAGTTGTTTTTTTTTTTCCCGCTGCTGCCGGCATCTTTCTGTGTCAGGTCGCTAGGATCTCTGACTGACATTGATGTTACTATTTACAGAAAGCCTTGAAAGGATTATTATATTATATATATATATATATATATATATATATATATATATATATATATATATATATATATATATATATGTAATATATATATATATATATATATATATATATGTGTGTGTGTGTGTGTGTGTGTGTGTGTGTGTGTGTGTGTGTGTGTGTGTGTGTGTACATATAGTCTATACCATTCCGTCTGTCTATCAATGCCTCTTTCTGTCTTTCTCTCTCATTTAAAAAAAAATCAGGAAAGTATTATCTCACTCTGTCTGTCTGTCTGTCTGTCTGTCTGTCTCTTCTGTCTGCTCTGTCTGTCTGTCTGTCTCTGTCTCTGTCTCTTCTCTCTCTCTCTCTCTCTCTCTCTCTCTCTCTCTCTCTCTCTCTCTCTCTCTCTCTCTCTCTCTCTCTCCTCCCTCCCTCCCTCCCTCCTTCCTCCCTACATGTCACTTCCATCCGATTTCTTGACATTATGACTGTTGGCTAGCATTGGGGAAGGTGTTATTGTATCTGTAGGTTGTGAAGCATTAGCATAGCGTTTAAACTACTTGTCTGCCACTGCAAAACTCCTTTGCGAAGTTTAGTGCAGGGCCAACAAGGTCCGAGAAATACCGACACCTGCAGTGTTTGCCAGAAAGCTAAAAAACAACAGTAACTACAACAACAGAGAGAGAGAGAGAGGGGGGGAGAAGAGAGAGAGAGGTGCGCGCGCGCGGCGTGCGTTGTACGTGTGCGTGCGTGCTTGCGTTCGTATTTTCGTGCCTTGCACGCTTGCGTGACAGTAAGAAGGAAGATATGAGATAAATGAGGAAGGGATGACGTGACGTTTACTTTCAAAGTACCCCACTCTTGCTCAGCTTTCAGCCCAAAAGGCTGTTTCTTTCGTTCCTTCAGTCATGTGTTAGTAGTAGTAGTATCAGTGGTGCTAGCTGCTCCCTTACCTGCTCACGGTTTATCTCCTCCCGTAATATTTATTTTAAAAAAGGAACGAGAACAAAAAGTGATAAAAAAAAAATTAAAATAAAAAAGACATAATACTGATGGTAGCTGTTTAGACCGCAGCTGTGCAGCTGTCGGGAACTCATTAGAATTGAATAATTATCCTCCATTCACGAAAACTTCGTTTATTTTACATGTACATGGTGTCCCCATCTTTGGAATCATTTTATCTTATTTATTTTTTATCCCTATTTCTTGGAACTTCATTTTACAGGATACCCCCATCTTTGTGAATTTCGTTACGTTTATTATAATATCCTTATCTTTGGGAACTTCATTTATTATACAAGATACCTCCATCTTTGTGAAGTTTCGTTTATTATTCATGATATCCCTTGTCATAGGGAAATGAATTCATCATTGTCATACCAGATATCCCTATCTGTGAAAACTTTATCTATCATACAATTATCATATCCCCATGTTTGGGAACATAGAAAGCTGCTCTGAGGTGGGAATGTGTCGGCTTAGGCCAGCGGGCAGATCTCCTGCGAAATGACCAGCACAGGAGAAGGCCAGCGGGCAGATCTCCTGCGAAATGACCAGCACAGGAGAAGGCCAGCGGGCATATCTCCTGCGAAATGACCAGCACAGGAGAAGGCCAGCGGGCAGATCTCCTGCGAAATGACCAGCACAGGAGAAGGCCAGCGGGCAGATCTCCTGCGAAATAACCAGTACAGGAGAAGATCAGCGGGCATATCTCTTGCGAAATGACAAGCACAGGAGAAGATCAGCGGGCAGATCTCCTGCGAAATGACAAGCACAGGAGAAGAAGGACCAGGCACTTCGCGGCCCTTTTGATAAGGGAATGCAGAGATGAGGGAAGATACGCCATCTAAAGTTCCCTCCATATTTGATGAGACCTCCAGGGAATCCACTGGAGCTTGAGGCATGGCAGCGAAGGCTGTAGTGTGCTGTGCTGTGCTGTCTTTGGCATTGGCAAGGACACAACCTTGTTTTCCATTGATATGGTGGCTTCGTGGGTTGGCAAGGCCAGCCCTGTCGCAGCAACAACTCCCCGGACACCAACTTTTTCTTTCAGCATATTGAATGATGTATTATCACATAACTGGCCGGCTTGTCTACGAGCATTGTGAAAGAATAGCGGGTGGTGTAGGAAACACAACCGAAGAGAAATTATTAGATCTACATGCCCAGTTAAAGTTTTTGGCCAGGCTTACTTTTAGAGCTCCCCAGAGCCGTCTGAGATACTTGGGTCCTCTGAAGGTATCTGTTGGCCCGTTTAGCATTAAGTGCGTCAAGTGCTCTGGGCTGGCTGCATTCCGACCATCTATGGATCAAAGGGATAAATCTAGTACCATGAAAAAAGTCACATTTCGTTCAGATGAAGACTTTGTTAGTCATGAATGTTCATCGGTGTTGGATCATCAGTGTCGAATAACAGGCGACGATGACTCAGTATGTATCAGATTTAGAGCTCTCTCTCTCTCTCTCTCTCTCTCTCTCTCTCTCTCTCTCTCTCTCTCTCTCTCTCTCTCTCTCTCTCTCTCTCTCTCTCTCTCTCTCTCTCTCTCTGACAGAGTAAGCATTACATACTTTTTTTCATCCGGCCCTTGCCCTGATCAGGGTTTCTTAGCTTTATTCCCTGATCAGGGCAAGGGCCGGATGAAAAAAAGTATGTTATGCTTACTCTGTTACCCTTGAAAAATAAAGATTATTCATTCATTCATTCTCTCTCTCTCTCTCTCTCTCTCTCTCTCTCTCTCTTCTCTCTCTCTCTCTCTTCTCTTCTCTCTCTCTCTCTCTCTCTCTCTCTCTATATATATATATATATATATATATATCATCTGCTTTTCCTTCCCTCCCTCGCTCTGGCCTCCCCTCCCCTCCTCCCTTTCTTCGTCCCTCTCTGGCGTGGTTGCTTTGTTCACGCTGATGCACAACATAAAAATAGTGAAGTTTTACAGTTTATGGCTTGTTTTCGCGTTTGTGTACACGCAACGTGGAATCTCCCCACCCCCACTTATCTATTATAGATATTTATCTTCCCTTTTGTGCGCATGTCCCCGTCATTTCCACACGTCTCCTCCTCCTCTCACCACCTGTCAACCCCCCTCCTTCCGTTTATATTATTTATTTTTCATCCTTACGTCAATACTCGGTCCTTCGCGTGGTGGTCTCTCTAGGCCCTTTCAGCGGAGAGCTCTCTCTCAGGGGAGAGGAGGGGGATTTGCCCGCCCACCACTCCTAAACGGGATAGAGGGGACAGTGTGTGTTGGCCTACTGCTATGAATCAGAATTATTATATTCACACACACACACGCACACGCACACACGCACACACACACACACCACACACACGCACGCACGCACGCACGCACGCACAGATAGACACACACACACACGAATTCATTTTTCATTTGTACCACTTTTTTTTTTTTTTAAGGTTAAATTCTTTCTCAAATAATGCATATAAATCTATATGATTTTGTTTTCTTAGATGGATGGCTTGATGAAAAAAAACAATTGCACTGCTTATTCAGTGTACCATATGAAAATGAAAGTTTCACTTACACACACACACTCACACTCACACTCACTCACTCTCTCACACACACACACACACACCACACACACACACACACAACACACACACACACACACACACACACACACACTCTCTCTCTCTCTCTCTCTCTCTCTCTCTCACACACACACACACACACACACACACACACACACACACACACACACACACACACACACACACACACACACACACACACACACAACGCATACACGCATACACTCGGGCACTGGATGAAAAATAGCACATGAATGCTTATCCCATTATGCTCGATGTAAAAAGAATAAAATAAACCACACACACACACACACACACACACACACACACACACACACACACACACACACACACTCTCTCTCTCTCTCTCTCTCTCTCTCTCTCTCTCTCTCTCTCTCTCTTCCTCCCTCTCTCTCTCTCTCTCTCTCTCTCTCTCTCTCTCTCTCTCTCTCTCTCTCTCTCTCTCTCTCTCTCTCTCTCTCTCTCCCACACACACACCCTCTCTCTCTCTCTCTCTCTCTCTCTCTCTCTCTCTCTCTCTCTCTCTCTCTCTCTCTCTCTCTCTCTCTCTCTCTCTCTCTTCTCGCCCGGTGGTCACATTAAAGACTCTGTCTGTGCCTCATCCTCCGCCATTAGAAGTATGTTATCTGTCTTATACTAGAGGAGATGACCAGTACAGCGATAATCTCAGTGCTGTCTGTATCTTGTCTGTGGTCTCATGACGGGGTACTACTGCATCTGCTGGCCTGGCCTAGCCTAGCCTAATGAAGTCCAGACCAAGTTCACTGGGCAGAGGGGGGGCGGGGGGGGGGGGGGGGGGTTGAGGGAGGAGAGGAGGAGATAGGTCTGGTCGGGAGAAGGGGGGGGGGGTAGAGAAAGGGGGGGGGGGGGATGCTGAGGGTAGAGAAAGGGATGGAGGTAGAGGAGGGGGGAGGGGGGGCTGCTATCACATCACAGAGCAGAATCAGTCTGGTCTGCCACTAAGCACCTAGAGAGGGAGATAGAACACACACACACACACACACACACACACACACACACACACACACACACACACACACACACACACACACACAGCTCCCCCTCCCTCCCTCTCTCATTCTCTCTAGCCGCAGGCAGGCAGGCAGGCAGGCCGGCAGCTGGTGACTCCCATGTCCACGACGTCACTCGTTCTGAACAGGCGGGCTACACGTGCTGCTTCGAGTGCGAGACCCGATATGATATGACAGTGCAATAGGAACCACAGGAGGAAGAGGCGCCCGCCACGCCACACGTTGAATGAGAGTGTTGTCGTGCGTCATAGGCCACATATCACGTTTGGTTTGACTAAACTTCTTGCAACGCGAAACAGCAGTTTGCTTTCAGATTTAGAAAGGGAACTGTTACCATCAAGATTAACCAAAGCCTTTTTTTCAGATTAGAAAAAAAAAAATTTGCTGCACTGCGCTTCAGGTGTCAAATGACCTCGTAAGCAGCAAGTGATTTAGAAAAGTTGTCATTTGTTATCCATTTTGAGAGGGGAAAAAAATGTTGGGAAATAACAAATCTATGTCAGCTATCCAGCAGGCAGACAGATAGAAAGCATGACTGATCCTCATTGTGCAAGCATCACTGTAAGTGTGGAAGATCTGTGGAGGTGTAGTCAACATCTTCAGCAGATGACATCATAACAAAGGTGACACATAGATTCATCAGCTGCCAGCAAGTTATCTTTATGCACTAAAGGTCTGTTTATCCAAAACAAGAAATAAAATAAAATCAAAATGTGTTCCTACGATGTGAATCTCTGCCCACTTTCAAAAGTGGCCAAGTTGACTGATGAGAGTGAGGCTGGTGAAAAGGATTCAGATTGTGACACAAGGGATGGTGATGTTATATTGAGGGGGGTGACCCCTTTGACTTCACAGTGTGATCCTAGTCCGTCCAGAAGTCCCAACTCTGTCAATTTACATTGCAAAACCAGTGAAAGTCTTTCCACGGACTTGAATTCTTTGAATTCAGATCGTAAAACAGGTAAAGGGTTTTCTTTGAGGACTTTGAACGCGGTGAATTCACATTGCAAAAGCAGGAACGGTGTATCATTGAGGACGTTGAATCCCTTGAAGCCGCATCGCACCTCTGCTGTGTACCCCTGCCTTCGTCTGTCCTGGCCTGCCTCTGTCTTCTCTACCTCTAGGCATTGGTCGCTGAAAGGAGAGGTACACCACTGCACTGCCATGTCTGTCTGTCTTGTTTGGGTTTATTTTTTTTTTTTGGGGGGGGGGGGGGGTTTAACATGATTTATCAATAACAGTGAGTGCTCTTGAAATAATTAGACTGATTAAAATGGATCTCTTTCCATTTCTTTCTTTTTAAGAAATTTTTTGTTTTACTTTTTTCCTCCATTCTTTTCATGTAGTTTCTTCTTTGTTCGGGTGTGTATGTGTGTATGCATGTGCATGCATGTGTGCGTGCATGAATAAAAAAAAAAAATATATATATATATATATATATACATATAAAAAATATTTGAACATACATGCTAATTGTGAGAGTGGGTATTTGTGTGTAATGTTGGGCTTCCTGACTGATTGAACACCCCCCTACCCCAACCCCAATAATGAAAAAAAAAAAAGAAGAAAGAAAGGATGAAAATACGGAAAACAATTGTAAAAATAAAATGCAAAGAGCAAAAGTTATACATCTCTTTTCTCACCTATTTTTCCTACCTCCAGTTTCATGTATACCATCAACTATGAATGGCCTGTTCTCCCACAAAAGTTGAGCAGGATTTTCATGAGTGTACAGGGTGTACTGTGAGGCATGTGGACCTACCTGGGTTCACATTCGTTAATTTTAAAGTATTATTGGGTTGAGGAGGCAACAGAAATGTTAAAAGTGTATGTTTTTAGGATCTTAACCTTTAGCACCCTGTGTTCTTTGGTGACCGCTTTCCTCTCTCCTGCATTCTTTTTCCGGTTACCAAAAACTGAGAGCACCTACTTGTTTAGAACCTTTATAAAAGTGGATGAATTTAATGTAGAGACTTGATATTTTGTATATTAATAAAAGAATGGATGAGGAATGTTTTCATATAAGGCAATATGTTCTGCATGCATGTTTTGACGTTGAAAAAAAAAAAACAGACATAAAAACAAAAACCGGAACCGTGTTGACTTACTATTTTTTCACTTTGAATGGAGTTTTTGTGTGCTATCTACCAAACTGTTGTACTTCAGTCACTAATAAAGTGATTATGTCGTCTTTTAGAAGTAAACAAAACAGTTATTCCTTATAAATAGCACGAAGTATCTCCTTTGGACCAAAAGTTTCGTCGAAGTCGATCCGCGAAAAGTTTTCATGGCGATTACGAACATCGTCTTCGCGATCATTTTCTACTGGACTGTGGCACTTCAGTCAGTCTCAAAGTGATAATTTTATCGGTTATAAACAAATAAAACACTTTTCCTTTAGAAATACCATCAGGCATCTCATTTCGACCAAAAATGTCCATGATACCGGCCAGCGACAAATATTTACGGCCGCTTGGTACATCGTATTCGCGATCATCATCGATCTCACTTCAAACACTATTACTGTGACCTAGATCACTTACCGTCACTTCAAAGTCTATTTTAACAAGTTTGAAGCCTTCAAAATCATTTTCTAAGTCAGATTCGATGGATATTTCCAGCAAAAATCGTTCCGAATCGGTGTCCGCCATTTTGGTGATGGACAAATCCCGAAAGTTGATTTTTATTTTTCAAAAATTCACTGTCGCGTGTTGTGTTGAAGAAATGCAAATGGCTGCCAGCAGAGGAAACTCTAGCCTCGTTTTGAATCGAAAGTGACGTCTATTGCTATTAATAGTAAGGGAATCTCAGCCAATGAACCGCGAAGTTTAAACACCCTATGTTCGGCGACACAGTGCGCCTGCAGATGCAAGGGAAATAATTCGTTCGGCGACACGATGCGCCTGCAGCGTGCTAAAGGTTAAAGTGAAAGAATGGCGATGTAGTCAATCCTAACTAAAATTACTTTGCAGTTTACTTATTGATAAATGTGTGTGTGTGTGTGTGTGTGTGTGTGTGTGTGTGTGTGTGTGTGTGTGTGTGTGTGTGTGAGAGAGATAGAGAGAGAGAGAGAGAGAGAGAGAGAGAGAGAGAGAGGAGAGAGAGAGAGAGAGAGAGAGATCTTCAATTCAAGTTTTTGCTTGGTTTTTTTTTTGTTATTTATAATGATATTAATAAAGAGTATATACCTGTTTGTCATCTGTGATATCAGCTCCTTATTGATGAAAGAGTACTTGCATGGTCAGCTCTGATTTAAAAAAAAGAATTATTATCATTATTAAGGTTTCAGTCTACAGTATGACAAATATATTATTAAGGCCAACTGTAACATCAGTATTGAGGGCTTCATGAAATTGTCAGAACTGACATATGATTAGATCTAATTTTACTCAGTTCCCATTTCTTAGCTTCTGTAACTGTTTAAGTTTTCATCTTACACCTAGGCCCTCAGACCATAGTTATGCTCTTGTCATTCAAGACCAGAATAATTCAGAATCCCCTTTTATTAATTAAGTTTAACTAACACAAGCTTGAGCCAGTCTGGTGGAGTCACTTCAAGTTGTAAAGTATTTCCCTGATCAATATCAACAGCACATCTGGAGTCGGTCAGTTGGTATCTCTTCTTTGTGTAAGGACAAACTCAAGGATGCAAAACGACCCACTATCAATACAGACTTACCTTGAGGTGCCTGTCTGTGTTTCATTGCCTCTGGGCAAACCTCAAGTCACGGAATGCCCCTGTTGTGTCATTTTAGAAATTATTGTAGACCTGCAGAGGAACCCAAGGGTTCATTCCCACTGTCTGCTCTAGGTCGTCTCTTTGTCTTCACTCTGCACATGAAAAACAAAACAAAACCCAGCGCTGTGTTCAAACCACTCCTCATCAACTCTGAAGTCAAGAAGAAAAATCTTGATGCTTTTGATTTGACTCAGTCCAAATTTTGTTTGCTGTTGTGTTTTTTGTTTATTTTTCCCTGTTCAGGATTATGGGTGGTTCTTTTGTTGTCATTGGTGCTCCATGGCTAGAGTTCTGAGGTTCAACAATGGTGAGATTTGGTCTTATTATTTGACTGTTTGCCCACCATTGAGGTGGTCACTTTGGGAATGATGACTGCATCACCAGTGCATGCATTTTCAAAATGTCATCCATTCCTACTGGCACACAATGGCTGACTCTTCTGAACAGGTTTTATCATGTTCGCTAGGTGTTTTGCATGCAGTCATACACAGGACTACATTTTTTTTTGGTCTCATCTGAAGGACTTTTCAGAGGAGTGGAGTTAGTATTTGTATTTACTCCATGGGAAAACATCCTCTCAAACAGGTGTCAAAGTGGTTGCTTGAACACACAGCTTCAGATTGCAAGCTCAACGCTGTAACCACTAAGCACTCCTCTCCCCTCTTCTCCCCCTCTTCCCCCTGTTAGTTAAGTTAAAGTCTTCAGAGCCTAAGCCCCATCAGGCCGGTGCTTATCCCGGTTTCTGTGGCGTTAAGCGACTGAGAGTCATAGACTCCCCCCTGGATAGGACGCCAGTCTATCGCAGGGTTAACCCCAACACAAGGTTGGTACCCCTTTTACACCTGGGTGGGGTGAGAAAATAGCTGTAAAGTGCCTTTTCCAAGGGCACAACGCCATAGATGAAAGCTGGGATCGAACCCGCCACCTTAAGATTACGAGTTCAACGCCCTAACCACTAGACTACAGCGGCGGCTCTTCCCCCTGCCCAGTACATTTTGAGTAGGGGATCTCAGTTTTGGGCTTGGAAAAGTTTCCCCTTATTGCAGATTTGAACAGAGACTGAAATAGAAGTGTGAAAAGCTTGAAAGGAGATCTGAATAATATGTGTCTGCCCCCAGCAGTAAGTATCTGCTGACACATGCAACGCTCACTAGAGCTGGAGCTGATCCGTCACTAGTGGGGGCAGAAAGCAGGCAGTCAGGACTGATAGTGATACTGCTGTGCTCTGAAGAAAAGAGGATTGGGGTAGCTGAGCTTTCCATTTCAAGCTCGGTGTCCACGCCTAAACTGCACGTGCATACATGTGGAACAATGAGGCTTTTAGTTCTAGAAGTTCAGTCAGGAAGTTTGGCTGGGTGAGGTTTGAAATGAGGAGTTCTGAAAAGTTTGTATGTTTTGTTCAGTTCTTGGTGGTGGTGTGTGTGTGTGTGTGGGGGGGGGGGGGGCTTCCTGTGAAAGTTGCTTACTTGGTTGGTTAGGTTAGAAGTGGCATATTTGACTTTCCCTGCTCCTTATTATTTTTTTTTGTTTTTCTTGTGTTTTCTTTTAGTTTTTATGTTCATTCTCAAGTTTATGCTTTCTTCTTTTCTCACTGTCTTGGTATTTCTTTTTGCCTATGATTTTTGTTGTTTTGTTGGGGTTTTTTTTTTTTTTGGGGGGGGGTTGCTTTCTTCTCTTTTTCTTACCCCACCTCCCCCACCTCTTTTCCCAGTCTTTCTGTGACGGTCATGGCAAAGACTCTTCATGCTGTGCACAGAACTGTTGTAAGTTATGCTGAGTTTGCATAGGCTGTGAGGACACTAGGTCTAGTTTACACATCAGGGTGAGCTTTGCAACAGATTTCTAAAAACCAAAACAGAATGCTTTGCAACCCCCGTCATGTTCCTGATTGGTGATAACAGTGATAACAGAGATTGAGGTCATGTGGAGACTTTTTTCTTTTTTTTTTCTTAAAATTTTTTTTTTTTAGGTCATGTGAAGACTGGATGGCAGGACTGATGATGACAGTTATTACTGAGATTGAGGTCATGTGGAGACTGTATGGCAGGACTGATGACGACAGTTATTACTGAGATTGAGGTCATGTGGAGACTGTATGGCAGGACTGATGACGACAGTTATTACTGAGATTGAGGTCATGTGGAGAATGTAAGGCAGGACAGATGGCGACAGTTATTACTGAGATTGAGGTCATGTGGAGACTGCATGGTAACGTCAGACTGTTATTGAGGCTTTGTTTTTGCCTATGGGGATGCTGGGTGCCTGTCAGTATAAATAGCATCCCCACCTTTTGGAAATTCTGTGCCAGGAATTCCATCCTTTGTATCCATCTCTTTGTTTCTGCCTTGTTCCTTTTTTTCTTGTCACCTCCTCCATGTTTATTTTCTGCCTTTGTGGCTTTTTTTGTTAGAAAGACTTAAAAGATAGCAGTTTTCTGCTATGATGATGTTGGATGCACTAGTCCTGTTTTCTCAGGTACTTATTTTTATTTTATTCATACCACTTTATGTCACAGCAGATTCCTCTGCTTGCAATTCAGGCTGCCCTCCCTGGGCACAGCGTGTCGCCACAAGTGCAGTGCCTACCCATTTTATTTTTCTTTATTTTGTCTGCAACTGTATATGTTTCCCTAAGTGGCTGTTTTCTACAGAATTTTGCCAGGGACAACCCCTTGTTGCTGTGGGTTCTTTTACATGCGCTAAATAATGATGTGTAACACATGGGACTTTAGTTTATTGTCTCATCTGAAAGACTAGCACCCAGACCACCACTCGTGGTGTAATGGATGGGGGAAAAGTTTTGGGCCCAAATGGGATTCAAACCACCGCACACTTCAACCTAAACTTTTTGCTTTCTAGGCAGGTGCGTTACCAACTAGACCACCAATCCATCCATCAGCAGCAACACAGTGCAATTTTGTTTATATGACAGACAATAATAGTTGGTGTGTGAGTGTTTAATTTAAGAAGAAGAAGAATGAGGCTTTATTTCTTGACTTTAGTCAGGCCCTTGAGATGCACTCTGGAACACCTGTCATTTGAGCTAATGTTGTGAGCATCAATGGCAAAATCACTGTTCTGAAAAGAGATGACAGGTGATTGAGTGGGTCTAGGTGCATTACAGCATTCTTAACTCTTTGAGTTGTGAAAATCAGCATACAAAAAGATATTTTAGAAATAAATAAAAGCCAAGCAAACAAAATACAGTTACCAACCAACCAAGCACAGCATACCACCTCCCACCCCCACCCCCACCCCATTCCCCAATCAAATAAATGAAAACAGAAAACTAATATCACCAAAAACAGACGTTTCCCTTTGCAGAGGGTTTATGCAGGTAATTACCATTATTCCATGAAGACTGAAGGATCGTGTCTTTGATAAACATGTCAACAATAAATCATCTTGCTATCATAGATACTGATTTGTGTGTGTGTGCTTTTCCTTGAAAATTATAACAGGAGTGGAATAGTGAATGGTGACAATCTAAGGGTAAAAACTTGATTTGCTTTTTCTGAACACGAAGTGTAATGGTGTTATAGTAAGTCACTTTCTTTGGTAGAGTTGCCCTGATGATCACCCTTAGTGAAGGGCTTCACTGAGATTATTGTCTGATTTGACTGGCAGACTGAATGAAGAACAGCTTGCGTACATGTTAAAAACCCGTTCAGCCTTTTGGAAGAGTAGGCCATTGTGTGTTGGTGGGAACAGATGACAAAATTTACAAAACTGCATACACACGGGGACTGGATGTAAAAAGACACATGAGTGCTTATTTCATTATCATCGAAATAAAAGATTTTTTTTTAAAGAAGATTTTTTAAAAAAAGAATATGGTAGTGCATTTATTTGCTTTCACTTCCAGCTCCTGTGGTAAAGTACCTTCTTTACAAATGAAAGTCAAAGAGAAGAAACAGAAGACCTGTGTATTGGCATGGTGTAGTTTGGTCAGGCTTAATTGGTGTTTTGAATTGAGGAATGCTTTCCTATCTAAAAACAAAAACAAAGAAAACAAAACAAGTCAGCACAAAGAAAATAAAGTTTTACTTAGTAAAAAGTTCATGATTTGTCCAACATTGTTTAAGAGGTGAATATTTGTACACCCACACATTCTGAGTGATTTTTTTGTGCCTGGTCCTTTTCTTTATTCAAAGTGCACACCAGTGCTCATTGTCATCCATCCTTCATGGAAAGGCATGTTTTGATTTTTTATGCTTAAGTGTGCAATGTATCTATCTCTCTCTTTCCTCCTCCTTCTGCCTTCTTTTTTTAATTTTTTTTTTTTTGCAGAAACCTGCATCATCACCACTCCTCCATTCTGTTTAAATACTTTCTGGTGTATTTATTTCTTTATCTTTAAAGATTTTATTCAAGTAGATTCCTCCTTTGTCTCAACAGCTCCGATATGGCCTTTGTGGTTGGCGGGGCTGTAAATGAAGGATTGGATTGGTCTGAACACCACCCAGTGACAGCCCAAGAGATTCCTTAGGAAAAAACAATACAAACACAAAGCATGATTGAAGTGGATCAGGGCCAGGAAAAAGTTAATTGACCAGGCAGTTGCATACAATGTCAAAGAAAGTGTGTCTGAAGTATAATATTGTCAGGAAAGTCTTGAATTTTTTTTTTTTTTTTAGAAAAAAATATATTCAAACAAAAGCCTATTTTGCTTCACCGTTTGATGACAGTGAGAATTTTTTTTTAAAGATAAAAAGACAACTAGAAAAAAAAACCTAAAATGGATCAGGGCCAGAAAAAAGTTAATTGGCCAATTCATCACCAACATTTTTTTTTTTTTTTAGTCTTTTATCAAAGAGATCAACTAACTGGCTGGTTTATCAGCTGGTGTCGAAGGATTCAGAAATTGGAAAAAAAAAAATGGGGGGGGCGGGGTGCAGAAATTGATTGAAGTTGAAAAGGATTAAAATCAAAGGGTGAGTGAGGTGACTGATCAGCTGTGGTGAAAAGATAAAGGAAGTGTGCCTGAAATAGACCAGGGTCACCACAGTGTCCTGGATCATGCCCTTCGCCTCATCAGCCACAGGGAGAGAGAGGATTGGAGGAAAAGAGAATTACTTGGAGACAAGGGTGGGGAGGGGGGGATAATTGGCTCATCAGCTGAAGTCAGGGGGTGACAATCACCTGGTGGGGAAACACTGAAGGTCAGGAGAGGGGAGAGAATTGATGGGTTAATTGGTTGGGCTGTGTGCAGAGCACCAAGAGTAAAAGACGCTCCATATTGCGGACATCGTCACTCATCAACATTTTGTCACCTAATAGAGGAAACAAGGTGAGTTGCATGCGTGTGTGTGTGTGTGTGTGTGTGTGTGTGTGTGTGTGTGTGTGTGTGTGTGTGTGTGTGTGTGTGTGTGTGTGTGTGTGTGTGTGTGTGTGTGTGTGTGTGTGTGCATGGGAGGGATGGAGAGAGAGGGAGGGAGGGAGAGAGAGAGAGAGAGAGAGAGAGAGAGAGAGAGAGAGAGAGAGAGTTAAAGGAGTTGAATTATTTTTATGTTTTGTCTCATTACAGTGCTTAAGCTTGACACAGTGGCATTTTGGTATGGTCATAGTGTTGTGTTCACATGCATGTAAAATCAACATGAAAGGTGGTAAAAATCCTTAGACTTGATACTTCCTGATGTAGTTGAGAATTAGGAACTTCAGGATAGGAGATGAACTATTCACCTGCTTGGCTAGTGTGCAGGTCACCTTGCATTATTATATCACCTCTCAGGTTAAAGTGACATGTCTGCAAGTTGTCATCGACTCCTTGATTATGATTTATGAAAAACTCTTCTTTTTATTGTTACTTAGCTACAAAATAGGTCTGGTGTGTGTGTGTATGTGTGTTGGTGTGTGTGTGTGGTGTGTGTGTGTGGTGTGTGGGTGTGTTGTGTGGGTAGGGGAGGGGGGGGGGGTAGTTGCTAGAGGAGATTGCATGTAGTAACTGAAGAAGAAAATGAAAAAAGCCTACAGGAGGAAACTTTTTTTTTTAATCAGAAAAGGAAAAGGATGATATGCTTTGCACTGAAAATTGTTGTTTTCAGATTCCTGGTATGGCTTTCAGTATTGTTGATTTTAAACCTGAGCACAAAGACAAGACAAGACAGTGCAGTGCAATAGAGTATATTCAGAGTGCAGTTGGACAATATACTGTCTTCCTTGTTACCTTGGTGTATGTCATCATCATTTTACCTTGAAATGTTTCTGATAATTGAATTTTATGTACATCAGCTTCTGTATAATTTTCTTTCTGTTTGTTTTTATTTTCCAATCCATAGTTGGTATCATTATTAGTATTATTATCATCATCATCATCATTATTGTTTATTGTCATATCATTATTATTATTATTATTATTATCATTATTGTAACTTTTTGTTGTATGTGTGTTTGTGGCAGTCCCAACGTACCTACAGTTTGAAGCTGCCGGATGGAACGCCCAGCACCCCCAAGTTTGGCACGTACAAACCACCGGGGCCCACGCCCATCAAGCGTCGAACCACCTCCACATGGACAGACACCATGAAGGGGAGGAAACATGTCCACCACCTCTCACAACAGTTCATCAAACTGCAAGAGGTCAGGAGGATAGAATTGTCAATGTTCTGGAGTTTTGGGGAGAAATGGGAAATTCGGTGTTATTGGGGGTGTCACTGTGTGAAAAAGGACCACTTTTGAGAGACTGTTTGGAACGAAATGCCTGTGTAAACAAACTGTACAGTTTAGAAGGAAATCAACCTTTTCCTTGGAAAAACAGGAAAACATGGCCAGACAAATTGAATATTTGCAAAAAAGGATTGGGGTGAGCAAAGTGGGGATATTCACCTGGATGATGATAGAAAATCCAGACTTATGGATACTGTAAAACAGCAACAGACTTCTCTTTAGTTAAAAAATGAAAAGCCATACAAGGACCAAACTAAAGGGACATTGCTTATTTACATGTTTTTGTTAACAAATATGTTCAACTCTGACACAAGGTATTAACATTTTGTATGTTAGCAAACATGTTCCATGGTGACAGAAGTGTGTAACCTGGCTGTCTGCTGACTGTTGTTATACAGGCGATATTTGAGCTGTACCAGGGGGAGAAGGACATTGCTTCAGACCTCATCAATGTCAGAAAGGTCAGTCTCACTACCCAATACTCTCCATCCTCGTGTTTCATTCTCAATTACTGTGTGAAAGTTCACTGTGACTTACAATCATGTTTACAGTGTGTACTCACAATCTGTTTTACAGTGTGTACTTACAATCTGTTAAATCTAAATTTTCTGGAATGTTGTGTTGCAAACTTGAACAGATACCACTGAACACTTTGTAGAGAAAATTGCTATTAGAATTGAAATTTGATTGATTTTTTTTTCTGTTTGCATGAAACATTATTTATTATTTAAAATTATTAAAATGTTGTTAGAACATGTGTTAAAAATGTGTCAGTTAAATAGTAATACAGATGTGAGACTCTGTGTGTGTGTTGTTTTGTGTGTGTGTGTGTGTGTTTGTGTGTGTGTGTGTGTGTGTGTGTGGTGTGTGTGTGTTGTGTGTGTGGTGTTGTGTGTGCATGTGGTTTCTTTTTAGTGTCAATCATCAATTTATGCTACAGTGGCTTTGTTAAACAAAAGTCATACCCCATGAAGAAAGGCAGTGACTAATTCACATAAGCTGAAAAAACTCTAAGATTGAGTCTATAGTTGATGAAAATTATGACAGACTGCAGAGTAGATCAGTTTGAAAGGGGGAGGGGGGTTGGTTATTTTGTTTGTTTTTATAATTTACATTGTCAGTGTTTTGCCTGAGTTTCAAGAATAAGAGTGTTAATCATAGAAACTAACTACATAAAAAAATCTAAAAAAATAACACCAAACCTCCCAACCAAATCAACTAAAACACACACAAAAAACCCAAGCCTACTTTCAAAAAGCTTATCCTAAACAAACATATTAATCTTTACTGATTTGCCTCTTGTTGCAGATGTACCGAGAAAGCATGCTGACGTTAAGCCTGTGTACCCCTGAGGAAGCGGGCCAGATCTTTGGACCTTTGGACCGGGTCATACCTGTTCATGAAGGTGATTCATTTTCACATTGTATATCATTTTTACAGTGTATACCAATTTCACATTGTTTGGGCCATGTCATTTTATGGAGGGTCTGCTGGGCCCACCTTTATGTAAAAAGTTACATCAGAAAATCACCCCAAAATCAACAGGCCAATAAACTAACAAGCAAAAGAGAACTAAACAAAAAAAAAACTACAAAAAGAAAGAAAAAAAATCAAGATCAGGTGAGACTATCAAAACAGTGGTTGGTATTTGCAGAGCATTATGTTTTTGTTTGGTTGTTTTTTCTTTTCATGGTAGCAGACAAGACTAACATCTCAGAATCTCTCGTTTGCAATAATACACAGTTGCCATTTTGCTTGTGGTAGAGGGTGGGAGGAACCATGTTGATTAAAGCATGTTGAATGAAGGGTTATATTGGTGAGTGCAAGAAGCATTGTTCATGAGTGCATGTGTGTGTGTGTGAAAATCTGGGTGTGTTTGTGTGTGTGTGTTTGTTTGTTGGGGAGGGGGGGGGGTGTGTTTGTAGGCATGCACATAAATACACACTTTTTGTAAGAGTAGGCCATTTTTGTGCTGATGGGAACAGATGACAATATTTACAAAACTGCATACACATGGGGACAGGATGAAAAAAAACATGAGTGGCTTATTCCATTATCCTCGATATAAAAGAATAAATAAAAAAATAAATATAAAAGAATTTTTAAAAAATAAAAAATAAAATAAACACATGGGTTGTGTGGTGGGTAGGCGTTTGTGTGCTTGTATTTATATGCAAGTTTTGTTTTTAGTTGCATATCTGCTTGCACCCACAAAATGCCACAGATGCAGAAAGAAATGTTGGTTTTAGAGATTTTGTGTCAGTTACAGAGCAGACTGTACTGTGTTTTATGTTTTGTACATCAAAAGCAGCTATTGCTCTGTGAAATGTTCTGACCAAGAAAAGATAGTAGTGTAGTGTAGTACAGTGTGTGTGTGTAATGTTTGTGTCACAGACTGGTGCGCAGGCTGGAGGAGCAGCAGCAGAGAGACGGCACCACTCAGGGGTGGGTCACCAGATTCTGGACTGGGTGAGGATGACTGTTTTTTTTTTTTTTTGGGGTGGGGGGGGGGGGGTGAGGCTGACTTGTCTTGTCTTCAGCAACATCTCTGAGTTGTGTTGTACATTGGATCTGGTTTTGGCTATTCTCACACTTGGGACATATGTGGATTATGTATTGAGACAATAAAGATTTTTTTTTGTTGTT
>CM060329.1:50448174-50500674 GCA_030674155.1 Stramonita haemastoma
AAGGCCAGTCCCACACGCTGATGGCCACAGACGAACACGCCAAGCAGCAGTGGATGCGCAGCCTGCAGTCCCTCACCTCCCACATCCTGCACAAGGGGGCCACCACCTCCAATAAAAAGTGATACTTAATGCCCCTACCCCTGTTTCCCTTAGCCCTGTTCCACTGAATCTTTTTTTGTTCCGAGTTTGTTGACCAAGTGAGATTATCTGTTGCTACTAAGGTTGTTTTTTTTCTTTTTCTATTCTGTGTGCTGCTTTTGTACTTCTCTCTCTATCTCTTTTTGTGTCTCTGTCTCTTGTTCCTGTCTCTCTCTCTCTTACTCTCTTTCTTTCTCTCTGTCTATCTCTCTCTCTCTCTGTCTCTCTCTGTCTCTGTCTCTCTCTGTGTGACTGTGTCGTTGTCTGTCTGTCTCTCACTCTCTCCCTGCCTCTCTCTCTCTTTCTCTGTCTCCTGTTTCAACATATTGCAACATAGAGATGGTGGCTTTTTTTTTTTTTGGTGGGTCTTTTCCGGTGAGGTTTGCGTTCTGCCTCTTGAAGTTGCCCTGGGAAACGAGAGAAGAAAAACAAAGTGTCATGGTGTGACTCCTTTTCTTCCTGTGACATTCCTGTCTTTGCCAAGCCTTCGCCACTTTGCCAAGTCTTCAGCAGATTTCAGGCCCTACAGCTGCAATGGCATACTCCGGTTTCCATTCCAAGTACTGTCATGGCAATGTGGATGATGAATGGAATTGTTAAAACACTTTTAGAAGCGGGGAGAGAAAATGGTTGAGTGTGAAAATCAGCTGGATCTTTTATGGGGACATAAAACAAAGGGTGAATTTTGTTTTTTGTTTATTTTTAATTCCGGTATTTCCGGCAGATGGGCAGTACTATTTGTGCACAGTGTGTACACAATCTTTTGGGGGTGACCGGTAGAGAACTTCCTTGAGATTTTGTGTGAGAACAAATGTACTGGTCTTTGTGCTGTTTCTGTTTCCTTGTCATGTTTTGAGACAGTTTGCTGCAACTTGAAGAAACAAGATCTTGTCTGTCTGCAGTCAAGGGATAAGGCATGATGCTTTGCCATAGTTTTATGGATTTTTTTTTTTTAACCTGAAATTAGTTGGTGATTTGCTCCATGTATGAGAAATGAAGAATACTCGCCTGTTTGTATGAGACAGTTTGAGTCTTTATGTTTTGAATATCTTCAGTGACATGGGAAAAAAAAAGTGCTATTTTTTTTCTCCCAACTTCAGAAGCAGTTTTTGGTGCTAAAATTTAGTTCAGTCAAAGCATTTGCCCCTTTTCAAAGTCTGTGACTTGTCATCTCAATGGACAGTCAGCTGTTTCAAGATCTTATTTTGTCAACCTTCTTTATCATCACCCCAACAGCATTATTTGCTACAACCAATAGAAGGCTATCAGTCAGTCATTCTCTGTCATTTACAAGTACATTAGGATGTTTACAGGTCTGGTTTTATCAAACTGCACAACTTTTTTCATGTTACAGACGATAAGTGAAAGTCTGTTATAATTACATAATCAGTTCTTTGAAGCAGGCTTTGCGTGTTCATTCCGATATTTTTTTCTATATTTTGTGAGAGTTTTGCAGTTTGAGATGTGTGAAGGTTGGTTAGTGCATGGACATGGTTGGTTCTTAGGATCTGAGAAGCGTTCCTGCTTCACCAAAACCTTGGAAGTAGACTTCCTTTCCACAGGGTGCAGAAGCAGACTCAACAAGGTTTCTCACTATAACCCCTTCATGTTGTTTATCGATGACCAAGGTCAAAATGGCAGCTTAATGATTATTATAAACTGTTTTGTTGTAATTTCTTGGTTCATGAATTTGTATGAAATCATCAGAATCATGTATCGCCACACCAAAGACATGATTGAGGATTTATTTTGTTCCATCCCCATCATCTTCACCTGTTTCTTCTTCCTCTGATTTTTGTGTGGTTTTCTTCCTTCTGTCCTGTTTGAATTTCATCATGCTATGGCCATATTCCAGAAAATGCAAGTGTGGCCTTTGACTTGTACAGTGTACCTGCCTGAGATGTTAGTGTGTATGCTCTTGCTGGATCTTGTGTGTGTGTGTATGCGCGGGTGTGTGCGGGTGGGCATGAGTGTGTGCGTGTGCATGTCTGTGGGCAAATTTGATATTATAGCCAAGGTGCAAGATTGTCCTTTTTACTGTAACAAAGAAAAGACAAATCGAAAGATTCTTCCTCTGTAGCAAAGAAAGCACGAAGCAAAACGTTCTTTCTCTGCAGCAAAGAAAACACAAAGTGAAGATTCTCTCCTCTGTAGCAAGAAACACAAAGTGGAAGATCTCTCCTCTGTAGCAAGAAAACACAAGTGGAAGATCTCTCCTCTGTAGCAAAGAAAGCCAAAGCAAACGTCTTTCCTCTGTACAAAGAAAGCACGAAGCAAACGTTCTTCTCTGTAGCAAAGAAAGCACGAAGCAAAACGTTCTTTCCTCTGTAGCAAAGAAAGCACGAGCAAACGTTCTCTCCTCTGTAGCAAAGAAACACGAGCAAACGTTCTTCCTCTGCAGCAAAGAAAACACAAGTGAAGATTCTCTTCTGTAGCAAGAAAGCACGAAGCAAAACGTTCTTTCCTCTGCAGCAAAGAAACACAAAGTGGAAGATTTCTCTGTAGCAAGAAAGCACAAGCAAAACGTCTTTCCTCTGCAGCAAAGAAAAACAAAGTGGAAGATTCTCTTCTGTAGCAAAAAGCACGAAGCAAACTTTCTTCTCTGTAGCAAAGAAGCCGAGTGGAAATTCTCTTCTGTAGCAAAGAAGCACGAAGCAAAACGTTCTTTCTCTGCAGCAAAAAACACAAAGGAAGATTCTCTTCTGTAGCAAAGAAAGCACGAAGCAAACGTTTTCCTCTGCAGCAAAGAAAACACAAAGTGGAGATTCTCTTGTGTAGCAAAGAAAGACCTTAGATCATTTTTCTCCACTAGGGAACGAGACGGTAGGTTGGAGACGTTGTCTGTGGTCAGGAAAGGTCTGTGATGAATGAGCCTGGAGGAGTGTTTCTGTGATGTCAAACATTGACTCTGTGTATGTTTCACTTTATAGACTGCCGAAGCTTTGTTTTTGAATGGTGTTTAAGGGCAGAGTGTGTGAATGTTTTGTGTTTTGTGTGTGTGTGTGTGTGGTGTGTGTGTGTGTGTGTGTGTGTGTGTGGTGCGTGTGTGTGCGCGTGCGTGCGTGTGTGGTGCGTGCATGTGTGTGAGAGCGAGCAAAGAGAGAGGGTGGGAGGAGGGAGGGAGAGGGGCTAAATTTGAATGTAACGGTACAGAATGAAGCACATGTATGTATGTCATTGAGGCAGTAGAGAAATAAAGGTGGTGTTGTAAATGAAGACATTTTTGTAATGCCTCATTTTCATGCCCCCTCTCTCTCTGTTGTCATCCCCCCCCCCCCTTCCCTTTTTTTGTGTTTGGTTCCAATATATATATATTTTAAGGCTACAGCCTGTTTGACTACTTAAATATCTCCTGTGTGACTGTTGGATACACACAAACAATTTGTATTGATTTTCTGTGTTCTTTCACTGCTTCACACCCAGGCTATACTGGGTGGATTCATCATTGCTGTGTTCAGATGCTTCCCTGTATTAACAGGCTGTGTGTGTGTGTTTTTTTATTTTTATATGTATGTTGTTTTGCTGGGGAAAAAATCTCGTGGAAACAGACTAGTGCTAGCATTATTGCTGGCAAGTCTCTGTAAGCATTACGTGGAAAGCAAGCGTTGAAATAATCGCTACATTTGAAGAGCATGTTGTTGTGTTTTTGTTTGTTGTTTTTTTTTATATAAAATCATATGTTTATTAGTAAGAAATAATTTAATGATGATGAAGAAAACACAAGAATGGAAATGACTTGTAATTTGGAAATGTAGTTGCTGTTCTAATCCTCCCCCTCCCCCTCTACCCTTTTAGAAAACTTGAAGTGACAGCAATTTGGAACTATAACCAGTATTCTAGGAGATGTCTTCCATTCTGTTGGTCAGGCAGTTATTCCGAGTAAAGACTTTTTCTTCTTTTTTTTTCTTCTTTTTTTTAAAGATGCAACATTTTAACACTGAAATGGAGTGGCTGTACAGGATTATTGATATGTGATGTGGAACCATTATTCAGAGTTTATTTAGGTAAATTTAATTCAGATAAAAAGGACAGGAAAAGAGTAAACAAGACAAAAGAATTTGAACCAGTCAGTAAAGGCAAAGTATTATGACAAAAAAAGGGGAGTCCGTACAGACAGAAATGTTTCGCAAGAAAAATGTTGCTTCAGTGATGAAGGGTTTTTATTTATTCATTCTTCAACATTGTTTATTCACATCAAAGTGTAAAAGTACATACAAAGTTACATACATGTATCATCAGTATGCTAGGAACAGGTTTATGATGCAAGTGTAAAATTTAAACAGATATTTTGCTTCTTTTTTTTGTCCTCTTTGCTCCAAAAGTATGATGGAGGAAATGGCACACTTTTAACGAAGAACTGTTTGTGATTGTGCTTTTAAAAGTCATTCATAGATTATTCTCTATTAAAGCAAAGTACCTATTTTAGTTGTAATTTTCATCGTTTGAAAAATCTGTATGAATAATATATTTATTGATGAATTTAAACCTGTATTTTTTACCGTTTATTTTTTTTAATCTATATATTTTTATGGGATGTTTTAACCATTTCCATCCAGTCCAAAATCATATCCAGGTTTTTAGACAAAGGATATTGTGTATGGTACATAAATGTGTAAGAGAGACATCATAAATAAATTTCTGTAAAAAAAAAAGGATGGTTTTATAACTCTCCAGAGAGTCCTCTAACAATCAGTAGTGTTTGAAACAAAAAGAATAAGAAAAATGAAAACTAGACATGTTACTGAAGTTATTCAAAATCCTCTTAAATATTTTAGTTCCCACATTAGTGTTGGTAGATTCAAGCTTGGACCAGCGCAGTGAAAATTGATGAAGGGGTTGGACACCTAATGATGATGATGAGCGCTTTGATTTGTGTACTCGACAAGATTCAGCACTATAGAAATCCCATATAATATTATTATCATGTGTTATCACAGGCCAATTGTATTATCATTCAAATCAGCACCAAGTCGATGCTCTGTTGCCTTCTCTGGTCAGAGACGCATGTAAGTCGATTCATTCGGCGGTCAGAACTGCATCTCCACCAGAGAGAAAATCAGATGCATTCGTTGTGTCTTGGTCTGACAAGAGATGATCATGAATCAGCGCTGTGTTATATCAGCCTTGCCCAATGTTTGGAATTGTACAGTCACTTTGAAATGGCTTACATACAATCTCTGTGTTTTTATCTGTGTAATTCTGAAACCTTTTTCATGTGCTGAGAAAAACAGAATGACTGGCAGGGGTTCTGTCAGCCAGCTGTTGAAAAGAGAGAGCAAAAAAAATTGTAAAAAAAAAACACACGCGCACACAAAGAATGAGACACACAAAAAAAACTTCTGACATGAGGATTAATCTGTAAGAAATACACCTTTATTGTCTGCCCTTGTCGTACTAATTTTATACGAGATCAGTATTGTAGAAGTGAATAGGGTTGAAATCTGGGATTGAATACGTTTTTCCCTTGTGTTCACCTTTGATGAAGAATCGCAGGTGAGCAGAGGGGGGAACGCAATTCCTTGATTCTCAGGATTCGTGGCGGGGGAAACATTGGATCACTACTGTGTTGAAGATTTTGATCACCATTATTTATTACTCACCACTTCATAAAATTTTGTGAATTGTTGACTTCTTCAAAGCAATCATAAATGGAACATCAATCTATCTTTAATTTGTGTATACCTTTTTTTTAATTATTATTATTTATATTATTATTACTAAGTTGCTAAAGACACTCCAGTACGGAAGTGGTAATAGCCAAAATGGATGAGGCATAATTTGTCTCTCAGGCGTCCAGTTTGTAGATGTTGCCAGTTTAGCATGTCTCTTGTATGTCAAGTATCAAAGGCCACTTGATTTGTGGTTGAGTTCTTGTGTTTCTTGTTAGTTTTCAGGGGGAGAAGGAGGGGGGGGGTGCCTGTTTGGCACAATGTGATGGTCATTGTGCCAAGGCATGTCAAAACTACATTTGCTCAGTCGTGACATACTTGATAATTTCATGTTGATATGGATGCTCTTTTTCTTGGCCAAACGAAAATGAAGCATTCTTTTCTTGTGTGGGTATGGCATGCACCCTGCCCTACCCTTTGTCCTCCTGGATGCCATGTAGATAAAATACTCCTGACTTTTTTTCAAAGTTGAAAATGTCGAGGCTTCGGATATTGTGTGTTAATGGTATGTAAATGTGTACTGTCCTCCTTCCAACACCCCCATTTTGAAAAATGTGTGATATGAAAAAAAAAAAGTGAACTGTGTGATTTTTGCGAGAGTGGTTGAAGACAAAGGGCTGGTTACAGTTGTGCTGATGATGGAGGCTGTGTTGGGAAAAGCATAATTCTGTTGTTGCTGTTTTGTGTGTGGGGGTTAAAGACTGTTTGTAGATGTGCATAATGGTTATTTACTTTAAGTTCTGATGGGAGTTGGGCATTACTGAGAGTAAAGGTGCACAGGGGCTTTAAAAAAAAAAAATTTTGGGGGGGGGGGTGTTGCACAGGGGCTTTTTGTTCGTTCGTTTGTTCCTGCACTACCTCACTACTTCTACAATCAACCCTTGCATGTAGCCATGCTGCACCACTAGAGATTGCTCTGGCTTTGTGTCAGCTGGGCTTTACACCAGATAGTGATGTTATGAACAGTGCCTTTGAAAGCATACAGTCATCATAGCTCTAGACCAGATTATAGTCCAGTCAGAAACATTTTAATCATCCCATGAAGGGCGGTTACAGTATAACCCAAGTTCTTCATTTTGGGGGATTTCTTTTGTGTTGCTGTACCCTTTTTTTTGGTCTGTTTAAAACACATGCACCTTCCATACTTTAATGTTAAAAAAAAATACCCAAAAGAAAACACCACAGCAAAACATAACCTACCCAAGAATTAAATATGCACATGTTTGTCAGTTCACTTGCACAGTGCAATTTTGTCTTGGGTGTGTATAGAAGCAACATAAATAGTTTTTGATGCGATACCTCAAACTGATATGAAAATTCATAATGTAGAAAACTCAAGAAAAGCTTATTTACGTAAGACCTTTTTTTCTTCTTCTTCCAACATATCAAGCCATAAAACCAACATTTGTTAGTATGTCAAAAAAAGGGTTTCCTTTTTTTTTCTTCTTTCTTTTTTGTTCCTTTTCTCTTTGTCTCTTGTTGTTTCTGTATACTGAAAACAGGGGACCACTAACCTTGTTTTCCTCCCCAAACACTTACTCTCTCCATTTCATTCATGTTTGTTTTGGACTTTGATTTAGTAAATTGAAATCATTGTTGGTGTATATGTGTAAATATTGTGTAGTCGTGCAGTGTAGACAGCTGTATACCTATGCAGAGCATAGGCAAGAATACTCACCTGTGTATGTACATAGTTTACTTAAAATGATATGTAAGGCTCACACTACTGACTAGCCGTTTTCTGTTTTACACAGATTAAAAGCAGATGAAGGAACACAAGCACACAGGTGCATGTGCAAGCTCATGCACACACACGCGCGCGCACACACACACACACACACACTGTGACTAGTTTGTGTGTGTAAGAAGAGCTGGTTAAAAATGATAATGGAGGCATGCAAACTAGTATAATGTACACATGTAGATTAGTGCACGTAACTTATACTCTGGGTGTGATAGTCTGACACTACTTAAAGAGAATGCTGGATATTTATAGCTGATCTGCATGTGGACAGGAGCTATGAAGGGATAGATAGTGTGCCTAGTGTTGCCTCTTTGAGGGCTCATCATAATCAGATTACTGGCTGTGGGTATTTCGTATCGCATATATCTGTTGGTAAATCCATTTCTCAGAAGCAAATGTTTGGATTAATTTGAATGTCTTACACTAGAAAACCAGAGATTTTGCACACTCAGAAAAGTGGTAAGCGTAACTTTGGTTAACATGTCCTGTTCTCCCCCCCCCCCCCCCCCCCCCCCCCCCCCCCCCCCAAGTGTTAACTATTGCAACTAGTGTCAAGAGAAAGTTGTTTGAACTGTCATATTTCACTCACAGTTGCTTTTGATCTATAAAAGCAAATATTGATGCTCGTATACTTGTTTATAATGATCTTTGCTTTCACAGTTATCATTTGTGAACAAAATATTTCCTATAAGTGTGAGCAAATGAAAAAAGGAAACTATGAAATAAATTGTAAAAGCATAAGTCCAGAATCACTGAGCCCATATGATGTGTTTTATGAATTCTCTTAACAAACCCTGAAGATAGGCACAGTGTTCCAGGACTTTCAAAGCCATAACGGGCAAGCTTCATTTTAAAGAAAAAACAACAACATAAACAAGCAAAGAAGTTTGATGTGGATTTTGTCTTCCTTTGAAGTGAACTGATCCCAAGCAGTGTTTTGATGTCCCATAATGACCGATTGGTTTCTTTTTTTTTTTTTTTTTTTTTTTGACCTATTGGTTTCTGTGCACTGTAGGTAATCCCCAGTCATCTCCCAACTTGAGAAGCAAAGAAGAAGACAGAGGAGAAAAGTCTCTCTTTTTCTGGCGTCAGTCAGCGCTAGTCTTTTCTTTGATAAATAAATCCCTTTCCACGCTGATGGTAGAGAAATTCATCATGGTATCTCTAATAAACATAAGCAAGGGCCTTAACAATACATTCCAATTCAAATTCTTGATAGAAAACAAACTTAATGTTGAGCATTGATATTGTGTGTAAATTTCTGTTTTTAAATTCTCATAAAGCTGTATTGGTAAAAATCAATCAGCACATGACATTGTCACTAAGACATTGAGGTCACTTAGAAGAACAGTGTTTCACTAGTGTGTCATTCAGGATCCTTCTTGCTGTGGTTTTGTGTGTTTTTTTTGTGTAAATTAAATGTGTATCAGTAATTCTCAAGCTGATACAGTGTGGGTTTTTTGTTTGTTTTTGTTTTTTGTGGGATTTTTTTTATAGTTTTTATAGTTTCTACTAGGTGTCATTCCTAAACTTTTTTTTTTTTTAAGTTTTCTTAAAATCTGTTGTACCATTTGTTTTTAGGTCTGAAAGTAAATCAAATTGAAGCAAAAACAGTGATTTATCCTGCTCAACCTTGTTATTCATATAAGATTCAAGATGTACAAGACAATCTTCTGGAAATTTTAAAATAAATCATGTGCCAGAGAGCAGACTCTCTCATTTTTACATTAAAATTTTTTTCTTCTCATTTTTACATTAGGTACAATGCTCAGATAGTTTTCATCACTGAACAAGTGGTTTCAGATTGCTGGGACACTCTCGAAATTCAAAAGCTCCACTGGGACATCAATCTATTCACAAGATTGAGGGTGCTGAACATCCATGAATTTTGGAGATGAAGAACACTGTATCATTCAGATCAGTCAGCACTGCTCATTTTGTTACATACTTTCTCTTACTTTGTGATCTCTCTGTCAGTTCTGCTCATGTCAGTATTTCAGGCTCATGTGGTTTTGACCCATCCACAATGCTCATTTCCACTGTGGGTTGGGTTTTCTTTTTGCTCTGCATTAGCTGTGTTTTACCACCTGTTTGTTCTTTGTCCTTTGTCTCAGAGAGCTTCTTCCCCTCTCTTGATCTAGAACTTTTTCCAATGATTAGGGTAGTTGACTATCCAGTTAAGTGGCCAGTGTCGTTTGTGTAGCAAAAGTAGAGTATGTTTTGAGTTATGTTGCATATGATTAAGATGGTACAAGACGTGAAAGAATTCTGTTCAGAGGCTTACAAGATTAACTTTTGTACAAAGATGTATGCACATATCCATTCCAATTACCTGATCAGTTTATGAACAAATACTAATATATATAGTACAGGTTAATGACTATGTAAAAGTAAATTATATTAGATCTTAAACTTTTGGACATACTGTAAATCGTTATGTTTATCCATAGTAATGATTTTTAACCAGAAAGTAAGGTACTAATATATATGCCACAAGTATCCAGTTGTGCTATGTCCTTAGAACAGCAGTGTATGTCTAGATTTGTATTTCTTGTTACTCAGCATATTATGAATATTTTCATTGTTCATTCCTCCTGCTGTTTGGGAGTGAAGTTCATTTACTGCCTGGTTATTTTTCTTTCTGCTTATTACACCCCAATGTGTTCATTTCACAGTTGATTCATAGTGGAGACAATACTGTTGGTTAGATCTATGTCAGTGTTGTGGCACTTTACCACTGTAGTGGTTTTGCCATTTTTTTTTAATAATTTGTAGAACAGATTTACAGTCTCGTTGAATACATTGAGGAAAACTTCCCAAGGGAAATTTACTTCCCTTTCAAGCAGTTACCTCTAACCTTTATTCCAAAAAGTATAGATTTTTATCCTTTTTTTTTTCTTCCCCTCTATACATAATGTGGTTAAAAATTCAGTTTGCCATGCCACTTATTCTTTGGAGAGTGCTTCAAGGTTCTTAGCAGTGACACTTTGTGAATGAAAAGTGTGAAAAAAGGCAAGTGCTGAATATTTAACAAATCTATTTAGGGTTTGGGAGGTTTTTTGTTGTTTTTTTGTTTTGGTTTGGGTTTTTTTGGAGGGGGTAAATTGTTCTTCAAAAATATTGTTTTGATTTTAACCCCCCCCCCCCCCCCCCCCCCCCCCCAACTGAGGGGGGCATCATTCTTCATAATTATACATGAAATTATCTGCCCCTCTTTGCATTTTTTTTTTTTTTTTTTTGGTAATGTAGAATTCAGTTCATGATGATCGCTATGTCTAACCATAATGGAGTCTCACTCACTCACCCACCCACCCTCCCCTCCATTGTTTTTTGTAATGTTGGCCATGTGAACTGAGGGGAAGAAAAAAAAATGTGCCAGTAACATAAATTTTTTGGTGCTAAAATGTTCATGTGTGTATTTTCTGATGTACAAGGAACAAGTTTGGTTGATGTGTTTGTTGACTTTGGTCTTCACTGGAAAGAGTCTGTTTCCTAATCTTGCCTCATTGATGGATAAATAATTATTGATAAATAAATAAATGTCGATATCTGAGGTGCTTCTTCAGGCCTTCACACTACCTTCCCAAGTGGACATTAAGAAGCTTGTCTTCATCTTAGGATTTTTTATCATCAATTTTTTTCATGGAACAGTAACTCACCCTTTGCAAACTCCAGTGGTTTAAATCTTGGCATCATTCTGGATTAGTTTGCCAGTTTGGGTGTGTTTTGTAGTTGTTGTTTTTCTGATGCCCTGTAGTCATGCATTCTTTGTCACCCTCATCACAGTACAATCGTTATCACCCATTGATCTACCAACAAACTGAATATTTTTTATTGTTTCCTTCATATTGTACAAATTGATATACTATGCAGCATTTTTTTTTGTGTGATGTGAAGTTTTGGCGAGTCAGCAAAGATTTCAGAGTACTCAAAGGCAGGTGTTTTTTTTTTTAATTTGTGAAACATGTTCAGAAATTTGTTCTTCACATGGAGGGTATGAGGACAGATTATTTTTTATCCTCACCTGAATCTGTTGTTTGTCTGAAAAATGATGGGTTGAAGATTCAGTGTTTTTTGACATACAGATCTGTTTTTGCCTGATGCTTGTTAGATATGAATGACTTCTGTTAATTGATTTTCACTGTAGTACCACTGAAGACACATGGCATGTGAGAGAGACAGTTATAATGTTCTAGGTGATGATTCCAGTACCAAAAAAATCAGACATATCTGATGTTCATGAAGAGTCTCACTCAGATGTCGGTTCCTTCAAGGCTGGTCTTTCTGAACTTTCAGACTTTCCACAAAATTGAATTTTTTTTTTTTTTATTAATTTTATTTGGGGGGGGGGGGGGGGCAGAATAGAGAAGACAACCATCATGTGGTTTTATTTTATATCTTTTTCCTCACATGGCCCCATTGCTGTCCTGTAGAATGCTTGGGTCTCATGCAATGTTTTTTTTTTTCTTCTTTGAAATATGGATTTTTTTTTCAGTGTCTTTTGATGTTCTATTTTTTACGAATCAGTTTTTTAGGAAAGATTTTATGGAGACATGATATCGTTGCAGTCTTTTCTGAAAGCACTTGGGAGCTTCAGTAGAGATGGTTTTTTTTTCATGGAGATAATACTGTTTTTTTCCATCACTGTCACAGTTGTCAGGGAGGATGTTGATACCTTTCTTTAAGTCTGATGCCAAATCCTCTCTGGTTTTGTGTCCAGTCTTTCCATTATACTCCTCACACAACATGATTATGTCACAATGCACTTCTTGTCATGTGGGGTTATGCCTTTAGAATCCATTATGTCTAGTTTGGAGGGGCTTTTTAAAAAAAAAGTTATTTGTCACTGGAATCTCAGTATGAGTGTACATGGAGGGCAGGGTCAAGGACATAACCTTTTCTTGTAGGACCAGTTTTAAGAACAGGAACATAAAAAATGTCATCTTTGTGTCACATTTTCACAGCCCATTGTTTTATAGGATTTATTTCATTTTCTCACTCTTCACTAGTCTTACTTATAACATCAAAAATGTTGTATGGAACAGTGCTGACTATTCTGACAACACTCTAAAGAATCATGTTTAGAGAGAGGTTTGAATGGAGGACAAAGCACTGGGCTGTATGGGCTGGGTTTCTAGGATTGTCAGTTTGGTAGACAACCATCATCAAAAATACTGATGAGCATCCAAAAAATGACAGGTGTTCATTTACTTGCACTGATTTTGTACTGGTTAATGAATTGAGGTGATGTGTGAATTGTTCAGCTTTATATTCAAATTTGATAAAAAGGTTGCCTTTGTGGTTTGTGTGTTGGGGTGTGTGTGTGTGTGTGTGTGTGGTGTGTGTGTGTACACATATGTACGTACAAAGAGAGAGAGAGTATATATAATATTATATATATACACACAACTTTTTTTCGTTCCTTGGCTAGAGCTTCGAGGTTAAACAATGGTGAGATTTTTTTTTGCATGTGACTGTTTACCACCGTGAAATTAGCCGCATTTCAATTTTATCATGACTAGACAGAACACATGTGTGCTAGCATTTTTAAATTTGTCATCCGTTCCTACCCACACAGGATGGCCTACTCTTCCAAAAGATAGAATGTGTTTTTAACATGTGCGCAAGATGTTCTAGTGCTTGTACAAAAGGAACTCAAGTTTATAGTCTCACCCATGCCATACCATACATACATACCATATCATACATACATCCATCATACATACCATATTGTTTATAGCCCTACTGACCACAAAAGTCATATTCTCACCCGAAAGATGTTATGAGGAGTGGAGTCCGGTAGTGTGTCAGACTTAAAGTGGGGTGAAAGCTTTTTTTTTTTTTTTTTTTTAAAGGTAAAAGTACTGATGTTAACTCCAGGGAGGAAATCACTGTGAACAGGTATGAACCCAGGCCATCAGATCACGAGCACAACAATTTAACCATTAGGCTTCCCTGCCCCCATATACGATTTCCTCTCTGGAGTTAACACCAGCACCGACTCCACTCCCCCCAAAAAGTCCTTCAAATGAGACTATAAACTGAGGCCCCATGTGCAAGCAGGCAGAACATCTTGCGCATGTGTTAAAAACCCATTCTGCCTTTTGGAAGAATACACCATTTAGTGCCGGTAGGTACAGATGACAATTTTTTTTCTCAAATGCATGCACACCCGTGTTGAAAACCATGCCCAAAGTTGAAATGCAGCCACGTTAAAGGTGGGTAAAAAATAGTCACATATGCAAAATCTTGCCATTGGTGAACCTTGGAGCTCTAGCGGAGGAATGGGAAATATGTAGACATAACGTGTGTGTGTGTATGTATATGTATATATATATATATATATAAACTCTCATAAAGCGTCAACCACAATAATTCAATGAGAACAGCAAGACACACCGATGTACTTAAATCATTTTTTTTTCTCCATTGATACAGAGTGCAACATGGCTGTCATACCTTGTGAGAAATTTTCCAGCATTGTGAGTGGTGTGAGAAATGAGGGAGACTGGTGAATCCACTGCTGCTTCAAGCTCAATGGCTTGTGTCTGGCCGCTTGTCTGAACAGTTCTGATACTTCGTGTTTGAAGACAGTGTTATTTTCCTGTCATTACCAGGGGTACAGCTTTGTATATTGGAATGCTGGCAAAGAAAGCAGTTATCAGAAAGAAACCTGCCTTTGACTCCACTGGGTAGGTTTTCTAACAAAAATAGTCTGGTTTTACATGTTGGGTATAAAACATGAGCCTGTGTTGATGGTTTGGGGTGGGGGGGGGGGGACCAACTTTAGGAGGGCTGTACAATTTTGGAGCTTTCTCCTCATGTTGGACAAAGTTGATAAGGTCTGTCCCTCTTATAGTTTCAAACCATACTGTTTTTTTCTTTTCTTTTTTAAGAACTTTGCAATTGGATTAAATCCCTATCTGAAATCAAAATTCCCTGATGATTTTCTTAACACCAAATGATGAAAATGGTACTTCCCCATTGATCATTTGGAAACAATGGGGCAGTGGGACACCACTGGAAAAGGTGTGTGTCAGTAGAAAAGATCTGTATAATAACAATTTTCCATCCATATCTATTCCATTGTGACATGTCAGGCATAATCACAAATCCCAGGCTAGCTCAAATTTAAGACAGCTATGGAACTACAGTTATAATGCCAACTCAAAAACTTTACTCTTTAGCATGAATTAGAAAAGATCCAGTCCAGCAGTTGTTCCTGGATCAAAAGCTGGTTTCTCCTCACTGCTCTCTTCTTTAGCATTCCAACAGGCAGATAGATCACCCATGTCATAAAAGCATTCCAGTAGACAAAGCCATCCCTGGGGTAAATAGCAGACTGACGGGACAATGATGCCGTTAAAAATGAAAAGAACACACCTTGCTTCCCAGAAATCAAATATATTATACACAGATTAGCCGCAACTAAGGAAAATTCCGACAACAAAAAATCTGGCACAGCAATGGGTTGACCACTCTCTCCCATTTCTTCACAGTCTATTCAAAGATGAATTTGAGAAGGAATAGAGAAAAAAGAGAAAAGAGCCTTACAATCACACATTCTTCCACCATAAAAAAAATCTGATTAAATTGATTTTTATCACACAACATGAGTATTACAAGATGAAAAAAGTTTACTACTCTCCTTAGTTCAGTAAATCTTTACTTAGATTCGCAGTTGAAATCTTTAAAAACTGACATTTCCAGACATTTGACTGGTCAGTTTTAGAGAATGGTTCCTCTATAGTAACCATCTGCTGAAAAAAAAAACAAAAAAAACCCTACTCAGACACATACTTGCATTTCAATTCAGGCCATGACTTAGAATGCACATGCACACATCCATGTCAGTGGTACCACAGTTGGAAATCAAAAAGAGAAAAAACAAAAAATCAAAAGAAAAAACCAAAACCTACAACTGTATTTTATATAGAAGTAAATACAACATTGATAAATGACACCAATCTGCCCATCACTATACTTAGAATAGAACCACCTGAGTGTATGTTTAAAAAAAAAAAAAAAAAAAAAAAAAAAGCTTCCTCTACTACTGCCATCTTTGAAGACAACACCAAGAAAGATGGAAAGTCTACACAAAAGCCTGTCAGCCTGTCTTAAGGCCTTCAGGACAATGTGAACTTTGCTGCTTCACTAAAACACCGTCTTACTGATCATCAAAGTGTGCTATGTAGAAAGTCGCATTCAATGTTATATATTACTGCCAACAATGTGTACATGTATGATTGTGCTTGCCTGATTACAATGTGAACAATTTTGTATTGACAAATAAAACCCATATCAAAACTGAAGCGTGTTTTCTCGGGAAGTGTTGTGTATGGGAGTGAACCAAAAACTCTTTGCTGCATTGTGTAATAGTACAAATACATGAACAATCTGTCCACTGCTTACGATTCAGAAATACGTGTTAGTGCAATTATTTCCATAATGAAACCACCACATACAGATAAACTGTTCCGGGACAAACAGATAAAAGAAATATAGTAGTGCAGAGTATTTCCATAATGAAACCACCACATACACATAAACCATTCTGGTAAAAAAAAGAATCTGAAGGATAAACAGATCAAAGAAATGTAATAGTGCAGAGTATTTTAATAATAAAACCACCACATACACATAAACCATTTTTCTTAAAATTTAAAATAAAAATAAATAATAATGGTTTCCATAACTCAACAACATTTCTTGCTGCAATCAGCACATTTCCTCTCTTTAAAAAAAAGAAAAGAAAAAGAAAGCAAAAAAACAAAAAAGCCAACATGTGCAACTGAAAAGGTTGTTTTGAAGTAGAAAACATGCCCCGAACAGTTTGCAACAATGTCATAAAGTTACAAGAATTTCATTAAAAATCAGTAGCACTTTTTATAAATGCTCTGGGATGCCTCTTCTAAACTTTTGACCTTAATAATTTTGATCATATCCAATAATATTTTATCTATTCTCAGAAATTCTGTCAGTTTTCAACAACAAATGCTAAAATTAATTGAAAGCAAGGGGGACAGAGAAAAGATGATCATTATTTTAAAGAGAAACATCCAAAGATCTTAGGATGTACCAGACTTCATATCACCTTTAAAGTTCTTCAATTTTCATGAGGCAGGATTTTGTTATGCCTGACTGCCATTCTTTCCCATATGATGACCAGGTCACAGTTGTTCTACCTGCTAACACCAAGTCATGAAATTGGTTTATGACTGTGTGCTGTACCACTCCACGAGTCTGTGTTGGCAGAAGCTATTGGAGTTAAAAAAAAATAAAAAAAAACCCAACATTTCTTGAACTTATTCACAGGAGTTATCTCTTTACCTACAACCTGTTTTCACAAAACTGCAGTTGTGTAACTTGCCTTTAGCCCTAGTCTCACCCCTCCCTACCTTATCCAGAAGAGGGTCAAATCATACTTTCTTTTCAAAGGCCATTTAAATATGATGTGATAAATGTACCTCTGCTTTGATATAAAAAAAACACAGCAGTTCCATCTGTAGCCCCTGCAAGAGGCCATTCCATAAAAAAAAATCTTGTGTGAGCACTACCCAATCCTTAAGTGCTGTTAAAAAAAATTTTTTAATCAAAACCCAGATACCTTAATCCAGTGTAGACTAAAATTCTCAAAGAATAAAACGCCTTATCCCAGAGAGTCATTGATGATTGAATTATCCAAGACACCAAATGATTCAAAAACAATGTAGGATACCAAAAGCAACATGCAAAGTCTGACATGATTACAAAAAGATGCGTAGAAAGTAGCAAGATTAAACACAAATTAAATAAGTAGACAATGCTTAAACACCTCAACAGAAAAAATATTTAATGAATAATTCAAGAATACCATTGAAAAATCAACAATGACAAAACAGACAAAAAAAAGAATTATTCTCTCCTCATGAAATAAATAGAAACATTTTAAAAATCAATCAGAAAAAGTATCACCCAAGACTTCAATCTATGCACTGAAAGAAATATATGTTGTTCTTCACACTGACAGACATATTTAAAATTTACATTCAAGACACTCACACCAGAACACCCCCCCCTAAAAAAAAAAGTGAATCTTCAAAGGACTTGGTAACAACACCCAACATACAAAAGTCACAACAATCTCTGCACTGCACAACTAATTCATTCTCTCAAATTTCAAGTAAAAAAAAGAAGTTCATCACTCATTCATCTCACTTTAAAAATTACAGGAATTTCTTCTGGTAACATTTGAATTTGCCTTTTCTATCTAAAATGCTCTGCAAGACCCCTAAATCTGAAATAGATTAACTGTAACACAATCTGGCAGAATGATCTTCATTCATGCAACAGTGACAATGTTGTGTCTTTTGACAGGGCTACACACAGCATGAAACAAAAGAAATACTCAAGCCAGCAGATGGATGTTACAAAGAATGTCATAATTAGACTAATACAAGATAGGATCATACCAAATCAAGCGACTTGACAAAACTTTTTTTTTTTTTTTTTTTTAATATAACCGGTTCAGTACTGGTAGTAGCCAGACACTGAAAAAGAAACCAATGAAGTTCTCCCCCCTCCCCTCTCTACCACTTCCCCAAACTCCCACGACCTCTGAACACATGTGACTGACAACAGATGTCAGACAGTACATTATTGTTTATGGTTGTTTACAGTGACATCAGGAGCTGTATCAAGGCTGAAATATCACATTATCTTACGGACAATGCACATCGTCACATTATCAGCTTGTTCTGAAATCAACAAAGGCATTTTGTCACCGGTGAATTACCATACCTCTCTTTCTCATATTATGAATAAATGCATTTTGTTAAAAACCTTTTGATAACACCATCTTGTTTTCCACACAATGTTGAAAAGCAAGAAGACACATATCAATCTTAAGCTATTTTCTCAATATTATTGTTTCGTGTATGGTATGACCAAACAGAGCATTTCATAATCGCTTACACATAACATATTACAATAGCTTCAATCTGATTTTTGTTACGAGCAATAAAAATTTCACACCAGAAGACAAAATTCACATTTACTCCAGAATTTTTCCCTCAAACTGAAAAGGTTGGGTTTCTTACTAACCCTCATGCATATTTCTTCAAAAAGTAATGAATTTTATTAAAAAAAAATTTAAAAAAACTTTGAAAAAATCCTCCCCCTCACTGTATCAAAATATGAATAAGCATAAGTGTTAACTGTTTAAAAAAAAAAAAAAAAAAGCAATAAAAATCCAAATCAGCCAGTTGATCAGTTATACATACACAGCACGATGCACACTTCAGACCAGACTGGGAGTCAATAACAGACCAACACAATGTAAGTAGCCAATTTTTAAAAGATAGCACAGACATTAAAAATCTACATTAAGATACTCCAGATTTCATACATTCAAAGCACATGCTCTTGTTAAATACGTATATTTAACCTCCACATAACACAGCACATCTATGACTCGACAACACCACACAAGTGACTCAACAGTACAACATACACCGTGTAAACTGTTCTGTTTTTCCAACATTTCAAACCAAAATTTTTTTCAACATTTCAACCAAAAGTTTTCTCAACCTTTCAAACCAATGGACCAAAACAAAAAAAAAATCACAAGACCAATGTTTGAGCATTACAATAATGTGAACAACTGTACAATGCATCTGACTATTAATTAAAAACAACCGTGATATGTTTTTTCACCCCTGCAACCTGAACAAAACCAACACAACAAAACCAAACCAAAACAGAACAGAACAGAAAAGAGTACACTAAAAATCAACAGGCATAAAAGAACAATGGACTACAACAAGAAACTGGTGAAATCAGACTGAACCACATCACCATGAAAAAAACCCAACAACAAAAAACGAAGAAAAAAAATAGATGAGATGAAAGGGGGATGACCCCATCACAGTTACTGTGTGAACACACTTTCTCCTGTTAACACATGCTGTGTCAATCATACAGACATCAGGGTGGAGTTTTTATCCAGTAATTTTTTTCCCCTAATTTTGGAAATATAATTTAATCTTATTTCATTTTATTTTTGTTTTGTTTTGAGATAATGGAATAAGCACTCACATGCGGTGCACTTGTGGTGCTTTTTACTGTATGGATGCGTGCTGATGTCAGAACCTGTGTTGTATTATACTGATATTATTTTTACGTGGTTTTGTTCTTATATATGACTTGTAACCCACTGAATTTCTCGCTTTAGAAATAATAAAGTATTTTGAATTGAACTGAATTAAATGCTTTCTTTAACATCCAATCCCAGCATGCATGCAGTTTTGTTTTGCTGAATGATCCATGCTGCTTGAAACAAATAGCATGATGGACAACTTGAACACTGGGAACAAAACTGGATGGTGATGTGTTCACAAAGAGGTGGAGTCAACTGCTAATGACCCACAGACTACAACTGCTTTATATACACCACCAATGATTCTGGAGCACAGCTTCCAGTTTCTTCATGGCACACAGATATTTGTTGTGATAAATACATGTATGGGCAGCAAGATCTATGAGCTTTCCATGTTAACCTTTTTAACTCCACATTCTGATTATTTAAATGGTTGACTTCAATGCACTCAAATACAAACCAAAACAAAAAAATACACAGTAATACATGTACATGCTTGTCCAAGCACACACCAAAAATCACTAGAATATTCGTATGATCCTTGTGAAGAATTTTTTTCAAGATTAATAAAATATTAAATTTACACTCATCAATCATGATGACAGGAACTGTACAAAAATGACAAGAGTTTTATTCCCACACAAGACCGAAAGGAAACAAAAAAGTTTTTATATAACCAGTCAGAGGTTTCCACACCCTTCACCTTGTTTCTACTCACAAGGAGTCAAACTGTCTATAACACAAACACAGGAGAAATTCTGGCAAGAAATACATTCTGAATATACAAAGCAAACTATCGGCCAAACAAACATGATTTAAAACAGTAAAAATTCTCAACTAACAGCAAAAACAAAAAAACTCCAACAATAACTTGCACATACACATGACACATTGTTTATACATGACATGGTAACAGCTTGCTTACTTTTTAATATGTGGAGATAGGGGTGGGGGTTTTTTGGAAAAGGGGGGGGTGGGGGGTGGAGGGGGACTGTTGTTTGTTTTTTTCCACAACTGTACAATGCATGAACAGAAGTTTAACTTACCATGATTCAGCACACAATACATACCCCATTTACAGAAGAAAATGGTAAGTGTAGTTTTAAAATACATAAAAATCAGCCGCAACAAATCTAAGAAAGTTTGTTTTACCAGTACATAATCATGAACAACCAAAAGTACAAAAACAACAACAATTTCTACTTTCTATATACTACTTTAATAAGAAATAATCCAGACAACTACTTGAACTGTTGTGACTAGTTCTGAAACCTTTTTCTGACCAGAATGACCTTTTTGTGCTAGCTTCTTTTCTGGTTAGATGAGCGACAATATTTCACAAAAAAACAAACAGCATCGTTTTCTTTTTTGGTTGGTGGGGGTTTTTTTTTTGTTTTTTGGTTTGTTTTTTTTGTTTTTTACTGTACCTTGCAGCTTATTCTATCCCTGAAGCATTGCGTTTGCCAAAAGTGAAACATCAAACTGTATTAGAAAAAAAAACCAATCTGTTTGGAGAAGAGGAGGAAAGAAGGTAACCAATCAACAAAAAACTTCATGTTAAGTGGTGATTTTGCCCAATCTTTGATCTGCTGTTGTTTAGGTGTGATTTATATACAACATTATGCATTGCTATTTTCAAGTGTCATTTAAAAATGAGATGCAGATTTTACAGTGTGGCTTGAGCCTCCCAATTACCCTCCAAGCAGGTCATCTTATATCAGTGTGTTCTTATCACTTAAACAAGGGCTGTTTGAGCTCAGCTGACCTTAAGGTCCTTTTAGGGTCATCACTTGCTGCCTATACACACCGTTACTTTTCAGTCAATCTGCTCTGCTTGAAATAAACCGTCATCATCAGGAATTTTGTGGATGTTAGGAACTTTGGCTACATCCGTTTCAGAGAAATGTTCAATTGTAGCCTTAAAAAAAAAAAATTAATCTACAGAAAGAGTGCAGCACTGAGTAATGTTACCCATGCCTTTTTTATGGGGGGGGGGGGGGGGGGGGGGGGAAGGAGGATATATGCTTAAAAAGTGCCCCAAGACACTCTGATGATTTAAAAAAAATTTTCAAGATCAATGCTTTTTGGGTTAAAAACAAGGAGATTTCAGCACCTGAAACACCATGAACATTGAGTAGTTAATACACAATCCACATGACAATTTTCTCTATCAAACATAAAATAAATTCGTGTTTTCTCTGTTATATGACTCTTTGGAATTCAGAACAGAACATTCCAGAATTATGAAACAAATTACTCAGAACTGCACTGTGACTGTAACAGTACTGTTTCAGTTTTTCTTTAGCTATGTTCATAACTTACACAGGCAAAAAATTCTGAATCTATTTCCATACCAAACACATTATTTCATTCCTTAATCAGCTATTTATGATTAAAACCGCTGTCATGCTTTAAAACATTTGCATCAACCAAACTGCTGCTGTTTGAAACAGAAACTTTAACACATGAAAAAAAACCAAACCAACAATAAACCCATCACAAGCGATAAAAACAAATAGCATTGCAAACTTAAAACACTGAACCAGTGTGTTACCAACACAACTATCATCAGGTAAAAGTAAAAGGTAAAATGTCCCATAACCTACCTGGTTGTAGGGGGAGTCTCTATCATACATCGACACAGACCATAAAAATGATTATCCAATGTAAAGTATTATTAGTGTCA
Source organism: Stramonita haemastoma (assembly GCA_030674155.1). NCBI lineage: Eukaryota > Metazoa > Mollusca > Gastropoda > Neogastropoda > Muricidae > Stramonita > Stramonita haemastoma. The sequence continues at coordinate 50,470,548 of CM060329.1, forward strand.
TACACTAACATCAAATATAAACATGATTATCAACATCAACAGCATCATCCTCTTGACCCTAGTCACCAAAAGAATAAACATACACGGACAAAATTACAATTCTGACCCAACTCATCACATCACTGTCATTCACTGCTCATAAGTTTCACTGACAGACATATCAACAACAATATTACTCTGTTTTATATTGACAAAGTCTTCTTTCACACGCACAATAATGGAAACATGGCTTCAGTACAGTATGGTCGTTGTCTCAAATGCTTGAACACAGCACAAAAACAACAAAAAAAACCTCACTCACAATGGACTAGGCAGAGACAAAAGGCAAAGATGGAATGATTCAAGCAACCACAGTACACACAATTTCAACATTAAGTCATTCAGTTTCATACTTGCAAAGTAAATAAGTTATAAAAAAAAAACACACACAACACACACACAAAACTTTTAGGATATATACATATATGTGAGGATAGATGGATGAAGTGCCATGTATTTCCAAGTTAATCTGTCTTGGGCCCCTTCACACTGCACACCAGCCAGAGTCCCACCAGCCCAGCCACACCAGCCTCAGCCACTTTTTTCACATCACCTGTCCATGATGTCTTGTTCTTCCTCTACCTCTCTCTCCTTCCACTCTCCCTGTCAGCACTGCTTTGGTAGACAATCATGTCTCATTGTATGGTCACAAATATGAGACTTTAAGGGTTTGGGCTGTTTTCAATGGTCTTTTTGGACTCTACTAAAATGAGGACTATGTTGGTTTGGTATTTTGTCTTTCCAAAATAATTTTGGCCATCTTTCTATATTGTCCACATTTCGGAGGTTTCTATCTTTCTTTGATTCTTGTAAAATGTCCATGTTTCAGCTCCACAGAGAACAATTCAAGAGATGTAGTGCTCATTTCATTGATCTTATTCTTAAAGAAATGAAATTTGTCTTGATGTCAAGATGTTCTTTGTCATTATAAGTGGATTTAGCTTGGGATACTTCAATGTGATTTCTTGAAACTTTCTTCATTGACCAACTGTCAGAATATTAAAATGCTGTACTGTTTTCTGCTTTTTTTTCATTTTCTCTATGATCATATATATATACTTATATATAATTATATATATATTTATTATACCTTTTCTACTATGATATATATAATTATACTAATATCTATATATATATATATATATATATATATATATATATATATAATAAATATAATTTATATGATTTAACAATTCACTGCAAAACCAATCCACAAAGTTTCTTCCATTTCAAGACATTCAGAATACTAACCAAAAAATTCAAGAATGTTTCTTCTATATCCAGCAACTTCTACACTACAAACAACAAAAACATATCAATTCAAATAAAATCCCGACTCAGTATTTACCAGTCTTTCCGTGATCATAACAAAAATAACAGTATCCATAACCTATCCAGTTCCAGGGCACAACTCATTTACATTATGTACACATCCTCTCTACTTGTAATGCAGAGAGAGAGAGAGAGAAAGAGAGAGAGAGAGAGAGAGAGAGAGAGAGAGAGAGAGAGAGAGAGAGAGAGAGAGAGAGAGAAGAGAGAGAGAGAGAGAGAGAGAGAAAGAGATTGATTGATTGATTTATTCTTTTATATCGAGGATAATGGGATAAGCACTCCTGTGCTTTTTTACATCCAGTCCCCGTGTGTATGCAGTTTTGTAAATGTCATCTGTTCCCACCGGCACACGATGGCCTACTCTTACGAAAAGCGGAACAGGATTTAACGTGTGCGCAAGATGTTCTGCGTGCGTTCGCACACGGGCCTCGGTTTAAAGTCTCATCCGAAGGACTTGTGGGAGAGTGGAGTCAGCACTGATGTTAACTCCAGAGAGAGAGAGAGAGAGAGAGAGAGAGAGAGAGAGAGAGAGAGAGAGAGAGACAGAGAGAGACAGAGAGAGACAGAGAGAGAGAGAGAAAGAGAGAGGAAATTTTTTTTTTTTAATTTAGATAAGACATGACTAGTACAAAGAGGTATAAGCAATCTTCCTCCTTCTCCTCCATGATGTAAAAAGCACTGTAAACTCATCTCTGACACACTTAACAATTCTGTGCTCTAGACATTTCTGGAAAATAGATGACACCTTCCACTCTACTATGTATTCCTTTAGTGTTAGAGACCCTTATGACACTAAGCCTACAGTAAAACCTCAACGCGAAATGTCCATTTCAATACACATCTACATACTGAGCAGATGGCAATGGGACTTTTGCAGCAAGCCAGAGAGAGGAGAATGCAACTGACAAACCCCAAAAGAACACAACAGTCATGGTTAAGAAGACAACAGAAATATACATCTTCAGAGAACAGAGAAAATCTCAACTCAAAATCTTTTTTCAACATGTTGCTCTTTATGCTTCAGTTCTTTACCAAAACGAAAGAGACAGATGGTGAAGTCAGTGCATCAGTTTATCTGCCACATCTGTCCCCCCGAAAAATGATCAAGTTAGTGGACTGAAAAAAAAATGCCATGAAAAAGATGGACCAAATTAGAAGCAAATTTGTATAGCTTGGGTTTAGGCTCTGAAATAGGTTACATCCTGATAAAAGGTGTATGCGATAAAACCTGGAATTTCACAAAGACAGCAACAAAAAATGAGGACAGAGAGGTGACAGAATCAGTAAAAACCATCCCCAAAAGTTCAAACATCTGAGGATGGGATAGTTTTTCATAGGTCCATACTTCCTTGTGGTTGGTTAATGAGAGCATATTCAGCACACTTCTCAGTCTACAACCACTTTCATTTTCCTACAATCCTATCCCTGTTGTTTGACTCTTGCTTGCATTTCTATAGGAAGTTCAGTTTACTGTAACAAAACTTACAACTGAAAAAGTATTAAAAAAAAATATTAAAAAAAAGGTGCAGAAGCAGCTAAACAAATTCAGAAACTCCCTTTGTAACCCGAATAATGCCCATACTAGTGACAGCAGTTTACAACTGTCAAAAGGATGCTTCAAACACAAAGTGTTCTTCGTGTTAAAAATCTGCAAAACTGACAAAAGAAGGTAGAAACAATTGCTTTTTTTTTTTCAACTTTCCATTTTTAACAAACTTTTACACTTCCTTCAATACTGTCTATACAAAATAACGCCAATATACGTTTCCCCCGACACACACAAGAAAGGATTTCAAAACCAGCAAGGCAATTACTGAATCAAACACAAAGCAAAAACAAAAAAACCAACACAAGATGACATCCTTCTGCCAACAACAGACACCCAAATACTTCTATTCCTTCTTTTTATTCCAGCTTAACTTTTATTCTCCAAATAATGACACTAACTTTTCACAATGTTTTACCAAAAAAAAAAAAATTTAAAAAAAGGACCTGAAAATCACACACACACACACACACACACACACACACACACTCTACAACAAAACTTTTGACATCAACAACTGAACAATTACGTAGTGCTCAGCAGACTTAGTGAGCCCACATGCACATCCAAAAGATGAAGGTTGCAGCAGACTTAAAAGAGTCTTGAACACCACCATAAACCACATCCAAAAGAAGACAGAACCAGCAGCATTCTTCTTCTTCTTCTTTTTCTTCTCATGGGTTCAACGACATTCACTACAAATTAAGACAACGGTACATTCACGTTAAGAAAGTTAACACGAAAACCAGCACACAGCTGTCAGTCAGAATCCCCCCACTTTCAGCTCCTCTCAGCTGCTAATTAATCAACCCACCCCATCCCAGCCTAGGTGAGGCTAGCTCGTGCTATTCATAGCAGGAACTGACAACACTAGGTACAAAGGAAAGGGGCACGCTAAATAATTCAGCACTCTGGACTGAGCAGTGTTGGATTCGCACACTGTGAGCAGGGTCTCTGGGCAGCCAGAGCCACTATTCCGTGAGCGGGGGAGTGTCCTGGAGGGAGTCCAGGTCGGCGGGGACGCTCCCCGTGGAGTGCAGGAGCACGGAGTCCCTCGCCGAGGACGGAGCAGAGCTCCTTGAGCCGCTCCTGCATGCGGGGCATGCCGGCCAGCTGTGCCTCCAGGCGCTGCTTCTCGTCGTTGAGGGACAGGCGCGTGGTGGTGTCCAGCACCTCCATCCCCACCCCCCCTCCCCGTCAAACTGCAGCAGGTGCGTGTGGAACTTCCTGGGGGAAGTCAGATAGACACAACACCAAACCCCAACCTGGTTGGAAAGAGTATCCTTTTGTTCGACGATTCTAAAGGGGTGAACTGTTGTTGTGTGTTGTTCTGGTGAAAGAAAATGTTGTGTTGCTGTTTAAACATCTTGACAAATCAGACCAATCATCCACTTTGGTTTGGGAGAGCATTGTTGTCTTTTCAAGCCATTTCTAGAAGAAAAAAAAGGCAGGAGATTTGGACCAAGAAGTAGGAAAGAAAGTTAAGAGGAGGTGACAGGAAGAAAAGGAACAAGGCAGAAACAAACAAAAAGATAGAAAAGAAGGAATTCTTACCACAGAGTATTCCCAGCACAGAATTTTCAGGTGGGAATGGTATTGATACTGACAAGACCCCCAGCGCCCTGATGGGGCAATATCAGTGAATGGCTATCAAACCATCTAAAATCATACTTCCTCCAAAGTCTGAAAGAGGCTACCTTAATGGTGAGCAAAATCAGTCTCACTCTCACTCACAAAAATCTCACCATTGGTGAACCTCAGAGCTCTAGCCAAGGAATGAAAACATTAAAAAAAAAGAATCATTACAATAGCAAACTAAAGCTGAGACTTAAATTGTCTATACGACTATCAACACATATTAATCTAATCATCTGTATAAATCATCATCACCAACCATTAACAAACAGTGGGTATAGGGATTTCCTGTTGTGTCATACACCAAATGAACATTAAACCACTTCTGATTTTCCACCACTACAGGCATTCCAAGCTGAGAATACAGACTAAAAACAAGCCCATAACAACCAACAAAAAATCCCCAATTCTCAGAGACCAGCATTGGAAGCAACTACAATTTTCCCCCTACCCCTCCCTCCTGACCCCCTTCTCACCCCAAAAGTGGCGTTTTTAGGTGTGTGTATGTGTGTGTGTGTTTGAAAAAAGTTTTGAGAGAAAACAAAGAAACATGAGTAGTGAACATGTCGAGTATCAACAGAGAAAGAAAATGCTGCAGCTTACCAGAGCGTGGGCCTGTGTGTGATGGTCATGAGGGTGATGCCCCCATCCTTCAGGCTCTGGTAGATCTTGCTCTCCACGTCAATGGACACGCACTGGTGCACTCATCCAGCAGGGCAAACTGAGGCCTGCAACACATCACCTGCATTAGGTTTAGCATTATGATGTTGGTGCTAAAACGCCAAGTCTGAATATGTCTGTGTGTGGTGTAACATTTATCTATTTATTTTAGTTGTTTTTTTATACCACTGAGCAAGATTTCATTCAGTACTGAATATCATACACTGAAACCTTTTTTTTTTTTAAAATCATAAATGTTTTACATGATCAAAAGGCTTTTTCTTCATCAAAACTGAAATCCAGTTTTTTCAATTGTTAAAACAGTTTGATTTATAAACTGATTATCATCTTAAGTAGCTGATTTTTAGTGGATGACTTGGTAAAAAAAAAATTTTTTAAAAAGATTTTTAAAAAAGGTAATCATGAGAGACGTTGAAATGTACACACTTGTGGTAAAATGCACGGGCCATTCCCATCCTCTGCTTCTCTCCCCCTGACAAGACGTCTTTCCAGTCACTGACAGAGTCCCAACCTGAGCACACAACACCATTTTAGTTACACTCTTTTTTTTTTTAATGGCATGTAATACAAGAAAAGAAAAAAAAACAACATGTCATACATATAAACACAAAAATGTAGGGGGAAAAAAGTATGTGGTCATCAGATGTGTGGGAGAAATTTTCCTTAAAATACAACAGGTGACTGGATCAAGGAAACGAGAAATAGCCAGAGAGAGAAAGAGAGGAGAGAAAAAAAAGAAGAAAAAATCAGAACAAAACAGAACGACAAAAGAGAAAGACTGAAGAAACACTGTCCAGAGGGTGGGGGTACTATTACTACCAACACACTACACCCCCCCCCCACCACCCACACACACACACACACACACACACACTCCTTACAAGGGCTGATGGTGACCACAAACTTTTGCAGTTCACTTTTCCCATAAGTAATAATAATGTTTTTCAAAAGAGAGAGAAGACAGAGCAGACAGACCGAGAAACAGAGAGAAAGAAAGGAGACAGAGAGAGAGAGAGAGAGAGAGAGAGAGAGAGAGAGAGAGAGAGAGAGAGAGAGAGAGAGAGAGAGAGAGAGAGAGAGACAGACAGACAGACAGACAGAAGACAGACAGACAGACAGACAGACAGACAGAGACAAGAGAGAGAAGAGAGAGAGAGAGAGAGAGAGAGAGAGAGAGAGAGAAAGAGAGAAAGAGAGAAGAGAGAGAAAGAGACAAAGACAAGAAAGACAGACAAAACACACACAACACACACACACACACACACAACACACACACACACACACAACACACACACACACAACAACACACACACACACACACACACACACACACACCACACACACCAGACACGAGACACACACACCTGACACCATCACACCACACACACACAGACACACATACACCGAACCACTCACAGATAGACAGATTTCCTGGTTGTTCCTGACCCTCCCCCGCGGTGACATTGCTGCCGTTACAGGTTGGATGTCTGCAGGTCTGTGTCTTCACCCTCGCCGCATCTCTCCTTCGAGTCGTAGTCACCTGGCACGCACGTCCGATCGACATGTACGGCCTGGGCACACAGAAAAGTAGCAAACAGTTCTTCTTTGGACCTGACACGGCACACAAATCCAACATCACTCAGTCCAGAGTGCTAAATTTAGCACACCCTTTCCTTTTACCTAGATCACTTTGCACTATCTACTCAAGAAGATGATTAATGAGGTACTTCTAGAACTGATTTGTATGGGGTTTCCTTGTCCATTCCTTCGTGATTTATCATTTTTGACCTTCCTCCAAGCGTGGTCAGTTCCTGCTATAAACAGCATGAACTAGCCCCACCTAGGCTGGGATGGGATGGATTAATTGGCAGCTCAGAGGACAGGAGCTGAAAGTGGGGGAAAACTGACAACTGTGATGAACCAGCGACTGTCTTATGCCTCGTAAAGGCTTTCTCTCTCTACACAATAAATTATTTTACTGTTGTTGTTTTTTTAACATGGTAACTGTTTTCACTGCTGGCTGAAATACTTTATGGATAGTTATAAAAATAAAAGCTAAAAGTAAAAAAAAAAAAATTAATTTCCTGCCTAGAGTAATTATCATTGTTTCACTTCTTGACAAGCCTTTAAAAAAAATGCAAAAAGGAACCCACACACAGCACCTACAAATAAAACCAAAAACCAATCTATCCCCAAAAAGCCAGTGATGATGCCAGTGATACTATCATCCTATTGCTACATGTGCACCAACAGGTGTTCTCTTCCTATGTGTTGATCAATACTGGCACATGAAGTCACAACAAAACTACCTTTCCTACGCATTTCAACGTGAACAGCTGCTGCAACAATCCTGGAGCAGAAATGAAGAATGTGAATGAGGAAGTGATTTTTAATTTATCTCATGATTTTAGAGTGTAATCAAACATTTGAGGAAACTGAACTACTGTGTTTGTCGAAAGAAGACTTTATATGTGGGAAGTTATATTTTCACTGTGGAACCATGGTATGCAAATTTAAAATAGTTGGGAGATGTTCACTGATAAAATGAAAAAAAATCAAACTTGATTTCTGAGTTAACTGGTACTCTGTCCTGATGCGATTCACCAAGAGACCGGGGCCAACTGTTTGATACATCAGTCAGAGTTCTATGTCCTCTGGAGTGTATTCAAAGACAGTTTATTCATCACAGAACTCTTTTTTTTCTTACCCTGCCATAAAGGGGGCCGTACTATGTTTTCCGGGAGCTTCCAAATAACTTCTTTTTTTAAATTGAGGCAAAATTTCATAACAGCCCTGCCTAACTTAAAAGCAAGGCTGAACACTCTTGTGGCTCCAGAAACAGAACAGAGTCTTTCACTTCAGAACAGCAAATATTCACTGTACAAAAAACACTACACTCCTCTCAGCCAGGGGCTGGGGAAAAAAAAAACCAAACACCAAAGCGCAGCACACTGACCTCTGAGGGATGTAGAACATGGCCGAAGGAGGGGTTTGCACAGGCGTCCCCCAAACACGGGCCACAGGCCACTCAGGATCCTGAAGAGGGACGACTTGCCACAGCCGTTGGGGCCTGTGATCAGCAGGTGTGTGCCCACCTCCATCTGCACACAGTCACACACCCACCACCTGTCAGTTTGGCAATACTGATACACTAACTTCTGCAGAGTTGCAAAATTCACATACAAAATATGTTATGTTAAAACACGCATGCACGCAAGCACGCAAACACGCACGCAAACACGCATGCGCACACACACACACACACACACACACACACAAAGCAACAAAAAACAAAAACTGTTTCCTAAGTCAGAATGCAGCTATCTTAATGGTGGGTAAAAACAGTTACATACACAAAAATCTCATCATTGGTAAACCTCACAGTTCTATCAGAGGGAAAAAAAACCCCAACAAAACAACAAAATAACCTGATAACTTTCAAGAGTCAGTTAAACAAAATTTCAAAAACCTACTATTATATAGCCGCCGCTGTGGCCTAGTGGTTAGGGCGTTGTACTCGTAATCTAAAGGTTGCGGGTTCGATCCCAGCTATTCCGCTATGGCGTTGTGCCCTTGGAAAAGGCACTTTACGGCTATTTCTCACCCCACCTAGGTGTAAAAGGGGTACCAACCTTGTGTTGGGGTTAATCCTGCGATAGACTGGCGTCCTATCCAGGGGGGAGTCTATGACTCTCAGTCGCTTAACGCCACAGAAACCGGATAAGCACCGCCTGATGAGCCTTATGGCTCGGGACAGACTTTAACTAACTTTTTTTAACTATTATATACCAAAAATTTCTCCTAGGTGATGATTACGTTCTACATGAAGACAATGCTACTGCAAACATATTCAAATGCATTCTCAGGCAATCTCTAAACAGAATTTGTTACAGGAAAGCATAGAGGTGGATTAAACACCGGAAACTATTTTATGTCAAAGTATAACACAAGGTTGTCTGTTATACTTACACAAAAACCAAACTTTGAACAACATTTTAAAAAAATTCTTAGAGTAGAAACTTCAATTACCAATGGTTTATTGTGCAACAACAAAAAGGAAACAGTTGATATTATGCTCTTCAACAGAAATGGTTCATATAATGTTTTGGGTTTTTTTTAATATACTCTGCTAACTGTTTCTCATCTTGAAGCTATCCTCCATGACTGACCTTGAGAGTGAGGCTGCCCACAATGATGTCCCCATTGGGAGTGATGATGGGCAGGTTCTCAATGTCAATGGTGGACTCTGTGTCAACCACTGTTCCTGGAGAAGAAAGACAGACAGTCCCCTTCACAGTCAATATACTTTAGCACAAACTGATCTAGCAAGCAAAGTAAGCCAAATATAAAATCATACTCCACATAAAATTATATTGCATCCACCACTTAGACTACAATAGAGTGCAGCAGCAATGGCAAAGTATAGAAAGTAGGGAACCAATTTTCACAACCACCTGACCTGTCCACTTTCAAAACTCTATTTTTTCCACAAATTAAAGAAATTGATGTTAATATCCAGGAACTGACCCTGTGATCTACAGCAAACCTATGGAATTTAAATGAAGACTTCTCTGACTATGCCCGCCACAGGGAATACCACAAAAATACATTCTACTAAAGTTATGATATCATTCTCATGAGCTGTTAACTCTTATCACACACATGCACACATACATAAACGCATGCACAGGTGCACACATGTGTGCACAGTGCACGCGCAAGCACACACACACACACACACACACACACACACACACACACACACACACACACACACATACACACATATGCTTCTCATACACCAACTGACATAACCTTTTCAGATTTGCTCTCTAATAATTTCAAATGGTTTAAAAGACCATGATGGGGTTAATAGTTGGAGAGAATGACCCTCTGTCTTGTTTATTGGCTCTTGAGTGGCTATACCTACAGATAACTGACTTGTTGGCGCAACAGGAGCTCAGAGTTATAAAATCAGGTGTCACTTACTTTAGGGAATGAACAAATGTGTTGGTCAAATTACAAGACGTTAACACTGCAGATGTGTGTGACTTTCAGGCTATTTAATGATGGGATTATAATGCAAGGAGGCCAGAATACTGGTCACACAGCCTCAAACCTAACTACATTTCCTTTGCATTATCATCATCCTCCCCACACATCTTCTCAAACCAAATTTCATTTCCGTTCATCGCTACATCATCCTAATTAAATCATCACGAAATAAAACAAAAATATCTGGCATTTCTTGCTTACCATGTCTATGGTGTTATAATAACAACGTCTTTGAAATTAGCAAATTTATGGAAGACTGTCACTAAGTGAAAGTGGTGACAGTTATTACCTCATAGGTAGCATCACTCAAGTCTGGTGCAGTGAACTGTTTGTACTAGCTCAGAACTCAGACTGGCAATAAACACCACTTCACATGATCCAGCAGCCATACAGAGTCTCTTTTTCTGAGCGGTCTCAGGCAAGCAACAATAATTGTTTGTTGTTGCTATTGTTTTTTTTTTTTTGTTTTTTTTTTTTTTTGGGGGGGGGTGTTTTCTTTACAATAATAGATCCTGAATATGATTCTAGACAAGACAGGCAACAGTGCAAGCCTGGCTGTCAGAAGGCTTAGTCTGAATGAATTATACAATATTTAATGAAACACAAGGTCAGGTGGGGCAAAAAATAAGTTGCTTTAAAAAAAAAAAAATTAACAACTATCTCCCCTTTCCTGAGCACTACAGAAAATCAAGGAAACAGCTTCTGCCCATTTGATGACCAAGCAGACCAAAACCTCTCTCTACAGAAGGGTTTTGTGGCCACTTTAACTAGCTACTTATTCCAGCTGGGAATATCTTAAGCCAGTTTTAATGAGGGAACAAAAAAAACAACAAAAAATACTAATTAAAGCATCAATGCATAGGTTTATAAAAAAATTTTTACCCCTAAAAACAAACATGCCATTACTTTTCCTATCTCAGACTCAATGCTATTCTACAACACAGTCATGTAACATGTCCAACAACCTTCAGCTTATCAAAAAACAAGAAATCCTTGAGCCAGTAGAAAAATAAACCTCTTGGCTTACCTTTCTGCACAAGAGGCCTTCAATACGATCATGCATGACCTTGGATTTTGACTTTGTGACCATGTTCCGGCGGTACTGTCCTTTTTGGCAATCGCCAAACACCTCAAACATCTCCGACACCCTTGACGTATAGCCAGCCAGTTCAGTTATCTGATGAAAAATAAAAAATAAAAAAAGAACTTACTGGTACACTGTCTGAATAAAAAGGGTGGGGGTTGGGGTTGGGGGTGGGTTGCATTTCTTGTTGATACTTGTTGTGTTGCTTTCCACGGGTGTGGGGTGTGGTGTGTGTGTGTGTTGTTGTGTTGTGTGTGTGTGTTGTTTTGTGTGTGTGTGTGTGTGTGTGTGTGTGTGTGTGTGTGTGTGTGTGTGTGTGTGTGTGTGTGTGTGTGTGTGTGTGTGTGTGTGTGTGTGTGTGTGTGTGTGTGTGTGTGTGTGTGTGTGTGTGTGTGTGTGTGTGTGTGTGTGTGTGTGTGTGTGTGTGTTGTGTGTGTGTGTGTGTGTGTGTGTGTGTGAATGTTGTGTGCGTGCGTGCGTAGCGTGCGTGGTGCATGTGCACATGCATGCACACATGCATGTGTGTGCATCTGCATATGTGCCTGTGTGTGAGTTTTGGACTGAACCAGAATTCTAAAAAAAAAAATGTGAGAAGTGCAGACCTGAAAAAAAACCCCAAAAGATCATCATGAAGAATCTTTCCCAGACCCTACCTCTTTGTAGGAAGACATCATCCTCTCAAAGGCATCAGCGACTGGATGAGGAGGTTGCGAGCTGTGGTGAAGGCTCTCGTTCTTTCGCTAACCCCTCCATCCGGATCATCATCCACCACTGTCCCTGCAAACCCAATCTACAAAATAAAAGATTTGTCAATAAATCAATAAGTCAAGATTTTTTACACTGACTGATGTGAACATCTTGCCACATGTAAATCCTGCTCTGCTTTTTGTGTGAGTAGGCCATTGTGTGCCTGTGGGAACAGATGAAAAGATTTACAAAAACTGCATACACATGGGGACTGGTGTAAAAAGGTACATGAGTGCTTATTCCATTATCCTCGATATAAAAGAAAAGAAAAGAATAAAAATAAAAGAATGTGTAAAAGTTTTGTTAGCGGTAACAATCAATCAAAACCTGGATAAGCACTTACATTTTGGGATCATCTCCGAAATTGCCTTATAAATCTTATCACGAACAATACTGCAGCTCAGTAACAGCTTGTTTTTATGATTATTACTTTCAAAGTCATCTACAAAATTATATATACATGAGTAGGCATGAACACACACACACACACACACACACACACACCACACACACACACACACACACACACACACACACACACACACACACACAACCAATCACATACAGAAATACTCTCCCAGTCCTTCCCACATAGTATATAGAAATATTGCAAACAAACAAACAAAAAACCATTAAACTTAAAAAGATACAGTCATTACTGTTGATTGTGCTTTCATACTTCATATTCTACATTCACACCTCCCTCCCCCCCCCCCCCCCCACTTGCCCCAATACATGAGGGGACAAAGCACCAGAGAGAGAGAGAGAGAGACAGAGATAGAGACAGAGACAGAGAGACAGAGGGGGCAGAGACAGGGGCAGAGGGAGAGACAGAGGGGGGGGGGAGAGAGAGAGAGAGAGAGAGAGAGAGAGAGAGGAGAGAGAGAGAGAGAGAGAGAGGAGAGAGAGAGAGAGAGAGAGAGAGACAGAGAGAAAGAGAGAGAAAAGAATGAGAGAGAGAAAGAGACAGGAGAAAGAGACAGGGAGACAGAGACACAGACAGAGACAGAGAGAGAGACAGTGAGAGACAGAGAGAAACAGACAGAAAGAAACAGACAGAGAAAGAGAGCTCTAGAACAAACCCCACCATCAGATCGCATGCCAGTGGCGGTGAGGATGGGCACGGCCACCATGATGAGGCCGCTGGCGCTCCAGACGTACTTCATGAGGAACTGCTCCAGCATGATGTACCACAGGCGCTTCAGGTAGATCAGGTTGGACTGCGACACCACGCTGGTGTAGCTCTCCGTCAACAGCTCCTTCTCGATCTGTAAACACAGCAACAACAACGACAAATATGAATTATCTGACTGCATTCATGACCGTGGCAAAAGAGAGAGCGCTCTGTCAAGGGGCTGCAAAGCCAAGTGATCAGGGTAACATATGTGTGACCTGACATTCTTATGAAGATATATCATACATGTTAAAATTAAAATTGAGGTGTTTGTCTGGGAAGATTTTTCACCCAACAAATGCTGCTGGTGAGATTATAAACTAAGGTCATGTGTAGCAGGGACAGCGTGATGATGATGATGATGGTGACCATGGCTGACTGGTCCCTCGCATGTGAGGATCATGGGAAGAAAGGAGGTCTATGATTTCAGTGTCTACCAGCCCTGTGGTGACTGAAGAGGCCGATGCGTGAGGAGCATGTTCTGTGGCATCCTGGGCTTATGAAGGAAGGAACTCGAACTGTTGTTAATTTATTTTTGTGGGTTCATCCTTAGACCCATCTCTCCACCTCTTGCTGCTTCCCTAGAACTAACATAAGAACTCAATTGCCCCGAAAGTCCTTCACATGAGACTACAGGTTTGAGGTTCCCGAGTGATAACACACAAAGAACATCTTGCCCATAATTTTAAAAGCCATTTTGCCTTTTGGAAGAATAGGTCATTGTGTGCCAGTAGGAACGGATGACAAAATGTTAAAAACACACGCAGACTGAAGTCATGTTTTAACATCATCCCCAAGTTGGAAACCAGCTACTTTAGTAGTGGGCAAAAACGATCTTGTACACAAATTCTTACCATTGGTAAAGCTTGGAGCAATAGCTGAGGAACAACAGAAAGAAAGAGAGAAAGAAAGAGAGAAAGAAAGAAAGAAAGAAAGAAAGAAAGAAAGAAAGGAGAAGATAGAAAGAAAGAAAAGAAAGAAAGAAGAAGAAAGAAAGAAAGAAAGAAAGAAAGAAAGAAAGAAAAAACAAAAAAAAAAAAAAACAAACACCTGAAACAAACATACCTAGGATGCATGCAATCTGTGGGTTTGAGAGGGGCAGACTCTGCCACTGTCAACTTGCCCCAAACAGTCAATATGTGTGGAGAATGAAAGACAGGTCAGGCATGTAAAAATGTAATCTTTACGATGTAGATGTGATGTAATGCTAATGCAGAGGACAACTTAAAGATCACATTTCTTGGGAAATGTGTGACTAACAGCTCTGTCCACAGGACTGTTAGCTAGCTACTCTACTGTCAGCCAGTTCATGTTGTAAACAGCTGCCTGAGGTATCCATTACTGTGTTGGCAAGGTTGTGTTCTAGCTCAGGTGTTACTTTAACAAAGCTATAAAAAATATTTAAAAAATACACAAACTAAAATGTATGTTCACAATAATATCCAAGGGATAGAAAGCAGAGAATAAAGAATATGAGAAAAACAAGTTAGAAAAACAATTACAAAAACAATGGAGACAGGGTATTTTATCCACTTGTTTATATATATAATATAATATACTTTATTTTGTTGTATTGCATAGATGATTTTATCACATCACATCATCTCCAGGATCATGAGGGTGAACTGAAAAGCACCTGACATGCAGAGTAATTAAGATGCATGTACATGGGGATGAAACAAATAAGATACACATGCATGTATTATACTATAATGTGGGTGAAGCTACTGTGTGACAAACTGAAAAGAAGGGACAACAGATAATTTGTAGTAGATCTACTTTTTTCCCCAGGTCACCAAGTGAGGTCAGCACTGATAATCTTCACCTGACAGTGTCAACTGATACAGGAACCATGTTCACTCCTCTTCCAATGTTTCATTTTATTGGGCTTTACAGAAATTAAAGTCAAATTACATTCATGAATAATGAAGCTATCATGTGAACTATGGAGCTATAAAGTATAATGAACTCTGAAACTATTATAAGAAATTAATTCAGAAAGGAGAAGAGATAATTTCTCCAGCCCCATGTCCCCAACGAGAGGTCAGCACTGATAAAAACCGATGGTATCTACTGTACAACTTAAAGCTAGTTTTAAGTATATCACTTGGACTCTTATCAGAACGGGTTTACAGTTCACTTGGCTACACATGGTCACACTGAGTGAATATGACTGATGTCATCAGCAGTGAAACAAAGTGCATTTGACGTGGCATAATTCATCTACCGCTAGATTTTGTATGCATACAAGCATGTGCATATGAGTGGTTATGTCTTTGTCTACACATACATACATGTATACAAGTGCATTAAGGTAAAAGTGCCCCAAAACCTATGTGGTTGTAGGGTAGTCAGCATATTGAGTGCGGCACCCATCTCTTCTCCCTCTGCTTTAGCTTCCCTGTCCCTAAAGACGCAGGTACCTGTTTACAGCTGGGTGAACTGGGGGACTGTACTGAAGCCAAGGTGCACAGTCACCCATCCAATTGGTTACCACGCTCGGTGCCGCTTAATTAACATTTGCTGGGAGAAAATGAGTGCTCTGGCGACTGAGCAATCCTGTCCCCAAAGATGTATTTATTATATTCATGACTTACTATTTGTGCATCTAATCTGAACTTGTACAGTATTACTTGCATGCACATGAATAACGTGAGTGTCTGAGCATGTAAACTGTAATGAATACATATTAAATTGTAACAACTAACATATAATGGGTACTATTCAAATCACTAACAAATTTAAAAGCATCAAAAGTAATTTGTTTACTGTAGTCATTACAAATAAATCAAATTATGAACCTATTTATTGCAATCATTACAGAGCTATGAACCTACCATGAGTACTGAATACAGGTACCAAAATAGCTTCAGGCCAAAAATTTGTCATAGATAACACAACACACACACACACACACACACACACACACTACACACACACACACATACACACACACACAAGATTCACACACACACACACACACACACACACACACACACACACACACACACACACACACTCACACAAGGGACATGATAGCCTGGACGTTAGAGCGTTGCACTCGCGATCTGACGGCCTGGATTCAATCAAGTCCACTACCAGAAAGACATGCATACATCATACATGTATCCATTCAAGGGGATTTTTCCTCTGGAGTAAACATCAGTGCCAACTCCATTACACTGAAACAGTGAAAGTCCTTTGGATGCAACTACAAACCAAGGTCCCATGTGTGAACGCATGCAGAACATCTTGTGCACACATTACAACCTGATCCATCTTTCAGAAGAGTAGGCCACTGTATGCCAGAGGGAATGAATAACCAAAACTTACAAAATCACAGGCACATTAAGACAGGGTGCAAAAATCAACATGCTTTTTTCTATTATTATCCTTGAAATGAAATGAATGAATTGATTGAAATAAATCACACACACACACACACACACACACACACACACAACACACACACACATACACACAACACACACACACACAAACAGGAAAGCCTGGTGGTCAAAGTGATGCACTCATGATCTGCTGATCCGGGTTGGAATCTCATTCATGAGGATTTTTTTCTATGGGGTTAACATCACTGCTGACTCCATCCCTCCCTCCCCCCCAAAAAAAAGTCTTTCCGGATCAGACTATAAACTGAGATCCCGTGTGCATACGCATGCAGAACATCTTGCACACATGTTAAAACCTGTTCCACTTTTTTGGAAGAGTAAGCCATTCTGCACCAGTTGGACTGGCTGACAAAATGGACAAAACTGGATACACATAGGGGCTGGATGTAAAAAAAAGCACATGAGTGCATATTCCATTATCCTCAAAATAAAATAACATAAAAAGACATGCACGCACGCACGCACGCGCGCGCGCGCGCACACACACACACACACACACACACACACACACACACACACACACACACACACACGAGTTAGACACACATAGATGTTTACCTTATGTCCACCATAAAATGCAATCTCCTCAGCATTGGTGATGATTCTGGAATGCATAAATCTCAAATGACCTTTCCGTTTGGCTTCTTCTGCCACCAGTTTGCCGAATCTGGGTGACACTGCTCTCAGGACACTGGCAGTGATGGTGATGACAACTGCTCCAAGAATGGTGGGAATCTTAGAGCTGGCACCACGACTACTAGCAAGTGAGTAAAGTGTGAAAGAAATGAGGGCTACATCTAGCATTGGTTTGGTCAAATGGGAGTACAGGTGAGCTAGCTGTTGAGTAAACATTGAAATGTCCTCTGTGAGACACTGGTCAGCGTTTGATAGCCGACTGTCGAGGTTGCTAACTCGATAATATGTCTGTTTGTCGAAGTACAAACTGTAGGCATGCTTGACAAGTCGAGTTCTGAAGATCAGTGCAAGCTGACTTTCCAAGAAGCGGATGAGGCTGTTGATGAAGGTTGCTGGTACTGCCACAAGCAACCACTTTGTCAGTTGAATCAGGAACTTTGTAACATCCCGCTGAACGATTGTTTTCACAATGCTTCCATCGAGCCTAGCTACATAAATTGATAAAAACGTCCTTGCTACAAGGGTGGCTGTATGAAAGGAAAGAGCACCAAACTCTTTGGACCATACACTGGGAATGATGATTTTGATCAAACGTCGGAGCTGTCGGTAGAACAGTTTGTTCACATTGGATGAACTCTTCTTTTGGCCTCCAACTTGTCCATTTCGCTGAGCTGAACCATCCACTGATTGCTTTTGATCTCGTATACTTTCTCCGTCTTTTGTCTTCTGCAGCATCAACACCCTCAAAACATTCGGACAGTAACGACGGACGCCATAGGCGGCGACAAGACAAATAGCAGCACCAACAGCAACCTTTTCACGATTGATTTTGGCTTTAGAAGCCAGATCTAACATTTTCGACATGGCTAGTTCAAACTGTGTACAATTAAAAAGAAAGTGTGTTCAAAATAGACGGATCGGCAGCTCCATCGTTGAGTTGACCACCATAATTATTCTGATCCATGTGATACAGCCTAAGCAGACTTTGTTCAGGCCAGCGGTAGTTGAGGTTCCGACCAATGAGATCTCTTCGTTTTTCAACCGATCTTACCCGAATAAGAAACAAAAATAATTCGTCGACTCAGGAAGTGTCGTCTGCTCCAAAACAATTTGCGTCGCTATTTTCAGCAAAATGTAACTTTAGCTGTTCTGTGCAATTATTTATCATGAACTGGGTTGGAGGGGCGAGAAATAGACTAAAATTTCAAGGAGATCGACGGCTACAAAAAGTAAGATTTATCTAGCATGTAGATCATCTTTACAAAGTATTTTCTCGATTTGAGTTTACTTTTATAAAGAGTCACAGGGTTCAGGTCTAAGTATTTTGAGACGTTTTCTATAGGCTACAGTCAATTCATTTTATTGTTTTCTGATGAATAACTCCTCATCTACTCTAGAACATTGATCGAAATTTGATAAGGTCTCCTCTTGCCGCATATTGCTGATAAACACTTCCCTGTTAATTTGTCAGACTCTTATCCAAAATCTTCGTTTAAAATCATTGTCTAAAGAACTTCGTAAGTATGATCATTGTTAAGAAAGTGTACGTTTATATCTCACATTGTGAGTTTATTCCGCAAGTTAACCTCAGTATTGCTAGACCAGTAGATGTGATGTTTGTCATTAAGTAGGATAGCATCTCAAGCTAGAAATGTCAAAAATGGTTTTACCCCAGAACTTGATGCGATAATACAATAGAAGCAGAGGTACCAATTAGTTTGAGACTGGACATAGTAGAATGTCATCTCAATGTCTGCCGTGGATCTGAATCTCCTGAAGACTTACATACCTCACTCTGAGTCGGAATAGAGTAGGTGATCGGCAAAAAATGGTTTGCCATGCGGTTGAAGCCAGTATCAGTACTTACTGAGAGGGCAACATAGCTTCATATATATATATATATATATATATATATATATATATATATATATATATATATATATATATATATCAGTTGTGAGCTTGGTGTTAAACCTTGAGAACCATAACAGCCTGACATGATAATCTTTATAACTGAATTCAGCATTCCAACCTTCCAATTTTGTGGGGGGGGGGGGGGGGGGGGGGGGGGGGGGGCACACTCATGAACGCCGCAAAGCTCTGAGGTCAACTTTGATTTCTTTTTGTTGTAATTTTCGGGGAAAAGGTTTAGGGTTTCCTTGCAAACTCTAAACATTCTGTTAAAGTATAGTTTTTGAAACATAAAACTAAAGCTTTAAAAAAAACACCAACCCCCCCCCCCCCCCCCCCCCCCCCCCCCCCAATTTTAGCGATGTTTGTTCAATGTAATTAATTGTACGTAAAGCCTTGGTCTGTCACTCAAAGACTTCAGTCAGTCATTTTGTCTGTTTGTTTGTTGTTTTTTTTTTTGGGGGGGGGTTAATTACAAAACGTACAAGGTAAAGATCAATCACTTTTAAAGAAAAGAAAAGAAGTATCGGAAGTACGAATGTAATTTGTTAAAAGTAAGTGACATTAATTAGGCCTACTCTTCCAGTACTTAAGAATTAACAAACAAATCTGATCACAAACACACACACACACACACACCACACACACACACACACAACACACACACACACACACACACACACACACACACACACACACACACACACCACACACACACACACACACACACACACACACACACCTTTTCAAACAGTAATTTCGGCAGTACATTTTATGTTGTATTTAACCTTGCTAATCAAATACAATAATATCAGCTTATGCATTTGCTGTCACCAGGAATTCTTCGAAAGAAAGAAGCTTGACCAGAAGGTTGAGAAACTGCAGAAGGCATCCTATTGTCATTCTTCCAAGAAAAAGAACCTGAGCCAAGACCTTGTGGCACTGCACACTGTCAGCAATGCTAGTACGAAAGGTAATATTTTCCGCTGAATCTAAGAAAAGATGAGTTGCAATAGTAATAAATATAGCTACCTGCTGCGCAGCATTGCCGTTGCAGCTCAGCGCCACTCCGACTTTCGACAATTTCTGTCACTGAATGTGCTTGGTGTTGCTACTACTGCTACTATTCTGTAGCTACATTAGTGATCGACTATAACTCACTGACTAGGAGGCTTGACTTGCACAGTCCTTGTGTGCTGCAGCCCAGGGGGCTAGTTGGCATTTGGAGAACATCTCCAACGCTGACTGTCCTTATGCCCTATGGGCCGAGAGAGTGGGGATGTATTATGGGCAAGGCACCTCCACTATAATCAAATTTCTGCCCAGTTTCCGAAACAGCAGATGCCTCCTCACACACACACACCACACACACACACACACACCACACACACACACACACACACACACACACACACACACACACACACACACACACACACAACACACACACACAATGCCTGTCACCTTATTTTCCACAGACAGTGACAATTACCACAAGTACTATTATTTAATGTAATATTGTTCTTTAACTTGACTCTTTCGGGAGTCTTCGGGACACCGCACAGAATTTTTAGCATTGTGTCATAGTCGAGCTGAACCTGGAGGAGCCTACCCCTCTCCGGGTAGCACTGAAGGTGCATGAAGGGGTATGTTTGTGTCATCGATGGGAAAGCTGGCCTAAGATGGATAGGGTTCTAATGTGTGCACTGACAAGATTTCTGCATACACGGCTGCTGCTGCTGCTGCTCATGCTGCTGCTGCTGTTGTTGCTGTTGTTGTTGATGTTGTTGTTGCTGCTGCTGCTGCTGCTGCTGCTGCTGCTGCTGCTGCTACTCTACTACTACTACTACTACTCCATCTTCTACTGCTACTGCTAACTACTAGCTACTACTACTACTTACTAACTACTACTACTACTACTACTACTACTACTTCTACTACTACTTCTACTACTACTACTTATAGTACCACCACCTCCACTTCTGCTACTACTAGTGTTACTGTGCTGCTGCTGTTTCTACTACTACTACTACTACTACTATTACACTACTACTACATTACTACTAATACACTGCCACTGTTTCTGCTGCTGCTGCTGCTGCTACTACTACTACTACTACTACTACTACTACTACTAACTACTACTACTACTACTACTACTACTACTACTACTACTACTACTACTATTACTGCTAACGTGAATTCGCCTGAAAATGTCCATTAGACTGTATTGTGTCTGTAGATGTACCGTGCGCATAATCATAATACCACTTTTCTGTATGCTTACTGTGACTACTTCGGACTCATAAGTTTGCCAGAAAGAAAATCACAACACAAGGGGTTGCTAGCACATAATTTTGTTCTCAATACGAATCATCAACATCATCATAATCATAAATACAAGAATGGTGATGATTCGTGATAGTAGTGATAGTGGCTGGCAACAACGATGTCGACGATGATAATGACGACGATAACAATGAAGTTACTGTCCAGCCGGCAACAGCCCACGCTCAGCGAAGGTGCAGCACATTGATCTGACACGCCACCACCACGGAGTTACCGGTCTGCCCAGGAGGTCATCAGTCCTGGGTTCTCATCTGTCCCGCATGCCCGAAAGCGTGGAGCTGCCTTTTTCCCCTGACCGCTTCCCTTCCAAACTACAGCTCAAGGAACCTGACATGCCAAGGTTTGGTTACGTGTGTGTGTGTGTGTGTGTGTGTTGTGTGTGTGTGTGTTGTGTGTGTGTGTGTGTGTGTCTCGTGTCTGTGTCTGTTGTGTCGTGTGTGTGTGTACAGTGTGTGTGTGCATCGTGTGTGTGTGTGTGTGTGTGTGTTGTGTGTCGTGTGTCGTGTGTTGTGTGTGTGTGTGACTCTGTGTGTGTGTGTGTGTGTGTGTGTGTGTGTGTGTGTGTGTGTTGTGTCTGTTTTTGTCTGTTTCTCTGTCTGTTTCTCGTTCTGTCTGTTTCTCTGTCTGTTTCTCTGTGTTGTCTGTGCGACCGTTTTTGTCCACCATTAAGTATCTGCGTTCCGATTTGGGGGATGATGTCTAAACACGATACCAGTGTGCATGTTTTTTTTTGTTTTTTTATTATCACCTGTTCTTACAGGCATGAATGGCCTACTCTTCCGAAAAGCAGAACGGATATTTGTGTATGCTCAAGATGTACAGCGTTCGTTCGTCCATGGGACCTAGGTTTATAGTCTGATCCGAATGACTCGGAGGGAGTGGAGTCAGTACTACGGTTAACTCCAGGGAGAAAATCCCCATGAACGGGCATCTCGGTGGTGGCCCCAACCCGGGCTCAATCCCTGGCCGTCAAATCCCGGGCAAGGCACTAAGCTATCCCACCCCCTCCCAACCAGCACGAAAAAAAAGATAATAATTATGCCTCTTGTGGTAGTCATCCGGTCCAGTATCTTAGCCAGCAATCCACACTTTTAATCCCAATGCCACAGCGAGCTGGTAGACTTGAACAACACAACCGCATAGCAGCCATGTCAGTCAGGGGTGCAGTTGTTTTTATGAAACTGGGATCAGGATGATCCCACATGTTCCTGTGTTGTAGAAATGAATAAACAGTAAAGTAAAGGTGTCTCCTTATCTATGCAGTCGTTGGCAAGCAAGGCGTCATAGATTTCGCTTTTCTAGGGGCCAGCATCTTTAAGGTTTAGTAGCGCCCATGTATTCTCCCTCGCTGCTTTACCTTCCAGCCCCTGAAGAAGACAGGTACCTGTTTACAGCTAGGGTCTAGATGAACTAGGGAGCTGTACTAAAGCAAAGACCACAAACGGTCACCCATCCACGTGGCAACCACGTTCAACGCTGCTTCAAGTGCTCTGACCACTAAACTGTCCTGTCTCCATCGTATCATTGTATGATTCTCATCATCCACATTCCTCAGATTAGGTGGCACACAGGGATGGATGAGAATCTCTTTGTGATATGTAATCTTCGGTCAACTGCTAATCTTTATGTGTGTTGTAAGTTTGACTATTCAGTGTTTTCTGTTTCAGTACCAGTGGTAAGGGAAACGATACCAGGATTCCAAATAAACGCAAGAATGCAGAACCTACGTCACCTCGTCACGGTTTGGTTCATAACTTCCAGGCGGTGTGTACATTGGATCAGAGCTCTGTATCATGCTAGAGTTTGAGTTCTCCAAAAACGGGATCGAGCATTCGTAACTGTAACGTACTGAAGTATTTGTGGTAAAGATTATCTGTGAATACATACGTGTAAATGGTACATGCTTGCATATTTGCGTGTGTGTGTGTGTGTGGTGTGTGTGTGTGTGTGTGTGTGTGTGTGTGTGTGTGTGTGTGTGTGTACATGCGTGCGTGCGTGCGTGCGTTATTTCGATATGTGCGAAAATGTTTAATTGCTGATACTTTTCTAGTCGTGGTGGTGATGGTTGGTAAGACATTCCAGATCACAAACTGGTTAACTGCACAACATAGGCTACTGCTCAAAATGTTTCAGATACCCGATCTAAACCCAGTGACGCTTTCAACCCCCAAGAACAAAGAAGAGACATTTCACACTCCGAAAAGAATGCGGACACAGTACAGTCCTCACTGGCGCCCTGCACCTCAAAGCCTTTCCGATCGGCACATACCCTCCACTGCCACTAAAACTTCCGACAAGAAACCCCAAGGTTTCCCAGCACTCTCCAGCACACTGCAGCCTGACACAAAGTCTGCAGGCTCTTGGCTAGAGGAAGATTCCAAACTGGTTAAGAAAATGAAGAAAATCCAGGAAAAGTTCCAATCTCCACTTTGCCTATCTCAGGAGTTCGGCATAAGGGATTCCCAAAGAACACCTCGTGCTGAGGACGATAAGAATTGGACTCCTTACAAATACCCGTTTGGTCTACAGCGCCATGAAGACTTATGCTCAAGAAGAGACGGCTTGGGAAGGAAGGAACGTAAACACTTGGAACACTCGTCTTACAAAGCACCCATTCACCATCACCGAACTGAAAACTACAAAGGTTCACAATCCAGTTTGAATACTCTATGGACAAAGAAAGATTCTCGCATGGGCTTTGACGAACATCTGATGGCACTATCACCAGTTAAAATTCCAGCCCAGCCTACTCCTCAGTTCAGTTTGTCCAGTTCAGCAGCACAGGGAAACCTGGTAGACACACCCTGTGTTAGAAATAATCAATCATACAGAGACGTCCAAACTGGAGCGAAGCCAAAGAAGGATGGAAATAAAGTCATATCCAGTTTTGACGACCATCTCACCCCGATCTCCTCACTCAAAAACATTTTTGAGCCTTCTGCAGATGGCAAGAAAATAGAAAAACAGTCGTCTCACCTCAAGCATTCAAGTCTGATGAAATCTTCAATATTCCATGATTCAGAAAATGAGGATTATCAGCTGAAAATGAAACGATTGTGGCTGCCGGAAGATTTTCAGCTAAGTCCACAGAAACCTACTCAGAAGAAGAAATCGGAAACGTCTCAGTTGAGCCTCTCAGAGTACACCCCTGCATTCCGAAAACCCCCAATTTCCAAATGGGAAGCATTTTTAGGAAGTCCAGACAAGCCCATTTCGCGACTGGATGTTCCACAAACTCCAACAACATTATGGAAAACACCAGATGCACAAAAATATCAAACAAATCATGGTTTGTCATTACCCGAGCCCCGAACTGCATCTGACCAGGTACCACCTTCATCTAGTGCTAGGGAGATGAGATACAGTTCTGATTCTGGAACCAGTTCTACACACAGACAGAAGCCTACAATCAAATCATCAGCAAATTTGCACACTCTGGAAGGAGCTGGTATCTCGACAACATTTCAGTCTCGATCTGCTAGGTAACTGAATTCTCTCTGTCCCTCTCCCTCCCTCCCTCCCTGTGTGTGTGTGTGTGTGTGTGTGTGTGTGTGTGTGTGTGTGTGTGTGTGTGTGTGTGTGTGTGTGTTCAAATTCATTTAATGTCTTTTCACATATTGTGATATTAGACGGGGGAGGGTGTGTGTCTGTGTCTGTTCAATTCATTTTAAGTTTCTTAAATAATTGAGATATTAGACGTAGGCCTATATATATATAAAAAAGTAGGGTCGGGTCGGGGTGGAAGGGTGGTCTGGATTAGGTTTTTGGGGTGTGGTAGTGCACAATAAAATTATTTTGAATATCCCTGGACAAATAAATGGACGTCAACTGACTAACCTACAATGAGTACTAGAATATGCAACTCTTGAATAATACTTAAGTACAAAAAGAGCAACACAAAAAACTCTCATTTGTAACAAGATCTAACAAGTGAAACACACGACTCAGATTGTACCATTTATCCATATACATATAGACGACCGACTCTCTTTTACTCGCATTGGAATAACGTTTGTTGTGATTTTTGAACGAGCTGATAGCATTCTTACTGACAAATGAAGTTTTAAATTTGTAACATCTAATAAACCTTTTGCCCCTTTTTTTCTGCTAAAATATCCACCTTTTCATTATGATATATACCAAAGTGAGATGGAATCCAACAAAAAGTTAGATCTGAGCCTTTTAAAGAGAGAGGACATGAATTAAATGACAAATCTCAGAGACTAGTTCAGATCTAACTTTTGTTTGCATAGAACTTATAGCTTGAATTACTGATTTTAAATCAACACAAAGAAGTATTTGAAGAACAACTTTCGGAAAATCAGTTAAGAAATCAAGAGCCACTATTATTGCTAGAGTTCTGCTGTAAAAATTTATAAATATATTCTCCCCAAGATGAAATTTGCTTTCAGTTTTTAGATCTGGAATAATAGTCTATATGCAACACCAGCTTTCTTGTTTAAGACTGAACCATCGGTAAAAACTTTCAAATGATTTAAATAATTTTCTTCCAAATGAATTTTCGCATGAGAAGATACTAAGTTGATATTAACATTCTCTGTGTGTGTGTGTGTGTGTGTGTGTGTGTGTGTGTGTGTGTGTGTGTGTGTGTGTGTGTGTGTGTGTGTGTATGCGCGCGCGCGCGCACTGGCAAGAATAACTCTCTCTCTCTCATCTCTCTCTCTCTCTCTCTCTCTCTCTCTCTCTCTCTCTCTCTCTCTCTCTCTCTCTCTCTCTCTCTCTCTCTCTCTCTCATTGCAGGGAAGGTGTCCCTCTGCTAGATATTGATATGCCAGGAAGCGAAGATCCAGAACCATTGGACTTGATGCATGGTTTTTTGGCGTATCGCCGAAAGAAGTCTCATGACACACAGGACACAAGTGGCAGTGGTATCAATACAGAGGATTCTGAAAATGCATACTTGAAAAGAAAATCATGTACAAAAAAATAATAATGTGCATAATTGTCTCATGAAACAATGTTCATGCTCAAGCCCATGCACAAAAGCTACCGAGAGCCACACACGCGCGCGCGCGCGCGCGCGCGCGCGCACACACACACACACCACACACACACACACACACACACACACACACACACACACACACACACACACACACACACACACATAGCCTAGTGGTCAGAACATTGCGCTCGCAATTTGACGACCCGGGTTCGATTCCCATTCGAGGAGATTTTTCTCCTGGAGTTAACATCAGTGCTGACTCCACTCTCCCCCAAAGTCCTTCGGATGAGACTATAAACCGAGGTCCCGTGTGTGAATGCACGCAGAACATCTTGTGCAAAAGCTAAATCCTGTTCCGCTTTTCGTAAGAGTAGGCTATCGTGTGCCGGTGGGAACAGATGACATTTACAAAACTGCATACACACGGGAACTGGATGTAAAAAAAAGCAGAAGAGTGCTTATTCCATTATCATCGATAAAAAAGAATGAAATAAAAAATAAAATAGACAAAACACACACACACACACACACACACACACACACACACACACACACACACACACACACACACACACACACACACACACACACACACACTCTCTCTCTCTCTCTCTCTCACACATGTGCTTGCGCACGTGTGTCCATGTGTGTGTTTTTTGTTGTTGCTTCGATTTTACGTCTGTTCACTCAAAGTGATATTAGACGATGGGAAGGGAAGGGGAGGGTCTAGTATGTTGATGGATGTGTGCAGTAAAATGGGTGTCTTTTTCTTAATAATGTATACAGTACATAGATTTGGGTTAAACAGTGATAACAACAAGTAAATACATAACAATTGCTAGTATGACTTAAAACTATAACAAATTTCCTAAAGAACTATTCATTAAAGATTTTGTTATACGAAATGCCAAATTAAGATTTTTAAAAATCTTATCCAAGGATTTTTCCGAGAAAGAGGGTAAGAATGGTTTTAGACTCTTACATTCAAAAATTAAGTGACTGTTTGTAATTTTCTCACCGCACGAACATTATATATTTTTGCTATATTTAGTGATGAACGCATTCAGTTTTATCCGAAAAAATAAAACCCTAACCTTTCTTGCTGTGAAAAAACTTGTATTGATCTCAGAGAGAGAGAGAGTAATAGCAAGGCCGTTTTGTGCATATATACAGACCAATTGTGGGTTTTGTGGTAAAAGCACCAAAATTTGCACAAATGATGTTAAGGACATACTAAAAAATTTTAGATATAGTGCCAAGCTGGATTTTTACCTTTAGGCCTGTAAACTGCAAAAATCCAAGATGGCCGCCATCCGCTATGAAATATCTGTAAATTGTTATATCTTTGTAGACAGTTGAGACAAGAGCATGGATGGGGAGTCTTTTGGTATGTTTTTAAACATGAGAAATCTAATGGAAATGTCATTCATTTGATATAATGCATATAAAGCCACATATTGGCCAGTTTTATGTCCGTTTTTAAGATGGACAAGATCCGATTTGTGAATATCCATGAGCAGTCACTATATATAGAATGTAGATGTGGACTATCATAAAATTTCATAGTCACTGTCATTGTGGTCACAGTTCTCATTGCAATGACAAAATGATGTACATTTAAGGCATCTTTGCATAGTCCCCTACACCCTTTCTTGCACTCACATCGCAGCAATTCAGAACATGACGCCATCGCTTGTGGCAGCATGAGTAGTCACTATGTCCAGAATGTAGAATGCAGATGTGGGTTTTCATCATCCCTAGTCACAATCATTGTGTCACAGTTCCCACTGCACTGATAGAGTGATGTACATTTAACAGCAGCCCTGATACACTTGCATAGCCCCCTACACCCTTTCTTGCACCCACATCTCAGCAATGCAGAACATGACACCACCACTTCTGGCAACATTGTCGCTGCCAGCCTTGTGTTGCACTCTTTCGCCAACCATACATCTCTGGAGACGGAAGAACTGGAGAACAGACCAGCGCCTGTCCCCACACATGTCCACTTTGGCATATTGCCCGTTTTGTGTGGTGCAGCAGGGCAGCTCCTGTTGGTGGTATGTTGTCGATGGATCTACCTTTGGTAGTGAAGATATGTTTCCTGGCTGAGTTCACAGTAGTTTCTGTGCAAGTGTGGTCATACAGAAGTACAACATATTTCTCCAACACAGACATACAGTCATCATTGAATGCCAATGGATCCACAAACAAGGCAGAAAATACAGATGTGACCTCATCAAAAGACTTCCATGTGTCGAGTGCAGTTTTTTCCCCCTTGCCAGCAAATGACATCACAATGTCACAACCCATAAAGGAATGGAACGTGGGAAGTGCACATGCTTTTTCACTACCAAGTTCTTTGGTGATGTCATGTGCAGGTGTATACCCGAGGTGTTTGCCAGTGCTAAAGGCAACCCAAATTTCAGTGTCTTCAAGGCATGCAACAGCCGAAACTTCCAGAACGAGAACATCTGTGCCCACTGTACGCAGCTTAATTTTTCAATACCCTTTGTTTGCTGAATCGACTGCGTGAAGAAGCATTCCGGTGTCTGCCTCTTCATGTGTACATGGTGCAAGAGATGAAATGTCATGGTGAATGTGAGAACACAGCACATTCTGACCACATGTTGCTGGTATACTCTCTTCACAGCCGTATGCATCATAAGCTTTGTGCAACAACATTGCTAATGCACTAGCTGTAACTTGGGTGTGCATGTTTTGTCCGTGTGACATGGGCTGCTGTCAGGAATGAATCGGCTGTTCCAGGTGTAGCAATATTTGCTTGGGCCAAAGCATGCGTCCATCCACTGCCATGGAGCAAATCTCCAAGAGTGGCAAAGGACGCCATTTCCATATGTAAGCCACCTAGTAGAACGACAAACTTCTCTTCTCCATACTCATTTGGCCAGCACCATTGAATCTGTTTAGTAATTGCAAACAATGGTTGATATACTGTCAACACAGGCACCTGTCCAGGATTCAGAAGGTGTACAGCTTGTTGTATGACATCCATCGCTTGGCGAATCATTGCCACAAACTTTGAGTCATTTGGGAACAGTGGCAGAAGAGATCCGATAGTGACCTCAAAGTCACGGGATTGCTGCTTATTAGAATGGAATGCCTCCCAACAGATTGGATCATCAACACTCTGGACCCCTTTACTTACGAGTCTACGTGTATTGTTTTGCCACTTTTTCTCATCTTCCATGGCAGGGTTAACAAGTTCACAGTCACTGGTCAGTGTACCCTGAATGGAAGGGATAATCGGATCTTTCTTTGCTGTCACCAGGGTCAGCATTGCATATGATTGAGGAAGTGGTGGTATCTGTTTGCTAGGAAGATCTAGATCTGGTTGCATTTCTGACTTGTGATGCATGATTCAATCGGATTCTGTTTCCCTGTTTTGGAAGAGCAAAATGCCTGTGCCATGAAAGGCACCGTGAGCAGTTGTTGAGCTTGGGTTGTGGTCTAGATTATCAATAACAGCTGTGGGGAACATATTTTTTCACAGGTTAAGGGGGCAGACAGCCCCTTTGGATTCATACTGCTGGGCTGCTGA
>CM060329.1:50513174-50515972 GCA_030674155.1 Stramonita haemastoma
AAACTTTCCGGTATTAGCCTACTGTGCAGGCATTTCTTCCACCCCACCCCACCCCCGCCCTCCCTGCTTCCCTACTCCTTCTCCCGACCTCTGCCCTTCCCCCCTCTCTCTCTGTCATTGTCTCTCTGTCTCTCTCTGTCTCTGTCTCTCTCGGTCTCCAACTCTTTCTCTTTTTCTGTCTCCCTCTTTTTTTTGTCTGTTTGTCTCTGCCTGTCTGTCTCTCTGTCTCTGCCTGTCTGTTTATCTGTCATCTGTCTGTCTCGCTCACTCACTCTCTCTCCCTCCCTCCCCCCCCCCCCCCCCCCCCCTCTCTCTCTCTCTCCTCCATCCTCCCTTCCTCCCTTCCTTCATTCTTTTCCCTCTATGTTCAGTACACAAAAACCAAGCAGAAAACAATAGTTTCCAACTGAAGAAAAAGAAATACAGGAATGACACATGGTATCATTTCTCCCCACCCATCCTCCTATCCATCCCGGGAACGGGATAGCTCAGTGGTCAGAGCACTCGCTTTCCCCAGGCCAAGGTTACACAGCATCGAGCAAGGTTACCAGTTGGATGGGTGACCGTTTGCGCGCCTTTGGCCTCAGTACAGTCCCCCCAGTTCACCAGCTGCCCTCTTTGGGTCAGGGAAGGTAAAGCAGCGAAGGAGAGGAGATGGGCGCCGCCCTCAATATGCTGGCCCCTATACTAGAGAATACTGGCATCTCTTACAAAGACCACATTACTAACGAGGAAGTGAGAATCAGAATCGGTCAAGCCATCCGGCCCTTTGAAGATCTCCTGACCACAGTCAAAAAACGCAAACTGAAGTGGTATGGGCACGTCGTAAGATCAGCAGGGCTTGCCAAGACGATTCTGCAGGGAACTGTGCAAGGCGGGAGAAAGAGAGGCAGGCAGAGAAAGAGATGGGAGGACAACGTCCGAGAGTGGACGGACCTCAGACTGAGTGACACCCTGAGAAAGGGAAATGGAGAGAGCTGGTTGCGAGGTCTTCCGTGGCGCCCCTACGGTCTAAATAGACTACGGGATAGAAGAAGAAGAAGATACTAGAAAAAACTGAGGTCTCTGACGCCTCGCTCCCCAACGACTACATAGGTTATGGGACACCCTTTACCTTTTTACCCATCCTCACAAAACCAAAAGGAACTCTGTGGTCTGTTCCTGCTTCTATTCTCTGGAGCAGGTTAGATGTCGAATTCACAATCAGGACAATCTGGTGATAATCTTGTCAGAGGCAAAGGCATTGCTGATAGGATACCCTCTGCACAACCACCACCACCACCCCTCCCCTTTCCTTACTCGTTAGTGTGTGTTGTGTGTGTGTGTGTGTGTGTGTGTGTGTGTGTGTGTGTGTGTGTGTGTGTGTGTGTGTGTGTGTGTGTGTGTGTGAGAGAGAGAGAGAGAGAAGAGAGAGAGAGAGAGAGAGAGAGAGAGAAGAGAGAGAGAGAGAGAAGAGAGAGAGAGAGAGAGAGAGAGAGAGAGAGTGTGTCTGTGTGTGTGTGTTGTGGTGTGTGTGTGTGTGTGTGTGTGTGTGTGTGTGTGTGTGTGTGTGGTGTGTGTGTGTGTGTGTGTGTGTGTGTGTTCAGGACAGTGCCTATCACTGACATTGTGGCCATGGTGTTGTGGTTTTCTTCTCGCCTCGTCTTCACTGCCCTTTGCAACCCCCCCTCCCCATGCGCGCCCACTTAATTGTACTTTCGCTGCCTCTTTGTGGTGTGTGTGTGTGTGTGTGTGTGTGTTGTGTGTGTGTGTGTGTGTGTGTGTGTGTGTGTGTGTGTGTGTGTGTGTGTGTGTGTGTGGTGTGCTTGTGTTTGTGTGTGTTTGTGTGTTTGTGTGTTTGTGTTGTGGTGTATTGTGTGTGTGTGTGTGTGTGTGTTTAGTGTGTGTGTGTGTGTGTTGTGTGTGTGGTGTGTGTGTGGTGTGTGTTGTGTGATAGTGTGTAGTGGTGTGTGTGTGTGTGTGTGTGTGTGTGTGTGTGTGTGTGTGTGTGTGTGTGTGTGTGTGTGGTGTGTGAGCGTAAATCATATATATATACAATATATATATATATATATATATATATATAATATATATATATATAAATATATATACATATACATATAAATACATGCATACATAAGTATATCTCCTCCCCTCCCCTATTCCCTGCCGCAATACACACACAATCTGAGAAGGAAGAGAGGGGGGAGGAAAGATGGGGTGTGCCAGACATGGAGCAGTATCTCAACATGCATGCTGCTTTAACGAAGAAACGGGAATTCAATATCGTTGCTTAACTTGACTTAGTAGCCAACGTATCAGGCAATTAATTCCTAGGGACGATGTCTGTTGCTGTGTCTGCTGCATGCAGCCTGAGGCTGATAGATAGAAGAGTTGGACAGCAGAAGCAGAGCAGAGGACGATAGAGTGATAGTGTTGGCACTGATGCTTTGAAAACTCAGGTCTGCATTTTGCTTACAGAACACTTTTTTATCGCTGACATTTCGTGGCTAACTGTCTGGCTTCCTTCTTCCTCTTCCTCTTCTTGTTCTTCTTGTTGTTCTTGTTCATGTTGTTGTTGTTGTTCTTGTTGTTCATGTTGTTGTTCTTCTTGTTCTTGTTCTTCTTGTTCTTATTTTTCTTGTTCTTTCTTTCTTCTTCTTGTTCTTCTTGTTCTCTTGTTGTTGTTGTTGTTGTTGTTGTTGTTGTTCTTCTTCTTCTTCTTCTTCTTCTTCTTCTTCTTCTTCTTCTCTTCTTCTTCTTCTTCTTCTTCTCCTTCCTCCTCCTCCTCCTCCTCCTCCTCCTCCTCCTCCTTTTTT
>CM060329.1:50516072-50521072 GCA_030674155.1 Stramonita haemastoma
ACAGGCATGAATGGCCTACTCTTCCGAAAAGCAGAACGGATATTTGTGTATGCTCAAGATGTACAGCGTTCGTTCGTCCATGGGACCTAGGTTTATAGTCTGATCCGAATGACTCGGAGGGAGTGGAGTCAGTACTACGGTTAACTCCAGGGAGAAAATCCCCATGAACGGGCATCTCGGTGGTGGCCCCAACCCGGGCTCAATCCCTGGCCGTCAAATCCCGGGCAAGGCACTAAGCTATCCCACCCCCTCCCAACCAGCACGAAAAAAAAAGATAATAATTATGCCTCTTGTGGTAGTCATCCGGTCCAGTATCTTAGCCAGCAATCCACACTTTTAATCCCAATGCCACAGCGAGCTGGTAGACTTGAACAACACAACCGCATAGCAGCCATGTCAGTCAGGGGTGCAGTTGTTTTTATGAAACTGGGATCAGGATGATCCCACATGTTCCTGTGTTGTAGAAATGAATAAACAGTAAAGTAAAGGTGTCTCCTTATCTATGCAGTCGTTGGCAAGCAAGGCGTCATAGATTTCGGCTTTTCTAGGGGCCAGCATCTTTAAGGTTTAGTAGCGCCCATGTATTCTCCCTCGCTGCTTTACCTTCCCAGCCCCTGAAGAAGACAGGTACCTGTTTACAGCTAGGGTCTAGATGAACTAGGGAGCTGTACTAAAGCAAAGACACACGAACGGTCACCCATCCACGTGGCAACCACGTTCAACGCTGCTTCAAGTGCTCTGACCACTAAACTGTCCTGTCTCCATCGTATCATTGTATGATTCTCATCATCCACATTCCTCAGATTAGGTGGCACACAGGGATGGATGAGAATCTCTTTGTGATATGTAATCTTCGGTCAACTGCTAATCTTTATGTGTGTTGTAAGTTTGACTATTCAGTGTTTCTGTTTCAGTACCAGTGGTAAGGGAAACGATACCAGGATTCCAAATAAACGCAAGAATGCAGAACCTACGTCACCTCGTCACGGTTTGGTTCATAACTTCCAGGCGGTGTGTACATTGGATCAGAGCTCTGTATCATGCTAGAGTTTGAGTTCTCCAAAAACGGGATCGAGTATTCGTAACTGTAACGTACTGAAGTATTTGTAGTGCAGATTATCTGTGAATACGTAATTATTTGTAAATGGTACGTACATGCTTGCATAATTATGTGCCCGTGTGTGAATGTGAGTGTGTGTGTGTGTGTGTGTGTGTGTGTGTGTGTGTGTGTGTGTGTGTGTGTGTGTGTGTGTGTGTGTGTGTGTGTGTGTGTGTGTGTGTGTGCGTGATTGCGTGCGTGCGTGCGTGCGTGCGTGCGTTATTTCGATATGTGCGAAAATGTTTTGTTGCTGACACTTTTCTAATTGTTGTGGTGATGGTTGGTTAGACATTCCAGATCACAGACTGGTTAACTGCACAACATAGGCTACTGCTCAAAATGTTTCAGATACCCGATCTAAACCCAGTGACGCTTTCAACCCCCAAGAACAAAGAAGAGACATTTCACACTCCGAAAAGAATGCGGACACAGTACAGTCCTCACTGGCGCCCTGCACCTCAAAGCCTTTCCGATCGGCACATACCCTCCACTGCCACTAAAACTTCCGACAAGAAACCCCAAGGTTTCCCAGCACTCTCCAGCACACTGCAGCCTGACACAAAGTCTGCAGGCTCTTGGCTAGAGGAAGATTCCAAACTGGTTAAGAAAATGAAGAAAATCCAGGAAAAGTTCCAATCTCCACTTTGCCTATCTCAGGAGTTCGGCATAAGGGATTCCCAAAGAACACCTCGTGCTGAGGACGATAAGAATTGGACTCCTTACAAATACCCGTTTGGTCTACAGCGCCATGAAGACTTATACTCAAGAAGAGACGGCTTGGGAAGGAAGGAACATAAACACTTGGAACACTCGTCTTACAAAGCACCCATTCACCATCACCGAACTGAAAACTACAAAGGTTCACAATCCAGTTTGAATACTCTATGGACAAAGAAAGATTCTCGCATGGGCTTTGACGAACATCTGATGGCACTATCACCAGTTAAAATTCCAGCCCAGCCTACTCCTCAGTTCAGTTTGTCCAGTTCAGCAGCACAGGGAAACCTGGTAGACACACCCTGTGTTAGAAATAATCAATCATACAGAGACGTCCAAACTGGAGCGAAGCCAAAGAAGGATGGAAATAAAGTCATATCCAGTTTTGACGACCATCTCACCCCGATCTCCTCACTCAAAAACATTTTTGAGCCTTCTGCAGATGGCAAGAAAATAGAAAAAACAGTCGTCTCACCTCAAGCATTCAAGTCTGATGAAATCTTCAATATTCCATGATTCAGAAAATGAGGATTATCAGCTGAAAATGAAACGGTTGTGGCTACCGGAAGATTTTCAGCTAAGTCCACATAAACCTACTCAGAAGAAATCGGAAACGTCTCAGTTGAGCCTCTCAGAGTACACCCCTGCATTCCGAAAACCCCCAATTTCCAAATGGGAAGCATTTTTAGGAAGTCCAGACAAGCCCATTTCGCGACTGGATGTTCCACAAACTCCAACAACATTATGGAAAACACCAGATGCACAAAAATATCAAACAAATCATGGTTTGTCATTACCCGAGCCCCGAACTGCATCTGACCAAGTCCCACCTTCGTCTAGTGCGAGGGAGATGAGATACAGTTCTGATTCTGGAACTAGTTCTACACACAGACAGAAGCCTACAATCAAATCATCGGCAAATTTGCACACTGTGGAAGGAGCTGGTATCTCGTCAACATTTCAGTCTCGATCCGCTAGGTAACTGAATTCTCTCTCTCCTTCTCCCTCCCTGTGTGTGGTGTGTGTGTGTGTGTGTGTGTGTGTGTGTGTGTGTGTGTGTGTGTGTGTGTGTGTGTGTGTGTGTGTGGTGTGTCTCTCTCTCTCTCTCTCTCTCTCTCTCTCTCTCTCTCTCTCTCTCTCTCTCTCTCTCTCTCTCCTCTGGAGTTAACATCAGTGCTGACTCCACTCTCCCCAAAAGTCCTTCGGATGAGACTTTAAACCGAGGCCCCGTGTGCGAACGCACGCAGAACATCTTGCGCACACGTTAAATCCTGTTCCGCTTTTTGTAAGAGTAGGCCATCGTGTGCCAGTGGGAACAGATGACAATATTTACAAAACTGCATACACACGGGGACCGGATGAAAAAAAGCACATGATTGCTTATTCTGTTATCCTCGATATAAAAGAATAAATAAATAATCTCTCTCTCTCTCTCTCTCTCTCTCTCTCTCTCTCTCTCTCTCTCTCTCTCTCTCTCTCTCTCTCCTCTCTCTCTCTCTCTCTCTCTCTCTCTCTCTCTCTCTCACAATGCGCGTGGCGAGCGTGCGTGTGTGTGTGTGGTGTGTGTGTGTGTGTGTGTGTGTGTGTGTGTGTGTGTGTGTGTGTGTTCAAATTCATTTAATCTTTTCACATATTGTGATATTGGACGGGGAAGGATGTGTGTGTCAAGTCAAGACAAGTCAAGTCAAGTCAAGTCAAAATGATCTTTATTGAGGGTAAAAGATTAAGTTTACACAACTTTTTTTCATCCTGCCCTCATAAAAAAATCAAGAAAAATGACTTCGAAAACAATCAAAGACAAATATCAACTTTGGTTGAAAACTAAAATAAATGAGGATTTTCATCCAAACAAAATCTCACAAGATAGCAAATTCAAGACAGTAACACACTCAAGTCATACATACAAAATAATAGAAATACAAAATAACATGGGTATGAATAACAACAAAGCAGTGCGCGCGCGCGCGCGCGCGCGCGTGTGTGTGTGTGTGTGTGTGTGTTCAATTCATTTTAAGTCTCTTTAATAATTGTAATATTAGACGTATATATAAAAAGTAGGGTGGGGTCGGGGTGGAAGGGTGGTCTGGATTAGGTTTTTGGGGGTGGGATGTGCACAATAAAATTATTTTGAATACCCGTGGACAAATAAATGGAAGTCAACTGACTAACCTACATTGAGTACTAGAATATGCAACTCTTGAGTAATACTTAAGTACAAAAAGAGCAACACAAAAAACTCATTTGTAACAAGATCTGACAAGTGAAACGCACGACTCAAATTGTACCAGTTCTCCATATACATTTAGACAACCGACTCTCTTTTACTCACATTGGAATAACGTTTGTTGGGATTTTTGAACGAGCTGATAGCATTCTTGCAGTGACAAATGAAGTTTTAAATCTGTAACATCTAATAAACCTTTTTCTCCTTTTTTGTGGCTAAAATATCTACCTTTTCATTATAATATATACCAGAGTGAGATAGAATCCAACAAAAAGTTAGATCTGAGCCCTTTAAAGAGATGACAAATTTCAGAGACTAGTTCAGATCTAACTTTTGTTTCCATAGAACTTATAGCTTGAATTACTGATTTTGAATAAACACAAAGAAGTATTTGAAAAACAACTTTCAGAAAATCAGTTAAGAAATCAAGAACCACTAATATTGCTACGAGTTCTGTTGTAAAAAAAAAATATATATAGGCCTATTCTCAAGATGAAATTTGCTTTCAGTTTTTAGATCTGGTATAATATATGCGGCACTAGCTTTCTTGTTTAAGACTGAACCATCAGTAAAAACTTTCAAATGATTTGAATAATTTTCTTCCAAATGAATTTTCGCATGAGAAGATACTAAGTTGATATTAATAGTGTGTGTGTGTGTGTGTGTGTGTGTGTGTGTGTGTGTGTGTGTGTGTGTGTGTGTGTGTGTGTGTGTGTGTGCGTGTGTGTGTGCGTGTGCGCGCGCGCGCGTGCGTGCGCGCAAAATATTTATAATACACTGGCAAGAATAATCTCTCTCTCTCTCTCTCTCTCTCTCTCTCTCTCCTCTCTCTCTCTCTCTCTCTCTCTCTCTCTCTCTCTCTCTCTCTCTGAATATCTCACCTTTTGTCTAAACATGTTACCGTAAAAAAGAGAAATGTTTTATTCATATTTTGTACTCTTTATCTTGAAAATCACGTGT
>CM060329.1:50526072-50528572 GCA_030674155.1 Stramonita haemastoma
AAAATCCCTTGGGGTGGGATAGCTGAGTGGTTAGGTGTTGAATTCATGACCTGAAGGTGCGGGTTCGAGCCATTACCAAGATGACCGCTAGAAGAGATTTTCCCTCAGGCGACCGAGGGGCCCTGAAGACTTGACAACCAGTTTTCTCCATTCCTCTCTCTATTCTGCCTTTCTCAAAATTTGGTTGAGTTCAAGGCCTGTCCATTCGCTGATGTCCTCCCATCCCTTCTTTGGTCTGCCTCTTTTTCTTCCTTCTTGGACAGTGCCTTGCAGTATTGTTTTTGCAAGTTATTTCGATCTTGTCACATGCCTGTACCATTTAAGTTTACGCTTCTTTACGAGTGATCACTGTACCACTCCATTTGTTGCCTTCAGTTCAAGGAACTACACGCACAGTCCACAACTGACCAGGAGATGATGGCCGCCAAAAGACAGACCCTGCCTCAGACGGTGAATGTTGCCAGCCGTCAGGAAACTCCACTGAAGGTGACACTGTGTGATCATACTTTGATGTTTCTGTCTTATGCTTTTTCTCTTGTCTAATTGTATCATCTTCTGTAGCTGTAAGACCCGAGTTAAAAAGTAAGCTAATTTAATTGCAGCTACATTGACCCAGCTTAGTCGGTGGTTGGTTGAGAGTTGCCTGTGCTTGTTTGCATTTTTCTGTCTGCCTCTCTTTGTATTTTTTTATGCTCCCTCCTCTGTGTGTGTGCTCGTGCGCGCATGCGTGTACATATCCATGTTTGCATACGTGTATTTAGTCTTTAGATATGATCGTTTGTGTGCTAGAATGGGGGGGGGGGGGGGGTATGTCTGTCTGTATGTGCGCCTACGTTCATGCATATAAGGGTGCATTTGTACGTGTGGTGTGTGTGTGTGTGTGTGTGTGTGTGTGTGTGTGTGTGTGTGTGTGTGTGTGGCGCGCGTGTGTGTGTGTGTGCTAGCATGTCGGTAGGTATTTGTGTGCAGGCTAGGGAGAATGGAGCAGGAAATTTTCCCGTTATGTTGCTAAACATGCATTTGTGTTTTTCTTTAACAGTATCATCCATTACAAATGAGGGAGCAAAATGTGAGGAGGTTATATCATTTGATATTCTTGAATGTCCAGGTGGTGAAGATGAAGCAAGACCTGCGTCACAGTCACACCGATCTTGATGCTCAGACTGACGCTAAAGATACATCATACAATACCCGCCACTCCACGACTGCTCTCCATCAGTCCGCCCACTCAAAACACAAGGACGAACCATCACAGCCTACTTCTGTACCAGACAGCCAAACTGATAAAGACGACGTTAAAGAAAGCTTACAGAGTTCCTTCAACACTCAGTCCTCTGAGCTGGAAGATTCACTGGACCTTGACACATCTGTGGTAGACTCCGATGAATGTTCCGATGCAGAGTCAGACCTTGACACCAGTGTTCAGGATACCGTTGAATCCCTGGTCCATCAGGTGGTGATGCAGGAGAACAAGAACAGCATGGCGGATGTCCACACCACAGACAGAGCGCAACTGAAGACACTGTGGACTTCTTCCAAAACACTGGACAAGAGTTCCACTTTACTCCGTGAACCCCCAACGGCAGTCATGACCTCTAACCATCTAGGCAACGGAGGTGCGAGTCAGTCGAATGTTCATCCTGTTTCAGTGCATGTGCAGACCGAGTGGACGTTACTGCATGTGGACATCCCTTCAAACTGGTTACCGGGAGCTCCAACTAGTGCCAAGACTGGGCAGGTAGATCAAGGAACACAGTGGGAACCGCCATCAGTATGCGACACAGACATCCAGCCACGCCTAGAGACAATGCACCCGGCATCAGAGCCACAAAGGATTACTACACGTGCATTTGAGGACCAGACACACACTGAACTAGAGCTGACACCCAAGGACACGAGAACAAAAGAAGCTGAAGGAGTTGTAACTCTTACGAAGACACTGATTCTGTCACCCAGACAGAGTTCAAAGTCCTCATCATCCCACTCAAATATTACTGATTGTCGGGAAACACCAGCAGTGATACCACCCCAGAATCTGTCAGACACAGTAACTTTGAGCGTATCAAGAGAAAAAGTAAACATGTCTGATACTGACCTGTTGAATGATTCTATGGACAACCTGAAAAAGCCAGATAAAGGAGCAGAGACCGTGACAGCCAACAACATGCAAAACTTCATGGCATTTCCCCATAATGTTACTGTTAACAACATCAATACTAGTCAGCTAGCCACACATAAACTATCCGAACATATGGAAAAACCAAAGAAATCCCCAATAAACTTGCTCACAACGAAAGTAGGCATATCGAAGCTGTTGCCCAAAGCGCAAACACTGACTGAAACCAACCCATCACAACCAGAAAATCCACTGTCCAATAAGCAAAATACTAAGCTTCAACATCAGGACACAATTTCTAAATCAGAGAAAATGAAAGAATCCCCCACTGTGGACAGCGGACCTAGATTACACACAGAGAAAAAGATCAAGAGCAACATCAGC
>CM060329.1:50560357-50562857 GCA_030674155.1 Stramonita haemastoma
ACACACACCACACACACACAACACACACACACACACACACACACACACACTACTACAAAACGAGTCTGTCAAGTCAAACGATCGCATCTGTCAGTCAGTCAGACAGTCACACTTGCAGGACCAGCCAGTCAGCCAGCCAGCCAGCCAGCCAGCCTCTGAAGCATTGAGCCCCCAAAATAATCGGTTTGCTGGCCTATTTCTTCTGGGACTTTTCTCCGTTGCCAGAGTCACGTCGTAGCTATTACACTCGGTTTACTACTTCACTGAAGCCGGCTGCTTAGATGATTTTTTTTTTCGTAGTTGGTGTAAGAGTGTAGTAGTAGTGTGAGTTTGTGTGCTTCTCTTTTTTTGTATACATGTGTGTGAGTCGCGAGTATTGCTGAGTTTTCGATTTTGCTTGTAAAGTACGTTCGGGAGTTGTTGTGGTGTTTTGTTTGGGGGTTCTTCTGAAAGCAGGTAATTTTTTTTCCCTGTTTGTTTGATGGAAATATTGATAAATGATCATTCCTTGATGTATTGGATATTGTAGTTTTTTTGTTTTTTTGTTTTTATTATTGGGGGGGGGGGGGGGGGGTTCTTTGTTTATTGTTGTGGTTTTGGTTTGGGTTTGGGTTTTTTTTGGGAGGGGGGGGGGGGGAGGCGGGTGCACTTGAGGTTTTGCTTGTTTGTTTTGTTTTGTTTTTCTTTTCTTTCCTTTGTTGTTTTTTTGTGTGTTTTTTTTGGGGGGGTGGGGGATTTTTTTGGCTGTTATTTTACAAGGGTGGGGGGGGTCGTATTTTGTCACCAGACATACATGGCTTGGTATTAAGTGAATTTTTGTGACGAGTTATTTACGAAAAGCAAATTTCTTTATGTTCTGAAGCATGGCAGCCTATCTAGATCTGCTATTACAAGAAAATGACATAGCTACTACAGATCCAAGATTGGAAACTAGAAAAAAATGATGTAAATTCAAGATCAATTAGGAAGAACAAGAAACATTACGAAATGTTGATCTTGCAGAAATGCCGAAGACACCCTGTCCAAACATCGTATTAATACAACATTTTTGTCGTTTTTGTTTTTAAAAAAAGTTAGATGTACAGTTTCACTAATTATCCAGTTCTTCCTGCATTAGCTGATTGAGTTTTTGGGTAATTGCATGGATTTCATGTTAAAACTGTTTCAAAGCAAAAAATAGTTTAATATTCAATTTTCAGATGTTTTTCAAACACGAAAGAAATAGATTTTTAAGGGGGGGTTGTCTCATAAAACGAAAAAAAAGAGTTTACTTTTCAATTTTGAGATTTTTTTTCAAACACAAAAGAAATAGATTGTTTATGTTCATTTTGTTTCATAAAACGTTCGGAAAAGTTAGGTTTGTTTTTTGTTATTATTTTCATAATGTAGTCTGCTGTAAGCAACATGGTCACAGTGCTGTTTGAAAAGGTGTTCCATTCAAGTCTGTTTTTGTCAATTTAAATGCTTTTTAAAAAATATGTCTTTTTCAATATATTTGTCCTTGCTTTGTTCCTCTTCTTAATGTTGTTTTTTCCTCTCTTTTCTAAATAAATTTTGTTTTCTCTCCGTCCTTTTTAAAATTTCATTCTTCTTGGGTGTAGACCTTCTTTTTCTTCTTCTTCTTCTTCTTCTTCTTCTTTCTTCTTCTTCTTCTTCTTCTTCTTCTTCTTCTTCTTCCTCTCTCCTCCTCCTCCTCCTCCTCCTCTCCTCCTCCTCCGCCTCTTCCTCCTCCCCCTTTTCCGTCGTCGCCTTCTTCTGTTATTTTGCCTCTTTTGTTTCTTTTATTTTCCAGCGAAAAAACTGCAAAATACTACATGATGCGGCACTTTATTCCATTACAAACTTGGTACTATTTACACACACACACACACACACACACACACACACACACACACACACACACACAACACACACACACACACACACACAGAGAGAGAGAGAGAGAGAGAGAGAGAGAGAGAGAGAGAGAGAGAGAGAGAGAGAGAGAGAGAGAAGGGTGGGATCATGATCCCAAGTTAAGTACTCTGGTAGTTTCTCTCTCTCTCTCTCTCTCTCTCTCTCTCTCTCTCTCCTCTCTCTCTCCTCTCTCTCTCTCTCTCTCTCTCTCTTCTCTTTCCCTCCCTCTCTCCCCTATTCACGGGGCGTGTGGACCAACAAACAATGTCCCCCACAAAGACCAGAAAACAAACACGCCCTCTTCTTATCACGCTGACATAATGATGTGGGCTCGTCTTCATCACCAAAAATAGTCACCCTTGTTCCCTTGTTGTTCTCAAACACTTAGGATAGCAGGCAGGAATTCCCCAACACTATAGCTGAGCTCTGAACAAAACACAGCCCCCCCCCCAAAAAAAAAAAAAAATAGTACACAATAACAAACGTAACAAGGAAAAGTACCCTCATCCAAACTTTTCCTATTGTAATTAGGCCTAGTGCGATTGTCAGGCACTTAACGGCAGTGTGACGCATTTTCGCTTATATGACGGACAACAATAGTTGC
>CM060329.1:50570357-50580357 GCA_030674155.1 Stramonita haemastoma
GAGAGAGAGGAGAGAGAGAGAGAGAGAGA
Source organism: Stramonita haemastoma (assembly GCA_030674155.1). Lineage (NCBI taxonomy): Eukaryota > Metazoa > Mollusca > Gastropoda > Neogastropoda > Muricidae > Stramonita > Stramonita haemastoma. The sequence continues at coordinate 50,570,387 of CM060329.1, forward strand.
GAGAGAGAGCAAGGAAATCTCATTGGCTGGCTACAGTACACACACTCCGGAAGTCTTGTCTGAGTCAGCCTCCTACGCATTAAAAAAACAACAACAACAAAACCCCAGAATCAGAAGATGGAGACAGATTGCGTAACCAGTACGTAGTAGAGTGTGTGAAGGCTGCAGTAAATTACTGCGCACAACCCCATCCTAAAACAATGGTTAAATCTCTTCTACACCCCTCCCCCCACCCCCCAAAAAAACAAACAAAAACAAACCAACTCTCAAAAGCATCAAACAAACAAACAGAAACGAAACAACAACAATAACAAATTGATTTCCATCGCCCACACAATGTCACAGTCCCTGCACTTTCTTGCTGAAATTTCCGATCAGCAATGAAAGGAGGAACTACTTTCACCGGCTCTGGAAATCCCCATCTCATCTTTTACCTGGAGAAACTGGAAATTCCCACTGGGGTTTATTCAGCTTTTTCCAGGTTTGCAAAATATCCCCAACTGATGCATACTGACTGACAGACAGACACGAAAGCCATGTGGAGGAGAGCTAAGCTATAGGCTTTGAATCTTTACCGTCTTCAAGTCAGGAATACCAGGATTCAGTCTCTCTGCTTCGCCACATACTGGCACTAAAAATAATGGTTTCAATCTGCCAGGTCAGCGTGAGTGCAGACATGCCAGAGCGTCCTTTCCCGTACACATGCAAAAGATCATATTGCATTATGTACGTTAGAGGTTCTTCAATTCTTGCCAGCGTTCGGCGAGGTGTGGAAAAGAAAATTGATAGGTCCTGCTCAGTTTGTTCCCGAAGTTTCACTTGTGTTTTGGTTGTGTAGTAGGTCCAAGTTGTGTGGCTAGTTTTCTTGGTAGGTGTGGTTCAGCATATTCAGAAAATCACCGAAGTTGGAATGTGGCTACCTTCATGTGGGAAAAAATGGTCGCATATGCAAAATCTCATAAGTGGTGAACCTCGGAGATCTATCTACCCAAGGAACATAATTATGCATATATCATATTCCGAAAAAGTCCCCACGTTATGACATATTCCTTGAGGAATAAAACAAAAATTCTGAAAATATTGGCAAACGCATTTTTTCCTTTTAAGTCCTACTCGACCATTTATTCATGCATTCATTCTTTTATATCGAGGATTTGAGAGAATTTGTTTTTGTTGACAAGTTGAAAGCTTTGTCCATCTGCAAATTGGTTTTTACCAAAAGTGTTTGTCTTGAACATTTCTGTCGGGTTTTTCTTGTTGTTGTTCCTTGGCTAGAGTTCCGAAGTTCACCAACAGTGAGATATTTGCGTATGTGACCGTTATTACCCCCTCCCCCCCACCCCCACCATCCCCACCCCTACCATTTAGGTAGCCATATTCCCACTTCGGGGGTGTTTTCAAGTTAAATATCAAGTCCAGTCAGCATTGATGTGACTCCTGCAACCGGCGAGGTATTAAAGTATATGAGGTAAGGTAAAAGGTAAAGGTGTCCCATAACCTATGTGGTGGTAGGGGAGCGAGGCGTCAGAGACCTCAGCTTCTCTAGGTAAAAGGTAAAGGTGTCCCATAACCTGTGTGGTCATAGGAAAGCAAAGCATCTGAGACCTCAGCTTCTCTAGGGGCCAGCATGTTGAGGGTGGCGCCCATTTCCTCTCCCTCGCTGCTTTACCTTCCCCGGCCCTAAAGAGGGCAGGTACCCATTAACAGCTGGGTGGACTGGGGGAACTGTACTGAAGCCAAGGTGCGCAAACGGTCACCAATCCAACTGGTAACCACGGTCGATGCTGCTTAACTTGGCTGGGGGAAAGCGAGTGCTCTGACCACTGAGCTATCCCATCCCCAAGAACATGAACTAAACTGACATGAGCGAAACGCCCTCGAAGACCCCAGTCCAAATTCCGATAGCCCTACGAAGAAAATGGGATTACCCGGTTCACTCCATCAATTCAATGTCACATCTCCTATAATACACCGTGAATAATTCTTTTCCGTTACTGTTTCGCTGGACACAGAAGCGTGCCTTATACACCCATCTCTGTGCTGCCATTGCTGTCATTCCAGACTGTATCAACTATGGGATGTTTTGGGTTGAAATTGTATGGTTCACAATGTCATTCGCATAGGGGCTGGGTTGGGCTGGGTTGGGGTGGGTTGAGTTGGGTTGGTTTAGTTTAGCTTAGTTTGGTTTGGTTTGGTTTGGTTTGCTTACTTTGATTTGGGTGTGTTTGGGGGGTGAGGGGGGGGAGGGGGGGCAGAGTGTGGCAAGGGGAAAATGAGATTCTCCTCCCTTTTTTTTATGTCGGTGGGTATACGCTGCTTTCAGTGTTAAAGGGGAATTTCTTTTTCCTTTTTTCTTTTCTTTAAGGGGAAGGGGGAAGGGTGTTTGTCAGTTTATTTGCTTGCTCTCTTATTTCTTTATTTTTATTGCTTGTCGTTGTAGTCAGGTTTTTTTCTGTCTTTGCTTTTGTGGTAGGTAAATTGGTTGGGGGTTTTTTAACAACAGTCTTGTCCAAATCAAAGGACGAGAACATTTTCAAACTGCTTAACATGTCACTTTATGTCAACGCAGATGATTATTAATATGACCCAAGAGTAAAGGTAATAAAAGAAAAGACATTAGATAAATAAAAACTCAGTCAGTGACCGCGAAGTAAAACCAATGCATAACAGCAGTAAGGACAGGGAAACCTTGTAAGACACTCAGGCTTTGGCATACAACTGACATAAATTGAGGAATTTAGGGAACAGTCCTCCAGTGTAGTGACTCCATGACTTCCAGCAGCGGTGTTAGAGAAGGAATAGTTAAGTTTATGTTTAATTTTTGGATTGCTTTAGTGCTTTGCTACAAGAGCATTACAAAAATAAAGAGCTCTCTCTCTTTCTGTCTCTCTCTATCTCTGTCTGTCTGTCTGTCTCTGTCTCTCTGCCTGTGTCTCTTTGTCTATGTCTCTGCCTCTGTCTCTGTCTGTCTGTCTATCTGTCTGTCTGTCTGTCTGTCTGTCTGTCTGTCTGTCTGTCTGTCTGTCTCTTCTCTCTCTCTCTCTCTCTCTCTCTCTCTCTCTCTCTCTCTCTCTCTCTCTCTCTCTCTCTCTCTCTCTCTCTAGCTCACCAAATGTTGCCGCTGTGGCTAATTTAATTTTACTGTCATTCCACGGGTAGATTTGAGGAGATAAAAAGGAAAATAATAAGATGCAGGAAAGGCGTAATTAAATGCCAAAACGCTCACGTGTGTGTGTGTGTGTGTGTGTGTGTGTGTGTGTGTGTGTGTGTGTGTGTGTGTGTGTGTGTGTGTGTGTGTGTGTGTGTGTGTGTGTGTGTGTGTGTGCACGCGCGCGCGGGCGCACTCTCACGTGTATATTTGTGTGTATGTTTGTAAGTATGTATGTATGTTTGTGTGTAAGAAACTCCAGGTTGGCAGCCTCAAGTCCGCTGAAGTGAAAGCTGAGCTACAGTCCAACCTCCAGTCAAAGCTGGAAGTCGAGGACTGCCCCTCTGACCCCTGTCCAGAAACGCTCTGGACCCGCCTAAAAACTGCCATCCTGCAGACCTCTGCAGAGGTCTTGGGCTTTTCCACCAAGAAGAACAAGGACTGGTTCGACGAAAATGACCAAGAAATACAAGATCTGCTGGCGAAGAAGAGAAGTGCCCACCAGGCTCACCTTGCACAACCATCTTGTCCAGCAAAGAAAGCTGCCTTTCGTCTTACATGCAGCAACCTCCAGCGCCAGCTTAGAGTTATCCAAAACGAGTGGTGGACTAACCTCGCCCAGAAAACTCAGCTCTGCGCTGACACAGGTGACTACAGAGGCTTCTACGAAGCTTTGAAGGCAGTCTATGGACCCTCTCACCAAGTGTTGAGTCCTTTGCGCAGCACTGACGGCCAGGCACTCCTCACAGACAAGATGTCCATATTGAAACCGCTGGGCTGAACACTTTCAAACCCTCTTCAGCGCTGATCGCAATGTTGATGACGCAGTGATCCACCAGATCCCACAGCAACCAGTGAAAGAAGAACTGGACGAAGCCCCAACCATGGAAGAGGTAACTAAAGCCATAGAACAACTGAAGAGTGGGAAGGCTGCAGGCGTCGACGGTATTCCACCAGAATTATGGAAAAACGGGGGGCAAACACTGCACTGCAAGCTCCATGAATTTTTTGTTTGCTGCTGGGAGCAGGGAAAGTTACCACAAAACCTTCGTGATGCAATCATAATCACCCTTTACAAAAACAAAGGGGAAAAATCAGATTGCTCCAACTACAGGGGGATAACTCTTCTCTCCATCGCTGGCAAAATCCGTGCAAGAGTTCTCCTCAACAGACTAGTACCTGCTGTTGCAGAACACCACCTCCCTGAGAGCCAGTGCGGCTTCAGAGCTAACAGGGGTACCACTGACATGGTCTTCGTGCTCAGACAACTTCAAGAAAAGTGCCGCGAACAGAACAAGGGACTGTACATCACCTTCGTTGATTTAACCAAGGCATTTGACACTGTGAGCAGGAAGGGCCTGTGGCAGATCATGGAGCGTCTTGGCTGTCCCCCAAAGTTTCTCAACATGGTGATCCAGCTACATGAAGACCAGCGTGGCCAGGTCAGAAACAGCAACGACCTCTCAGAGCCTTTCCCAATCACAAACGGGGTGAAGCAGGGCTGCGTTCTTGCACCAACCCTCTTCACTATCTTCTTCAGCATGATGCTTCAGCGGGCCACAGAAGATCTTGATGACGAAGACGGAGTTTTCATACGCTACCGCACAGATGGCAGCCTATTCAACCTGCGGCGTCTTCAGGCCCACACCAAAACCCTGGAGCAACAAATTCGAGAGCTACTTTTTGCTGATGATGCTGCCCTTGTAGCCCACACAGAAACCGCCCTGCAGCATGTAACATCCTGTTTTGCAGAGGCAGCCCAGCTCTTCGGACTCGAAGTCAGCCTGAAGAAGACAGAGGTTCTCTACCAGCCCGCACCTCAGGTAGCATACCACCCACCTCACATTACAATTGGTGAGACAGAACTGAAAACAGTCCAGCAGTTTACCTACCTGGGATGCACAATCTCCTCTGACGCAAAGATTGATAAAGATGTAGACAACAGACTGGCAAAGGCAAACAGTGCTTTTGGCAGACTCTACCACCGTGTCTGGAAAAACAAACACCTGAAGAAAGACACCAAGATCAGTGTCTACAGAGCCGTGGTACTGACCACCCTCCTGTACGGCTCTGAGTCATGGGTCACATACAGACACCACCTGCGAATTCTGGAACGCTTCCACCAACGCTGTCTCCGCTCCATCCTCGACATCCACTGGAGCGACTTCACCACGAATGCTGAGGTGCTGGAGCAAGCAGGGATCACCAGCATTGAGGCCATGTTGCTGAAAACGCAGCTACGCTGGGCAGGGCATGTCTCTAGAATGGAGGACCATCGCCTACCGAAGATGGTTCTCTACGGTGAACTTTCCACTGGACACCGCTACAGAGGCGCACCAAAGAAGAGATTTAAAGACTCTCTGAAGAAATCTCTGTCAGCCTGCCTCATAGACCATAACCAGTGGTCAGTCCTTACTGCTGACCGGCAGGCCTGGCGACACACTGTGCATCAGTCGGTCTCCTCCTTTGAGGACAATCGCAGAGCGGCCCTTGAGGAGAGGCGAATGAGGAGGAAGAACCGCGTGCCCTCTACACCAACCCCAGAATCGACTTTCCCCTGCAGCCGCTGCGGCCGGGTTTGTTTGTCACGCATTGGACTGAACAGCCACCAGCGAGCCTGCACCAGACGTGGACAGTGCCCTTAATCTTCGTTCGCGAAGCCAAGCCATGATTATGTATATATATATATATATATATATATATATATATATATATATATATATATATATATATATATATATATATATATATATATATATATATATGTGGTACATGTATACACATAATATATATGTGTCTATGTGTGCACACACATGTATGTGTTTATGTGTGTGCGCGCGCACGTGTCGTGAGTGTGTGTAAATGTGCGCATATGTAGGTGTGTGTGTGACTTGTTTGGGCTTTTTTTTTCTTTCAACTTTTAAAACTACACATTTCTGTGTCTAACTCTGAAATGATTTTTTTTGTTCCAGGTATAATACCTTTGTTTAAAACCCAGCCAAGGGAGGAAGCATCACTAACCCGGTTAGCCAAGCGGAGGCGGAGGAGAACAGCGGGAGTGTGCTCTACCCACCCCCACCCCATCACCACTCCACCTCCTACCCTCTCCTACACTGTGTGGGCCGGAAAGCCCTTGAATTTTGATTCTCGTTTTTTTCTGACAACTTTTGAATTCAACTGCCAACACCCAGCACTTGCCAACTTTTGATATAAAGAAGGAGAGATATCATCGCCATTTTAAAAAAATATATACATGTGTATAACAAGGTGTGTGTCTTGTGAGAGAGGAATGAAAGAGGCTGGTAGAGAGAATTGAACTGAAGATCTGTTGAATGATTGTCCAAGAATATTGATGATATGTGGTTTTGAGGATTACAACAGGTGAAAAGATCCTTGTTCCCTTTTGCATTTGGGTTTTGTTTATTCGCTTCGTCATTGTTCTTTTTTTATCCTTTTATACCAATAGTTTCTTGGGTGTAACATTCATGCTCTGATGTCAAAGCAAGTCATCGTGTGCCTAAGATTCATCTTTTGACACCGAGTGTTAATTTAGCAGAGACTTCTTATCAACAAAGGTATACTGTACTTGCCAAAAGACCAAGCATAGACATATAAAGAATCTCTTTCAGTAAATTGTTAAACGTTGGCTAGAACAGTAGCAGAACAACAGAAGAGAAACAAAGGATTGAAGAAGAATCTTCAACAACAACATACAGGGATCAACAGTGGAAGTGAATAAGAAAAACTGAAAACCGTTTCAGACCAAACAATTAAACACCTCAGCAAACCAAGAAGACCAGACAATTTAAAACAAACATAGACCAACAACATCAACGAACAGCTTCAAATCAACAGCATATCATCAACACAATCACCACCTTCACCACCAACAAAAACCCAAACCAAAGAAATGGCTTCTAAATCACGACAGTCATCAACATGGTGCATCCATGTGGCCTACACCCTTTTGTTACTTCCCTTGGCCCTGAGTCTTTCCCCTTGTCCTCAAGGCGAGTCTCCGGTACTGAATGACAAGGTCAAAGGGTCAAAGGTGGTGGTTCAAGGTCAGATCAGGCGCCAGCTGGGGGTCACGGAGAGTAGCTACACAGCGGAGGTGCAGGTGCAGTGTATCTTCAAAGGGGGGCCTGTGTCCTCCGTTATCAACGTGACCGTGGGGGGTAAGTATGAGTGTGTTGTGTTGTGGTGTGGTGTGGTGTGGTGTGGTGTGTTGTGTTGTGTTGTGTTGTGTTGTGGTGTGTTGTGGTGTGTTGTGGTGTGGTGTGGTGTGGTGTGTGTGTGTGTGGTGTGTCTGGGTGTTTGTGTGTCTGTGTTTTATTTATTTATTTTTTTATTTCTTCATTTTCTATCAAGGATAATGGAATAAGCATTCATGTATTTTTTTTACATCCTGTCCCCGTGTGTATGCAGTTTTGTAAATGTCATCTGTTCCCACCGGCACACGATGGCCTACTCTTACGAAAAGCGGAATAGGATTTAACGTGTGGGCAAGATGATCTGCGTGCGTTCGCACACGGGGCCTTGGTTTATATTCTCATCCGAAGGACTTTTGGGGGAGAGTGGAGTCAGCACTAGTTTTAACTCCAGGGGAAAAATTCCCTCGACCGGGAATGTGTGTGTGTGTGTGTGTGTGTGTGTGTGTGTGTGTGTGTGTGTGTGTTGTGTGTGTGTGTGTGTGTGTGTGTGTTGTGTTGTGTTGTGTTGTGTTGTGTTGTGTTGTGTTGTGTTGTGTTGTGTTGTGTTGTGTTGTGTGTGTTGTGTTGTGTTGTGTCATAGGTGTGTGTGTTGTTGGTGTTGTGTTGTGTTGTGTTGTGTGTTGTTGGTGTTGTGTTGTGTTGTGTTGTGTGGTGTGTGTGTGTGTGTGTGTGTGTGTGTGTGTGTGTGTGTGTGTGTGTGTGTGTGTGTGTATGTGTGTGTGTGTGTGTCTTTCTGTGCACGCGCACAGGCACATAAGAGAGAAAAAAGGGATGGGGGGATTGAGTGACTAAGAGAGGGAAGTGGTGGGGAAGAGAGAGAGAGAGAGAGAGAGAGAGAGAGAGAGAGAGAGAGAGAGAGAGAGAGAGAGAGAGAGAGAGAGAGAGAGAGAGAGAGAGAGAGAACTCGAACTCGAACTCGAAAAGTTTATTCACAAAAAGGCCATTGGCCCATACATGAAGGGGGTTGCCAAACTGCTTAGTGTTTTGGTGGAATAAAAGACAACAGCAATGAAAACAGCAGAATTGTATAGCAACAAAAACAGTAACAAAAATATGACTTACGATAATAAAGTATAAGAGAGAGAGAGAGAGAGAGAGAGAGAGAGAGAGAGAGAGAGAGAGAGAGAGAGAGAGAGAGAGAGAGGAGAAAAGCTTACATGAATATTTGCATGTCTGCCTGTCTGTCTGGCCGTCTCTGTCTGTCTGTCTGTCTGTCTGTCTGTCTGTCTGTCTGTCTGTCTGTCTGTCTGTCTCTATCTATCTATCTATCTATCTATCTATCTATCTATCTTTCTGTGCATCAGCTACTCCCCCCCCCCTCTCTCTCTCTCTCCTGTTCTACCTATGTTCAACTGACAAAAAAACAAATTCACTGTCTACAGTAGTCTTGATACCTCGGCCCTATAACTTTTTGTTGTTTGTTTTTGACTAAAAAAAAAACAACAATAACAAAAGACCAAGTTGACAATGTTGAGATTTTTTGGTGTTTGTGACCGTTTTTGCCCACCATTCAGGTAGCAGAAGTCAGTCTTCAGGATTGTTTCCACAATAAATTTTTAAAAGGCGAATTTTGCAAAGAAGGCCTGTAGCTCCTTTCAACTGCAAATGAGACAGTTTTTCTTGAACACAAATAATGTACTCCTAAAGCAATCCTTACCACTTCACTAGAAAGATCCTTACGAGCAGTTACAAAAACCCAAAAAGTAATAATTATTGTAAACACTCACAAAAGAAAGCTAATAAATTATTTTGAAACACCAACAATAAAAATTCTAGGTTTGCGAGCTGCCGAATAAGTTTCTCCTCTCAGCCACAACAATTATTGCTCCTTTTCTTGTTGTTGTTGTAAATGGGTTTTCAGTTTTAATGTGCTGCTTGCATTCTTGAAATTATTTCGATCTGAGTTTTGCACACAGAGCAGAGGAGAGAAGAAGAGAGAGAGAGAGAGAGAGAGAGGAGAGAGAGAGAGAGAAAAGGGAGAGAGAGAGAGAGAGAGAGAGAGGAGAGAGAGGAGAGAGAGAGGAGAGAGAGGAGAGAGAGGAGAGAGAGAGAGGAGAGAGAGAGAAGAGAGAGAGGGAGGGAGGGGGAGAAGAGAGAGAGGACAGACAGACAGACAGACAGACAGACAGACAGACAGACAGACACAGACACAGACAGACAGACAGACAGACAGACAGACAGACAGACAGAGATAGACAGACAGAGAGAGAGACAGACAGACAGACAGATAGACACACAGAGAAACAGACAGACGTGAAAGAAAATGTGAGGGAGGGAAAGATAGACGGGCAGACATGCACCCAGGCAGGCATAAAGACAAAAACAAGGCAGACAGATAGGCAAAAGGGTGAGACAGGCAGATATGCACATAGTGCAGGCAGGCAGGCAGGCAGGCAGGCAGGCAGGCAGGCAGGCAGGCAGGCAGGCAGGCAGTTGGGCAGGCAGTCAGTTGGGCAGGCAGGCAGGCAGACAGGCAGGCAGGCAAGCAAGCAGGCAATTGGGCAGGCAGTTGGGCAGGCAGGCAGGCAGGCAGACAGGCAAAGTAAGGCAGACAAACAAACATGAGTTATTGGCAGTGTGAGACCTATACATGAGCTGAAAGCTGAATG
>CM060329.1:50587857-50590894 GCA_030674155.1 Stramonita haemastoma
ACAACAACACACCACACACTGCTACAAATCTTGACCCACATCTACAGATATGAGGCCCTACTATACCCCACTAAAGAAAGAACAAAATAAACACGCTACAGACAGACACACTGTACTGGTTTTTTGACAGGCGGAATTTGACAGCAGCGGTGCCAGATTTTTGTAGAACATTACCGCTCTCTCTCTATCCCCTCCATCAGGAAACAGGAGCAGAATAAAGTGTGTCTAGTCAGCAGCACCTGTGCTAACGGTTGATTCCTGCATCTGTAGCCTTTCCAAGACTACTATACAAGCCATTCGCCCCTTAGAGATACCAGGGATTTTTTTCACTCTCGTTTACTAGGATAGATCTTCGAGGTTACCAATGGTGAGATTATGCATATGTCACCGTTTGTCCATCAGTGAGGTTGCCACATTTCTATTTCGGAGAAGTTGTCTCAGCATGAGACCTGTGTGTATTTGGGGGATTTGGGGGTTGGTTTTTTTTTTTTTAGTGTGACCGTTCATAGCCTGTTCTTCGAAAATCAGAACTGGTTTTACTGTGTGCGGAGATGTTCTCCCTGTATTTGTACAGGGGATCTGGGTCTATAGTGTCATCTGCGTCATATCACAGGGCAATGCTGAAACCATCAGGTTATTTCACACGTGTGCGCGTGCACACAATCACACACAAAATACACACACACACATTCACACACGCATAAAACACACTCATTTACACACACACACACACAACACACACACAACAACACACACACACACACACACCACACACAAAAACACACACACACACACCACAACAACACACACACACACACACACACACACACAGTATCTGTCAAAGAGAGAGACAGAGAAGAAATGTGTGAAATATATGTGAGAGGTAAAGGGGGGGGGGACATATCATAATTATTAGAATGAGAGAGTGTGTGTGTGTGTGTGTTTGTGATGTATGTGTGTGTGTCTGTGTCTGTGTGTGTGTGTCTGTGAGTGAGTGAGTGAGTGAGTGAGTATGTGTGTGTGTGGTGTGTGTGTGTGTGTGTGTGTGTGTGTGTTGTGTGTGTGGTGTGTGTGTGTGTGTGTGTGTGTTGTGTGTGTGTGTGTTCTAAATCCTTGTGTATCAGCGTGAACCCCTATGAGGGAGAGACTGGGGAGGAAAAAGGAGTACGTAGACGTCTTATCCATCACCCTAAGACATAAAGAATGTCATCAACATCACTTCTCTTTGACTGCACCAGCAGAAAATGAAAAGAAGAGAGAGAGAGAGAGAGGAAGAGGAGGAGGGGAGAGAGAGGAGAGAGAGAGAGAGAGAGAGAGAGGGACAACAAGAGAGAGCAAGAGTGAACGGCAATAGACAGCTGCACAGATAGAGAGACAGACAGACAGCAGACAGGCAGGCAGACAGACAGACAAACAGAGAGAAAGACAGAGAGAGATAGAGTCAGAGGGAAAAAAGAAAGAGTTATGAAGAGAGAGCAAGAAAGAAAGAGACAGACAGAGGGAGAGACACAGACACAGAGAGACAGACCGACAGACAGAGGGAGAGACAGAGACAGAAAGACAGACCGACAGAGAGGGAGAGACAGACAGACAGACACAGAGAGAATCAGAGAAGCACTGCAGTTTCAGTGTACACTAGGAAGCAGTTAAAACTGAATGGTTTAAACATGTGGACGTCAAAAACTATTGACATCTGGCTATGCTGTAACAGGCTGCTCTGGAATGGAAAAAACAAAAGATAAAAATATTATTCCTTGTTACTGTCTGCGTGTGTATGCCTCCACACGCGCGCACGTGCGCGCTTGTGTATGTGTGTGTGTGTGTGGTTGTGTGTGTGTGTGGTGTGTGTGTGTGTGTGTGTGTGTGTGTGTGTGTGTGTGTGTGTGTGATCCTTGCATATCTGTGTACAAATCATTTTGGTCTATGTCTACGTGTGTTAGTTTGTGTGTGTGTTTGTGCGTGTGTGTGTATGTGTATGTACGTGCATGTATGTTTTTTACATACATACATGCACGCGTGCGTGCGTAATGTGTGTGTATGCGTGTGTGTGTGTGTGTGTGTGTGTGCATGTGTGTGCATGCGTGCATGTATGCGCGCCCAGGCCCACACGCTATCAGTCCACAAAAAAAACTGGTCTTCAGCACAGCCGTTTATTGTAAACTGCAAGTGGTGTAATTGTTTTGGGGGAAAAGCAGACAGACCACACAAGAATCTTGTCAAAACACAGAGGCAGACGAACAACATCATTGCCACAATACACCCAGCTGCTTTTCACTCCAAATATTTTGGTTCAAGAGGAAACCATCAAAAACAAATACCTTACGTCACTTGTCTTTGTGTGAGACAGGGTAGGCTTTTTGCTGTCTCTGTCCTCTCTGTCTCTGTCTCTGTCTGTCTGTCTCTCTCTCTGTCTCTCTCTCTGTCTCTCTCTTCTCTGTCTGTCTGTCTCTCTCTCCTCTCTCTCTCTCTCTCTCTCTCTCTCTCTCCTCTCATCTCTCTCTCCTCTCTCTCTCTTCTCTCATCTCTCTCTCGCCTCACTCTCTCATCTCTCTCTCCTCTCTCTCTCCACGTGCCCTGTTAATTTACAGCAATCACAACAAAAGAAAGCAACATCTTACTGGTTCTGCCACATCATGAAATGTATGACGTGTTACAGCCAGTTTGCCTGACATCCTGGGCAAAGTGGACTGTTGTACACATCACAGGCTGTGGACTGGTTGTTCAAAACCACGCCTGCTATAACACAGCTTCTTCTATCTGGTAGCTCCTGCTGCCGTGTATTGTGCATGTTAATTTTGTTTTCGTTTTTGTATTGTATTGTATTGTGTTGTATGGTATGGTATGGTATGGTATGGTATGGATGGTATGGTAAGGTATGGTATGGTATGGTATGGTATGGTAGGTAGGTATGGTATGGTTTTGGGTATGGTATGGTATGGTAGTATGGTTATGTATTGTATTGTAATATACGTATTGTATTTTATTTTATTGTATTGTACTGTATTGTAACATGTACCACTTAAGTCACAGCAATTTT
>CM060329.1:50618182-50628182 GCA_030674155.1 Stramonita haemastoma
ACACAGTCCTTCGGATGAGATTATAAACCAAGGCCCGTGTGTGAACGCACGCAGAACATCTTGCACACACGTTAAATCCTGTTCCGCTTTTCGTAAGAGTAGGCCATCATGTGCGGTGGGAACAGATGACACGATTTACAAAAACTGTATTAACACGGAGACTGGATGTATAAAAATAAAATAAAAAAAAGCACATGAGTGCTTATTCCATTATCCTCAATATAAAAGAAAATGATTTTTTTAAAATAGTTATAAAATTAAAATTAACACACAAAATCAATCATTTTGACTTCAAATAGAGCCAATTGTTTCGTACTACTGCTTGTAAGCAGTTTACCATCACTGATTAGTGAAACAAATCACACATGCTAAACCATTTTCTAGTTTTACACAACCCAGGTATCGTTGAGAGTACAAAATGTAAAAGCAAGAAGTCAGGCTGATTTTTTTTTAAAGAAAAAAAAAAGAAAAGAAAGAAAGCCCATCAAAAACTGTACCTCGTTGTATTATAGCAAGAATACAGTAATTTACAACAATCGCTATATTGGAATTTTGTTAAGGACATTCAGGTGCATCTTCATGCTTTCAGAAAATCAGGCATATATAGTAGCACAATAGAAAGGTTGGACCAATGCCAGAAAGCAGACCAGAAATCACATCAATGAGCGCTGATCAAAGGTAAAGTCTTTCACTCCAGTCTTGCTAATAAAAAAAATTGCGGGGGGGGGGGGGGGGGGGGCTCCAACGCCCCTATGTCTCTAGTTATTCTTTCTTCTTTTTAATTGATTTTAGGTTTTTTGTTTTGTTTAATTACAATGCGAAATCTCCAACCCGTTGCTTTTTTTTTCATTTTGAGAAAGAAAAAAACATCATGTGGACTGTGGTAAAGATTAAGATTATTTGATTTGAAAATGAGAATCAAAAATTGCTGGGAAAGATGCAGATGGAGTAGTCTACTGATGGGCTGGGAGTGCTATGACCTGGGTAATGGACATGTCCCTGACCTATGGCAAAGCGAAAGGCAAGAAGGAAATAAAGTAACAGGACATACTAATACAAGTCGCCGGCTATCTTAAACATATTAGAAAATGAAAGATTTGACATTTTTCTTGCACCTTTTCCTTAAAAAAAAATTTTAAAGTTAAATAGCACAATATTTCAATTCACAAAAAGGTAAATGTGTCCCATAGCCTATGTGGTCGTTGGGGAGAGAGTTATCAGAGACCTCAGCTTCTCCAGGAGCCAGCATATTGAGGGTGGCGCCCATCTCTACTCCCTCGCTGCTTTACCTTCCCTGTCCTTAAAGAGGGCGGGTATCCATTTACAACGAGTTTTCTGACCACTGAGCTCTTCTGCCTTTCCTAATGCAAGTTTGTTAAATATGATGTACACGCTTTTTTTGTTTAAATACTGCACTTCTTTTAAATCCGACACTTTGCTTCCCTGACCTTTCCAAATTTATGGCGAGTGTTTTTTTTAAGACAATGTTTTTTACAGCGGCAAATCCAGCAATTTAACATTTTCTTTAAAACCCCGCTACACACACGGATAACATATTCATGTTATTTCGGCAACGGCTTTTTTTTTCTATTTAACACCTTGACCCCACACACACACACACACACACACACACACACACACACACACACACACACACACACACACACACACACACACACACACACACACGAAAAGACACGAACACATACTTTCTACTCTTTACTAACGCCCATTTTCTGCAATGCAATCTCACTGCACTGCTCCAATGATTATTCAATAATTCCTTATAACATCAGTGCCCCCCATTTTTGTTTTAAATCTTAAAAAAAAAAAGTTTCAATGTACCCCTCACTAAATAGTAGGGCATCCTACAATCGGCACCCTCTACTTTTTTTTTTAAATATTTTTTTTCTAAATGCAGTTCTCATCCCTATGTACAAAAACACTTTACTGCCCCTCCCCCCTTCCTCCTAGACTTTTTGCTAATATTCTATCATCCCTTCCACTGACCCTGAAAAAATGTAGGCCTATATGCATTGTGTCAACATACTCACCCCCCCCCCCCCCCTCGAAAATGCCCGGGGCCCTTTCAGTATAAAGAGCTTCCCCACTTTCTGGATATGCTCTGCAAGAAATTTCCTCTTTTCTATCCTCTTTCCGACTTTCCCTTCGACTCGATCCTCTTTTGCTTATTTCCTTCCGGCCCAGTTTATTATCGTGCTTTTTTTTTTCTTGCATATCTTTTCGCGTTTGAAAACAATGAACTGCCCTGTAGTGGGAATGTGTCGGCTGAGGCCAGCAAGGCATACAACCTCCTGCAGAGGAGCAGCGTGGAAAAAGACCAGGCACTTTGCATTCCAGCCAATACGAGCGAACGAACAAAAAGTGTCGTCAGCACATACTATATATCTACCTGCCTTTTGTGTCCACTTTGGGGGGGGGGGGGGGGGGGGGGTACACGGTTAGAGTTGAGGTTAGTGTAAAGGTTAGTGTTACAGAGTTAATAGCGGGTAAGGGTTGTCTGTCAGATGGTCGGTCTGAATGTTAGAAAAATGGACACAATAGGCACATAGACAAATAGTGAGTAGCTATAGACACAACGGTACGTAGCTCACAGTACTATTATGGAGCTTTAAATCACAATCTCTAGTCCCAGCACCAGATGATTTTACTCTCCACTTTTGGTTTATTCCTTGGCTAGAATTCCGAGGTTTACCAATGGTGAGATTCTGTGTAAGGGACCGGTCAAATTGACTTCAAACCCGAGACATTTTTTTTAGAAGTTGCATCCCTTTAAAAAAAAAAAAAAAAAAAAAAAAAAAAAAAAATTAAACCATGTAAGAAAAATTCTATCAGCCAGATTTTTTTTCTATTCCCACTGCTTTAACTATGCATCCATACCCTCGTAAACACCCCTTCCTTTCCTTTCCTTGCCTTTCCTTCGAACCTGATGTCTCCTCCACATAACTACCCATTTTATACAGACAGACAGACAGACAGACAGACAGACACACACACACACACACACACACACACACACACACACACACACACACACACACACACACACACACACACACACACACACACACACACACACCACCCGTGTGTATGTTGGGAGAGGGGGTTATCTGCTCCTACCAGCGCACTATGGCCTACTTTTCTAAACAGCAGAACGGGTTTTTAACGTGTGGCAAGATGTTCTGGTGCGTTCGCACACGGGGCCTCAGTTTACAGTCCCATCTGAAGACTCCGACATTCAGGTGTTTTTTTCCCCTCGGAATGGGAAGAAAGAGCTAGCTGGGAATCGAACCCAGAACCTCATGGTTTACTTGTTGGCAAGCGAAACGTCTAAAACATGCCGCGACCTTCTTAAGACTTTTTAGTACACATTTCTACTTCCCAGCCAAAATGAATGGCCTATTTCGTTGTTTGTTTGATTTTTTTTTTATTTGAGGTCTGACAACTTTTTGCTGCCCAAGGCTGCATAGGTATGGAACACATTAACCTAGTTTTCCAATAAGGGTAAACAATTTGTTTCATGTCCCAAAAAATCAGAGCATTGATAGTGATTATCAAGCAGGGAGATACTCTTAAAAACATTATTTCATTCGATTTCTTGGGGGAAAAAACAATGACCAGTCCCACAGTATATAATAGAAACAGTTTCTACAACTATTTTATTAGTCATTTTAAAAAATATGCACATTTTTAAAAGATATATCAGCAGGGTTTTTTTGTTGTTGCGTTCCTGGGGTCGAGCTTGAAGTTCTCCAATGGTGAAATTTTGTAAATGCGACTTTTGCTCACCATTAAGGGAGCCACATTCCGACTTCGGGGATGATGTCTAAACACACCTGTATGCAAGCATTTTTTTTCAAATGTCATTATGTCCCACCAGAACACAATACTTACGCTTTCGAAACGGTTTGTTTAACGTGCGTGCAAGAGTCGTTCACGAGGGGGGGGCTTCGGTTTATAGTCTCATTTAAAGGACTTTATCGGGGAGTGGAGTCGGCACTGATGTTGACTAGGGGAAACATCTCTTGAACGGACGTCTGGGTGTTGGACAGCCCAACCATGCTGGGGGTGTTGTCCTCCTCCTCCTGTTGACCCTACCTGCAGTCTGGAACTGCCTCCAGACCCCTGGGATGCTTAGTACTTTGGTCTGGCGCCAGAACTCCTGAAAACAGTACCAACAAGCAAATTAAGCAAATCGAACGGTTGGCATGTTCAATCATATCAATTCAGTATCTGTTTAAATGCCAATGCTTTAGATTTATTTGTGTAGACACGTGTATAAAATCAAATGTGCACCCTGAAGATCTGTAAATTTCGCCTGCTTGTGGCCTGAAAATACCTGGTCAGCATCTATCTACAGCTTCACAGTAATACCGAGGTATTAAAAAACCAAAACTGAAAGATAGATTATGGTTACGGGTGGCGCGATAGCCTAGTAGTTAAACTGTTGTGCTTGTTATCTAACGGCCTGGGGTTGAGCCACCACCCGAAGTACCTGTTCAATGGCATTTTCTCCCTTAAGTTAACACAAGTACTGACTACTTCCCTGAAAGTCATTTGCATGCGACTATAAACCCTTGTCCCATATGTGAACACGCCCAGAAAACCCTTGGAAACGTTAAAACCCATCTTTTGGTGAGTAGCCCTTCGCAAGCTTAAAACTTTTTAAATCGATAATCTTCACACACAAAAATGCCGCATGCGTAATGCTGTCTTTTGACATCCCCAAAGTCGAGATGCAGCTAAATGGATTGCAAAGGGTTTGCCTACACAAATCTCATCATTGGTTTACCTCGGAGCTCTGTCCAAGGAACCAAAAAAATACTTACGCTTGTGAGTTTTAAGCCACCATGGTTGTTCTGGAGGCTGGTGCAGTCATGGTTGTCTGGATACTTTCTGCAGCCACGAGAAAGACACACGCCCAGAACTGTGATTCGATCCCCATGACAACTGTCGACACCTATGCCAGACTCTGAGGATTCAGAGCAAGAATGGAGAGACCCAGAAGGTCTGGGAAGTGCTTTAAAATTTGGGGGGCTTGAGGTGTCCCTTCCCCTCGTGAGCAGGTATGCGAGGGTAGGCAGGCTGTGCCCTTTTAGGACACCCAAATCTTTGTTCCACCCACTCTAGGTGCGCTCCCTTTGTGACCACTGCGGAAAAGGTTGATCGGATACTGACGGGAGTACTCAACTCTGTGGTCAGTGAGCCTTGCAGAGAACTTCCGGGACAAAGTTTGATTCGAGTTCAGAAACTAGGAAGGACTGGGGACTTTTGTGGACATTGAGCACACACACGTTGACAGATCAAACTCTGTATAGACACGCCAGAAAAGTGTGCAAGACAGGGGTTGCATGTTCGGATCCTCTGCAACCCTACCTCTTTCTGCTGTCGGTTCTATGTCGACAGGCAGATGTCCACAAGGACCACAGCCCTCCTGCTCTCATTGCCTTTGCTCCCTGAAGTGCTGCAGAGATGGGAGGTCATAGACCCCACTGTGATACCAAAGCCCCCAAACTCCTACCGACTTTGCTGCTCAATCCAGTGGAAGCTGAAGACGAATGACATATCCTAGATCCCTGGGCAACGGAACCAGGCTGTACACTAGTCTGCCCTTCCGGGATTTGACGTAGCACTTTCTCCTTTCCCCTATTCTAAACCCTTTTTCCCCATAGGTCTGACATCTGTCTACTTAGTCATGGGGATCTTGGACAAGTTCAGGGTCATGTGCTCCAACATCGTGGCGATGGCGTCTCCATGATCTCTGGTCAGAAGGATCACTATCACCAGCGAAGATCTGGTGACAAGACCATGAAACTACTTTCTACCATAAACAGAAGTAGCCTACCATTTCTGAAAAGTTGAACACTTTGGAACACGTCAAAACCTGTTCCACAACTCGAAAGAGTAGGCACCTTTGTGCAGGTAAGAACTACAGAAATATCTGGGGGAAATCCATACACACTGGTGTGTTTAGACTTCATCCTCAAAGTGGGAACACAGCTATCTGAATGGTTATCAAAAACGTCGTTTATGCAAATATTTCACCATTAACCAACCTTGGAGCTTTAGCTGAGAAATGGGGGAAAACACACACAAAAACATGTAAAATACAGAATATTGAAATGTACAAGACAACCAGCTTCCTTTTCTGCCTAGGTTATGTAACGGTAATCAAACGGTATCAATGTTTTTGTTTTTCCATTTAACATCTTTCCTTTGAAAAGTATTGAAGAGAGAGAGAGAGAGAGAGAGAGAGAGAGAGAGAGAGAAGAGAGAGAGAGAGAGAGAGAGAGAGAGAGAGAGAGAGAGAGACAGACAGACAGACAGAGAAGACAGACAGACAGACAGACAGACAGACAGACAGACAGACAGACAGACAGACAGAGACAGAGACACAGAGACAGAGACACAGAGAGAGAGAGTTGATGAGGAGTGTTGTGTGTGGTGGGTGTGTGTGTGTGTGTGTGTGCGTATGATGTGTGGTGTGATGTGTGGCGTGGCATGTATGTGTGTGTGCGGCGTTGCACGCGCGCGCGTACGTGCGTGTGTGAGGTGTTTACGGTTTACATTGTCGACACGCATCTGTGTGGTGTAGTAACGGTTAAAGGTATCATGAACGATACGTTCAGGAAGGCATAAAGCGCGCGCGCCATGGAGAGAGAGATGAGCGAGAAGAGAGAGAGAGAGAGAGAGAGAGAGAGAGAGAGAGAGAGAGAGAGAGAGAGAGACAGACAGACAGACAGACAGACAGACAGACAGACAGACAGACAGACAGACAGACAGACAGACAGACAGAGACAGACAGACAGGACAGACAGACAGCAGACAAAAGACAGAAGACAGGAGACGGAGAGGACAGAGACAGAGAGAGACAGAGACACAGAGAGAGGACGACACATAGTCACAGAGACATACAGAGAAAGAAAGAGGACAGATAGGGAGAGTAGTAGTGTATCGCGCGCCGCGCGTGCGTGTGTGTTGGGTGTGTGTGGTTGGTGTGTGTGTGTTGTGCGCGTACGCGCGCGCGTGCACGCGCGTGTGTACGGGCGTGTGTGGTCTTTATCTACCAAGAAGTGAATAATTTACTTAGAGGTTTGGGTTCTAAGCATGGTAAGTTCACCTATATAACCCATAGAAATTGAGATGCTTTTCCTCTTAGGTGACTGTCAGTGACTCACGTCACCACGAATGCAAATTAATTGGAATATAACGTGTGGGGCTGATGGGGGAGGGGGGGGGACTTAGTGGTTAGAGCGTTGTGCTAGTGATTTGCGTTTTCAGGATTAAGCCCGAGTTTAAGTCATTATTGAGACACCTGTTCAAAGACTTTTCCCCATGGAGTTAGCATCAGTACTGACCTCAATCTTCAAAAGTTCATTCCATGAGATTATATCCCAGGATACTTGTGTAAATACCCACGAACTTTTTGTGTACGCGTTGGAGCCTGTTTAGCTTTTTGAAAGAGTAGGCTGTTCTTTCGGGTAAGAGTGGATGAGAACAAAATTCTTTTAATTAAAGCTCAGACAGCACCTGTTGTCTGCCATATGAGCGAAAATGCGTTGTGCTGCCATTAAGCTGGGAAAAGGTTTATAAATATAACGCAAGGTTTAGAAGATGTAATGCACTTGAATATAGAAATTCTCTTACCAGTTCATCTTGCGTGAGGATGGAAGAACAAGGATGTCAGCGCGAGTTGCCAGGGATCTGCACACTCCCTTTCTATGGGCATCGTCAGAATGGCAGCTTTGTGTCGATGTTTTCTGCTATGGGCATCATCAGGATGGAAGCTTTGTGTCTGCTGGAATTGGCCAGCCTGAAAAAAACGCATATACGTGTTACAGTTGTCTGGCACCGATTTCCAGCTTTTGTTTCATTTTATATTGTTTAAAACCCCACTGACCACGAAAGCCATATCAGGGCTGTCATCTCATTCATTTTCTGTGGCTATAGTAACATTTACTTAAGTTCAAAACCAACACGACCATATTCCCTCAAGTATCCCACACCGTCAATTCGAAAAATAAATGAGAAAATATTTTCAGTATTAAATTCAGTCCTTTAGGCGGATAAAACCTAGGCTTGCTGAGGACGCCAGCCATTCTACTGATTTATCATCCTCAAGTTACACAAAAGTAAAAGAGTAAGGCTTCAAAGCAGATTACAAATAGGGTTTAAAATGCCAGTGATATACCTAAAAGCTATGGAATGGAGGACATTCGATAGACTATAAACGAGGCCCGTGTGCGAATGCAGCAGAACATCTTGCCCCACGATAAAACCCGTCGCTTCGAAGAGCAGGCCATGTGTGCGGTAGGGGATGACATTTATAAAAAAAAATTTAAACCAGCATGACACGTACACAGGGATCGTGTTTAGACACATCTGAGGGGAAAAATAATGGGTAAGGCTGCACTGGCGACGCGCTCTCCCAGGGACAGCAGCCCGAATTGCGCAAGAAATCTGCTTACAAAGTGAATAAATAAATAAAAGTATTGTGCCTATGGTAGTCTTTGGATGAAACAATTACGAGTCGTGCCGAGGCGTGAGACTAGCTACTAAATTGTAATAGGCTTGCTGCAAGAGGGAACAATTTGTAAACCATTAAGACCACGTGCACACGGGACTGGACGAGTAGCCCACCTTTGCAGTCCTTATCCCAGCACTCAAATCTACACCAAGTGTTAAAAAAAATCAGCTAGATAGTAATAAAAACTTCGAAAATATTGTTTTGAATTTGGTGTTTACTCCCCTTCTTTTAATAGCTAAGGGAAATAAAGACTGAAAAAAGACGGACTGTTGATGTAAGAAAAACAATATTTTTCAATATGGACAACGCAAAACTTGAAGTGTTGTCAGGCCTAGTGAGGTACCACTCGTTTACAATTTTACTTTGGATGATCCAAGAATATATACAGAGCCAGATTTTTTTTTAAAAAACTCAGCTTATAGCTACTGGTCTAACTACAATAAAAAGATATAAACTCTTAATGACATGATAAAAAATATGACACTACCGCTTCTTCGAGTCTTCACGGACCAGTATGTTGAATGTCCAGTCTTCAGAGGTCTTTCTCTTTTTCTCCCTCTCCAGCAGTGCCAGTGGTCTGCACTGCAGCTAGGGGGCTGTGTGAAATGAAAGCTTGCAAACTGCCCTGCGCCCCCCAGTCCTCACACACATGAACTCTTTTCACGCGGAAAGCGGAAGTGCTCACAGTTCAGTCCGCAAGTTTAAAAAAAAAAAGAAGAAGAAGAAGTAAAAACAAGAAAAAACAAAAGAAAAGAACCACACAAAAAGCGCGGAAAAAGAAGCTGGCTTTGGCAGTAAATTTGCATGCTGCTTTTGGTGGCGTTTCTGATCTCTTCTGTCTCTGCTTTTATCTGTCTCTATCTCTCTATTTTTCTGTTTGTTTGTCTACCTGTTCATCAATTTTTCCGTCTGTCCTCTGTTCCTTTATCCGTCCCCCCCCCTCTCTCTCTCTCTCTCTCTCTCTCTCTCTCTCTCTCTCTCTCTCTCTCTCTCTCCCCCCCCCTCCACCCCCCCCCCTCAAATTAAGGACTGTTGTTCTCTTCCTCACATGTTTGCTACACTTTTGGGAATTGCACTGGACTGGAGAGGGGGTTAGGGGGAGTTAAGTGGTTTTATGTATTTTGAGGTGTTATGTTTGGATTTTATGGGGCGTTTTCAATTTTAATAATTTTGGGAACTTTTGTTTTCTTTTTGTTTATTTATCTTTTTTGTTCTCTTTGTTTATTTAAAATATTTTGTGGTAAACAAAGAAAGGGTTGTGTAAATACTTTTGATATATATCATTTGTTGGCTTTGTTTGACATATTTATATGCAGTCTGAAGTTATACTTAAGCTATACTCTCTCTCTCTCTCTCTCTCTCTCTCTCTCTCTCTCTCTCTCCTCTCTCTCTCTCTCTCTCTCTCTCTCTCTCTCTCTCTCTCTCTCTCTGCTGACTCCACTTCCATCAAAA
>CM060329.1:50633182-50663182 GCA_030674155.1 Stramonita haemastoma
GCGCGCGCGCGCACCACACACACACACACACACACACACACACACACACACACACACACACACAGAGGCTGTATTGTACGTCTAGTTTGCTTTTTTTTTTTTTTAAGTTTTGAACATCTTAGTCGATTATTGTGGTTGTTGTTGTTTTTTTTTCTTTCCTGGGCTAGAGTTCAAATAATAAGATATTGCCTATGCGACCGTTTTTGCCCACCGTAAAACTATACTTCGGGGATGATGTCTTAACACGACACCAGAGTGCGTGTGTGTTGACTGATTGATTGATCAAACCCAGTTCCACTTTCATGTCCCAGATCTAGTTTTGCTAATCATTGCCAGGCCTATCTAGATCTGGGGACGAGATAGCTCAGTGGTCAGAGTGCTCGCTTTTCCCCAGCCAGGTTAAGCAGCGTCGAGCGTGGTTACCAGTTGGATGGGTGACCGTTTGCGCGCCTTGGCTACAGTACAGTTTCCCCAGTTCACCCAGCTGTAAATGGGTACCTGCCCTCTTTAGTGTCAGGGAAGGTAAAGCAGCGAGGGAGAGGAGAGATGGGCGCCGCCCTCAACATGCTGGCCCCTAGAGAAGCTGAGGTCTCTGACGCCTGGCTCCCCTACGACCACATAGGACACCTTTACCTCCAGATCTAGATCTATCTGCGCTCTAGTGTTTCGTCTTCTTCCTTTTAGATAAATTGACAACTTTCGATGTGGCACAGTGGATGATTAAGTTTGCTTATTGACTGATTGATTGATTGATGAATTGAGCTGATGGATGAGGTTTATATTGTTGATTTTTTTTTTTTTGACAGGTGTCTCCGAGAGTGCCACGTGTCAGCCAGGTCAGTTTGTGCCAGATTACGTGATGGAGGAATGTGCCGACAATGCGCCCTCTGGCTCTCCTGACGTCACCAGCATCAGGGGTTATCTTCTCTTTCTGACCTCCCTGCTTCTGACCTTCTTCTTCTTATAGTGTCTTTCCACGTCTGTAGTGGCTTGTTTTATAATTATCTAGTCTGTAGCCTACCTGGCTGCTGTCTGATCTGTGTCTGTGTCTGTCTTTCTTGTTTCTCTGTCTGCGTCTGTCTCTATACACCTGTCTGTCTGTCTGTCTGTCTCTGTCTGTCTCTGTCTGTCTGTCTGTCTGTCTGTCTGTCTGTCTGTCTCTCTCTCTCTCTCTCTCTCTCTCTCTCTCTCTCTCTCTCTCTCTCTCTCTCTCTCTCTCTCTCTCTCTCTCTCTCTCTCTCTCTCTCTGTATAAATCAGTCCAATGCCAAAGTTGATTCTGTTTTTTCCCCCCTATTCTGGAAGCAATGTGTACATGATTTTGTTTCTATAATGTTAGAGAAAAAAAAATTGATTTGTGAAAACTACTTTCCCCATTTTTCCATATACACTACACAGTCACTGAATTCAATTTCTTCTTCTTCTTTTTTTAATTTTAAAGGTGCCCTGTATGTGATTTTTTTTAAAAATGTATTACAAAAGAACAAAAGCATTTGCTCGTCATGTATTCAGTACTCAGTTACTGAATGTTGTCTCTTTTAAATTTAGTGGTTCGTTTTATCACTATTGTTATCATCATTATTATTGTTATTTGATAACGTGAACAGACCAAACGTGTTTCTTCCTGTAAAGGAATGTGCAACTTTGCTTTATACTTCATGCAAAGTCAAACCTGTTTCCCTCTCTGTCTTCCACAAGTTGAAAGATTCACTTTAATATCATTGTATAAAGATACTAAATATTCTTGTGGATGATGTGTTATGAACGATTCAGCTATGGAACTATTTATGTATGCTCCTTTTGAGCGCCCAACGGAATAGATATTCTTCTCTTCTTTTTTTTCTTCTTTGGATAGATTTTAGTTAGGAAATATCAATGTTAGTGCTAAGAATTGTATCAGTACTGCTGATTTTTATTCATTGCCCATTTTGATACAGGCAGAACACTGTTATCTAGTTTGATTTTCCTTGCACAAGTTTGGTGGTGGTGGTAGTAACTATGTTTTGTTTTTGTTTGGTTTGTGTTGGTGTTTTCCTCTTTTTTTTCTTATGAACTTTTTGTTTTGTTTTGATGTGTAAACGGAAAAAATGCACGGTTATCAATATTGGAACATTACCATGGCTTGAATATTCATAGCCTACATATTTTTTTTCATTCAGGTTACTCTAATACCCTTGAAGGTTATAAACGTTTATGAATGCTTCAACATCTTTTTTTTCTAATGAATGAAGAAAAGCAAGATTGGTGTGCGCGTGCGCGCACGCGCGCGCGTGCGAGCGTGCGTGGTGGTGCGTGCGTGCGTGCGTGCGTGCGTTGTGGTGTGTGTGTGTGTGTGTATGTGTGTGTGTGTGTTTGTGTGTGTGTGTGTGTGTGTGTGTGTGTGTGTGTGTGTGTGTGTGTGTGTGTGTGTGTGTGTGTGTGTGTGTGTATAATGTGGCTTTTCAAAGTAAATGATTTTGTTTTATTTTTGCTGTGCAAATTGTATAAATGTATCTGCTTTGAGTCAGTTCATATGCCTTTTTGTACACTGTAGACTAGGTAAAAGCGAGCTTTTTTGTATTTCTGTTCAAATGTAGGTCAGAAAATAATCTGGGATAGGACAGAGAAAAAGAAAAAAAAAGAAAATGGAAGAAATTTTGCAGGAGTATATATTCATGTACATTTTGCTTCAGTGAAGCCATCTTTTTTTTATACGCTCATGAATATTAAATGTTTTATCAGTACATTTATGTTTGTTATAACTCTGTTCTACAGTTTGGTTGAAGGATTCTTCTGTTTGGAGTGACAAGAGTGACGAAGAGAGTGAGAGTGAAGAGAAGAGAGACGAGAGGAGAGAGAGAGAGGAGAGACAGAGACAGAGACAGAGACAGACAGACAGACAGACAGACAGACACACACACACACACACACACACACACACACACACACACACACTCAGCACACACACACACACACACACACACACACCACACACACACACACACACACACACAACAGATAGATAAAAGATGAGAAAATATGTATTCCTGTATATGTAGACGATAACTAGGCCTACATGATTAGATGGAGGGTTTGGATATAAGTGTATGTGTTTGTACATTAAAAGAAGTATGAAATTGAATATGATATTATGTAGGCTACCTGCTTGGAGATTACAAGATCAAAACTAAAAGAAAAACAGAAGAGGAACACTACAGAGAGGCCACATTCCCCAGTTAGAACACCTTTTCTTTTCTTTATGTCCCTCAGCTAGAGCTTCAGGTTCACCATTGGTCAGATTTTGTGTACCAGACTGGTTTTTTGCCCACCATTAAGGTAACCGCATCCCTACATTCGAATTTGCTAAGGACACATTAATCGTTATTGTTTGCTTGTGTGTTGTATAGTTGAATGCTAAGCGCTTTGAATTTGTTTTTTGCAAAATATTGCGCCATATAAATTCCATTCATCATTATTATTATTACTCCAGAGGTGATGTCAATCATTCCTACTTTCACATCATGGCCTATTCTTCTGAAAGTGGGACGGGTTTTATCATGTGCGCAAGGTGTTGTGTGCGTTCACACATGGGACCTCGGTTTACAGTCTCATTGGAAGGACTTTCAAAGGGAGTGAGTCGGTAACGATGTTAATTCCAGAAGAAATCCCTTTAAGGAGGATGCCTCCTCGGTGGTGGCTCAAACCCTGGCCTTATTATTTATTTTATCTATTATTCTATATTGAGGATGATGGAATAAGCACTATGTGCTTTTTTACGTCGAGTCCCCGTGTGTATGCAGTTTTGTAAATCTTGTCATCTGTTCCCACCGGCACATGGCCTTCGGATCATGAGCTCAATGCTATCTCCCCCTCCCCTCCCCCCTTTTTAAAATATGTTTTGACTCCCTGATCAAGACTGCAAAGACTTACCTCTGAGATCACCTTACCCATAGCCCAACTACCACATAGGCCACCCTGAAAAAGATTTCTGTCTGAGGGGAGTTTTGTTTCTCTATGCCAGTGGGGTTTTTTTCCTACACATTATTACCAGAGACAACTCTCTCGTTGCCACGGATTATTTTATGTCTGATATATATATATATATATATATATATATATATATATATATATATATATATATATATATATATATATATATATATATGTTGTATGTTATATTGAGAGACACAGAGAGAGACACACAGAGAGAGAGACACACACAGAGCGCGGGGGGGGGGGGGGGGGGGGAAGCACACGGGAACCTCAAGTTTATTGTCTCACCTGAGAGACTAGAACCCAGACATCACTCATAGTCTAGCGAATGGGTGGGAAAGTCCAGCTTCAGTTAGGAATCACACCTGCCACCTTTTGCTTTCTTGATGGGTGCATTACCGCTATGCCACCAATCCAAGTTGTCTTGAATCTGGCGTGTTATTCCGAAGTCAAAATGCAGCTACCTTAAAGGTGGGTAAATGGTCGCAAACGCAAAATTTTACCATTGGTGAACCTTGGAGTTCTAGTCAAGGAACATAATTATAAGCAAAAACACCACCAACAAAAATCTTTGCATGTGTATCACTGTTTTACAACTGAATAAGCACACAGCCATAGTTATCAAGGATTCTGTAGCAGGTGAAAATTTTCTGGTTCTATTATTTAAAAGTAAAGGTGTCCATAACCTATGTGGTCGAGGGGAGCAAGGCATCAGAGACCTCAGCTTCTCTAGGTGCCAGCATATTGAGGGCAGCGGCCCATCTCCTCTCCCTAGCTGCTTTACATTCCTGACCCTAAAGAGGGCAGGTACCCATTTACAGCTGGGTGAACTAGGGGACTGTACTGAAGCCAAGGTGCTCAAACGGTCACCCATCCAGTTGGTAACTATGCTCAATGCTGCTTCATCTTAGCTTGGGGAAAGCGAGTGCTCTGACCACTGACCTGTCCCGTCCGCTTTATATTACATAAAAAGTAAATTGGAGTTCCTGTATTCCTGGCACTCACACAAAAATGTAAGAAAAAAAATCTCACATCTGTTGAAGGAATTATTTGATGAAATATGAATGACTGGGTTGATGAAACGGAAAATAAGAAAGGGATCAGAGGAAACCCACCCCCCCCCCTTTCCCAGTAAAATAAACCAACCAAACAAACAAAAACCACACACACACAAAAGATTGTTTTCAAAGTTTGAAACTTAAGTAGAAAAGAGTATCTGACCAGAGTAGGTTTCACAAGGTGCCCTTTCTGACAATGTAGCTGTGCTGTTATCAGCACCAGTGATAAAATATGCAGTAAGTGTTGTAATGTGTGTGTGTGTGTGTGTTGTGGTGTGTGTGTGTGTGTGTGTGTATGTGCACTGTGTGTGCATTGCGTGTGTGCATGCGTGTGCGTGTGTGAACTCCATGACGATTGTAGATCACACTCAATCATCCCTCAGCACTAAAAACTCATTCGTCCAAAGAAAGGGAACACAAAAGACCTGGCAGTCGGTAATAAAGCCAAAATTTACTTTGCTGAATGTCTGTACATCACACTGAAAGATATTTTCCAATACAATAACAGGTATCAAAAGCAAGTAAAATCTTCTAAAGTGCATCAGACACAATTCAGCACCACTCAATAAAGTGGCCTTTCATGTTCATAATCACAGCAAAGGACACATCATTTGGGGGGGGGGGGGGGGGGGAAGGTGTGCGCACACACACATACACGCACATATCAAAACAGACACCAAAACAGGAACATAATGGGCGGCATGTATCCTAAACCAGTCTCTATAAAAAAAATATATATATACTGACATCACGCGCCATATCTTGTTCTGAAGACTCCAGACATTTTTAGAGGGGCTTTTGCTTCACTGAGGCAAAGAATTCTTTTAAAAGGATACAAAGATATAGGATCCCACCTACTAATACCACCAATTTGGCCATAAACCCTGTGGAACTCTTTGCAAGTTCTGATGGTGGGGCAAGTGTAAAGCACTTATATACTTTTTCTCTGTAGGATTGACAGTTGTCAAACAGTTTTTTAAAAATCAAAACTCACTTCCACCATGTGCTAACAAAACAAAATAGGGATAATAAGAACAAAAATTCACTATGTTGTCATACTTTACTATGTTGTAATGTACAATCTGGCTGCAGTATCTTTCATGTTTAATCTCTCTCTCAAGCCAACTCAAACATAACAACAGTGAACATTTTCTGATACAACAGTAATCACAATATCAAGTTTTTATGGCATTTTGATTTTTGCTAATGCTGATGATAGAACTCATGAAATTACTTTTCATCTGAATTTTTTCAACAAAACATCTTTTTTGGTAATACTTTTCAGTGTATGAAGAAACTCAGATGAATGAAAACCAGACATGAACCCAATACCAAAGATTCATAATGGAAGGAAAAATAGCAAGTTTTAAACAAAGCTATGTATTCTTTTTTTCTTTTTTTTGAAATAATCTGCCAAACGAAGATTATGTCAAAAAGCACACTGAGGACATCTATGGACTGACAGTTTTCCAATCAGGACTGCTGATCATGGCAATAGATTCTGAGACACACAGGATGATCGTCATTCTACTGAAAAGAGGTCTATGCCTGCTGTTACACACACTTGATGATCCAAATCATTCAACTAGAAAAAATTCATGACAATCTTTTTGTGAGTGCTGTCATTTTCTGCTACTGAAAAAGTCTACAGCAAATGTTTACGTTTAGTCAGAGTCATTTACACTTAAAAAAAAAAAACACCCAGCTAAAACCAGGGTGATAGGGTGCCAGAACCATCTATACTACTTTTTCCTGGGTGACTTGAAAAGAAAGCTGAATCATACTTTTTATTGTAAAACTGAAGATTGTCATCAAAGGCAGTGAATAAAGAATTGATTCAAAAGAGTAAATTCTTGAACAGTGTAAAATGATCTCACTTCCAAGTTACATACTCTGTTTGAGCAACATACTCTGACAGTGATTTATGAAAGAAACCTTTTTCCATTCATTTTTTTCCTGTTTTGTACATCTTTTCCCTATGAAAGACCATGAAATCTATGGAAGTGGTTCAGCAAAGTAACTTTATTGACAGTACTTCCCTATTCAAATTTTGTGTGCTCAAACTTTTTATGATTCTCGAACACTGCTTTTCCACATTATGCTTGGAACACACACACACACACCACAACACACACACACACACACACACCCCACACACACACACACACACACACACACACACACACACACACATTTCATGGACGTTGCTGAGGTACCAACAATAGGACATGAAAAAAAAATTAGACACACACAGGTTGCACTGTCATCAGATACAACTGATAAGCGTTGCAATGATAAAACTATGTACAGCATAAGATCAATGCACTACACTGTCATGTAAAACCATGATAGCCAATGCAGCAGTGAAAATAATACACAAATAAAACCAACACTCTACGCTGTCATCAGTCATAACTCACTGACCGGGCAACACTGAAAGCTTTGATTGTTGATATTTGATTCATCAATGTCACATCACAAGACATAAGATCAGCACTGTGTAATCAGAAAGATAATGATCACATCAGTAGTGTGTAACTAGCAGGATAATCATCATATAGCGGTGTGTAATTAGTAGGACAAATATCACAAGATATTAGCAGTCTGTAGTCAGTATGATATTTATCACATCAGCAGTCTGTAGTCAGCACGATATTTATCACATCAGCAGTGTGTAATCAGCATATAATGATCACATCAGCAGGGTGTAATCATCACATCAGCAGTGTGTAATCAGCAAATAATGATCACATCAGCAGTGTGTAATCAGCAAAATAATGATCACATCAGCAGGGTGTAATCATCACATCAGCAGTGTGTAATCAGCAAATAATGATCACATCAGCAGGGTGTAATCATCACATCAGCAGTGTGTAATCAGCAAATAATGATCACATCAGCAGTGTGTAATCAGAAAATAATGATCACATCAGCAGTGTGTAATCAGAAAATAATGATCACATCAGCAGTGTGTAATCAGAAAGATAATGATCACATCAGCAGTGTGTAATCAGAAAGATAATGATCACATCAGCAGTATGTAATCAGAAAGATAATGATCACATCAGCAGTGTGTAATCAGAAAGATAATGATCACATAAGCAGTGTGTAATCGGAAAGATAATGATCACATCAGCAGTGTGTAATCAGAAAGATAATTATCACATCAGCAGTGTGTAATCATCAGGATAATCATCACATCAGCAGTGTGTAATCAGAAAGATAATTATCACATCAGCAGTGTGTAATCATCAGGATAATCATCACATCAGCAGTGTGTAATCAGCAAGATAATGATCACATCAGCAGTGTGTAATCAGCAAGATAATGACCACATCAGCAGTGTTATCAGCAAGATAATGATCGTGTCAGCAGTGTCATCAGCAAAATAATCACATCAGCAGTGTAATCAGATAATGATCACATCACCAATGTGTAATAAGCATGATAATGATCACATCAGCCATGTAATCAGAAAGATAATGATCACATCAGCAGTGTAATCAGCAGGATAAAGATCACAAGATATCAGCAGTCTGCCATAAACATGAAAACTATCACATCAGAAGTATGCATCATCAGGATAAATATCACATCAGCAACCTGTGGTATACAGGGATCTATCGACCACATTCAGCATTCATGACAACGTACAGTTTCAAATAAAAACCTAACTTCAACTTTTAAAAGCTTCATCGGTGGTTTAGCAAACCTGGATAGAATATCTTTAAACCATGAAATTTGTACTGGCACAAAAACATGACATATACATATTCCAGTGATAAAAATTGTTAGTACGATTACACAGTCATTATGGCGTCCTGAGTTTTAACTCTAAGCTCCTCAAACGAATACCACTAAGCACAGTTTAACATAGTGTTTGAAATGCTAGGATCATGGCAATGGATTTCTAATCCTTCCTTGTTCTTTTTTCTATTTCTTTCTTTTTTGTTGTTTTTGTATTTTGGACAGTACAGGTCTAAAACCATAATATTTCTGACAGCTGTTACTGATTCCAGGTCACAAAATACCACTCCAGAACCCTCAGTACAAACCATGGTCATTCCAGCTGCTATTTCTCTGTGCCATGACAGATGACAGAATAAAATGTGAAGTAAAACTTCACACATTTTCAGATTCTTTTTTTTTTAGAACTGTTACAAGTCTCTTTCCTCTAAAGAACACAACATTCAACAGTTTCTCAGCCAGTGTATAATGATAATACTAGAAACTTGTGAAAATAATCAGAAAAAAAGGATACTATAACAACAGAGACATATAGAAAGTTGTATGACATTTTCAACCTCAGAACTGGTATAGTTATATAATTTTCACATATAATTTTAAACAATTACAGATTTTTAAAAAAAATCAACATTTTACTTACCCAAACCAAAGAACCTACACTTCATTTAAAATGCCATGCAGCATTTTGCGGCGGGAAAAGTGGGAGATTTGGACAACTTCAGGCAACTAAGTAAGCTGTACATAATCTGTCTTCTTTTCCTGTGTTTATCCATTCCTTGAATATCAGAGCTAATTAGATAAATCAAGCAAAAAGCACACCAGTGTACTACTCCTCTTTATATAGATTTTTAAAAACTACCAATGGAGGAATTAAAATCTGATTGCCTCTTTTTCTTACACTTCATAGAGCAGCTTATGCAGCAACAACTACAGCCACGCAAAAAGCCAGCAACAATTCTTTTATGTGCTAGCCAGTGTTAACGTTTTTTCTGTATTTGTTTCATTTCGCTCTGGTAGAGTAAAAACTACCATACCCATGTACGTCATCAGTGACTTAAACACCTAACATTTTCTACCTCTGCAAGACTTCTAACATTCTATGCATTTACTTATAGCTGCAACAGACTATACTGCAAGCTGAAAGAAAGTTACTTAAAATGATCCAAGCACAACCCTTTGTAGGCCAAAAATAAGACGCTACAGATAAAGCAAGTCACTTCAGACCTTATGGAGAAGTCTAGTCACTGCACATGAGCTGGAAGGAAATACAGAATATTCTAATTAGCTTGCTGATTACTGTTGTATTTTAGATATAGACCTGGAACAATCTTATCATGGAGCCACACATACATGCTATTCTACATGACACAACCAATACTTACACTGCTACATTACTTAGTAATACTCAAAACCTTTTTTTCCCTGTAAGTGATAATGAAAGTCATCCCAAACTATCCATTTCATACAATGAACAAGAAGGTGGGTTTAGGTGTGTGCCCTCACGGTGTTTTGACACAACAGTGTACAGCATTCAACCTGTCCAGCAGTGCAGATGGGTGTACAAGCAAGAACCCTGGATGTGATCAAACCATGCAGATAAACATCCTGATAATGCCTTCAAGTTGAGGATCTGAAAGTTCATAATAATTATCACAACCAAGACAAAACCCTGAGGAGTGTTCACAGAGAGGCCGGCATCATGATGTTGTGTTGTTGTTTTTTACCATCAAATGTTGCAAAATTCTGCCTTCAAGGCATATCCTGTCAACAATGAAATGATACAACACTACTTTCTATGCCACAGCACTGCTGTGCACATGCAAAGATGACAAATGAAGATGTCATATGGTATTGACAATGACATGCACTGCATTACAAAATCAGCTCTTCTTCTCATAGCCTGAATGTAGAAGAACACTTTTTTTTTGCTACCAAAAAGATGTTTCATACTGCTCCACAGAAACAGAGCAATGCTGGGTGGCTGATAAACCTCAATACTGTGCCAATGATTCTTTTCCAGGACCTATGGTACCTAACTCAAGCGTTTTCAAAGTTACATATTTAGGTCAACTGAGAGCAAAGAAGAAGTTAAGCTCTCAGTTCTGTGATAAGTGTCTAACAATACTTTTCTCACACACAATAACTTGAACTTCTCTGTAAAACAACAAAAATGCCAGGGTAATACTGTGAAACTGAAAACTGGATGTTTCAGGCATTTCCCCAGTATACTGGAGAAAATGTGACACACTACAGATCTTTCATCTAATACTGCACAGTGAACGAAACTTCAGGAAAAAAAAAAAAAAAATTCTGAGAACTGAGCAGTGGCCAGCAAAAGATCACCTAGCAATCACTGTTGTACACTGAAACAGGAGAGCCAGTGTACAACCTTACCTACATTCCATTCCTGAAGTCACAAGGAGAGGGAGTGGCGATCTACATCTGCCCACAGTTCACAATGCCTACTGTAAAACTGGGAAAAGGAAAGACTGAAAATGCACTGAACACTGACATGGAGAGCAAAACATGATAAGCTACCATGAAAAAAAAAGAAAATGGTCGAGACAAGATGTCCAATAGGTCTATGTACTTGTAACAGAACATTATTTCTAGCAGGATACATTTAAAAGTACAGTATTTAAGAATTAAAATCTTACAATGACAACAAATGATAAAAAAAAAAAATGAGGTACAGGTTGACTGTAAACTTACCCTGGTCAAAAATGTGGAACACGTGACAGGAAAAAAAATTGTCATGATCAACCTTAAATAATCACAAATGTGGAAAAAAAATCCAGAGATTTTTTTTATGATAGTTAAGTGTAGAAAATGACTTTGATGGTGTGGACAATCTCTGACTGATAAGCTTATCTACAGCAGTGCAGAATGAACAACCAGCAGTGCAAGTGCGCAATGTCTGTTTGAGAAAAGCCAATAAATAAAATATGTGATAACTTTACATCTGTTAAAAAAGTACAACCTTTGGCAAGAGGTGAAAGGGTTCACTCATCCAATGATTTATACTCAGGTGTAGCAAGTTCACCACATTTTAGTTAAGTACTGTGATACTGCAAATAATTGGCAATCGATTAATTAAAATCATCAATGACATTAACAAAATAATCAGCAGGTAATGTTTTCCAGCACAAATATTCAGAAATCATAAACTATTTTGTCAGCAAATAAACTACTTATACTTAAATATAGGAGATGAGAAAGAAAGAAATATGACTTCAAATAAACCAAAAATACTCTTGTAACTGATTATCATTCATTATAAAGAAACAAAAAACTGAATTAAACTCATTTAAATCATTACATTTTTCAAAACAGTTATTGACAAAAACAGAAGAAAACATCGATCACAAGAACACAGTACAAAAATCAAATATAATTACACTTTCTGTGAAGCAACAAAAGATCTATGTACAGTATACAGCTTTTATGAATAAGATATTGAAAAACATATTGCACACACTTAAAGAAAATAATAATTGAATGTATAGTCTGCTCACAGAACACTGTTTTCTTGAGCAAGGAAACTCTCTCTCTCTCTCTCTCTCTCTCTCTCTCTCTCTCTCTCTCTCTCTCTCTCTCTCTCTCACACACACACACACACACACACACACACACACACACACACACACACAACACACACACACACACACACACACACACAACACATTTGTTTCGACGGTTTGGTATTTGAAACTTTTTTTAAAAGTTAAGCCAATTTTGCAGTACACTAAAAAGATATCAGACATGGATCATTCAAAATAAAACCAGTTCCGGATATTGTGATTATCTGCTTATATAGTTATCAACTTATTCATCAATATCAATTCTGATGAAAACACTCAGTCCATTTATTTAATTACTGATTATGGGCTTTAAAAATCTGTTTATGTATAACTTTCATTCAAATGTATGATGGCAAGACAGCAACAACAACAACAACAAAACAGAAATGTAGACCTTCAACTGACAGTCAAGAATTAATACCAACTTGTGGTCAAAGTCACTTTTAAAAGTGAAATACCAAAAAAATGAAAAAAGTTACATGCTGGATTTGTTTTTGCCTCCTTTTTTTCCATAGTAAATAACTGCCTCTTGCTATTTTTACCCTTCTCAATCTGACTTCAATGTACTTATGAAAACATCAGTTTTTAATCATACCTCAGTTTGCACGCATTCAGAAAGCAGACGGCAGACAGAGGAAAAAAACATGTAAAGATACATACTGCCTGGATGACAGAAAAGAATGCTGTCCTGAATAATGCGCTGTGAAGGATTGTCAGGGAATGATATGGCAAATAAACAGAATACCCCCAATCTTATTACCAAACACAAAATATGTATATATACATATAATTATATATATCATCGGTAAGTAAAAAAAAAAAATCACTTACCAGAGACTGAAAAAGATATACTGTGGGCAACATTCAATAAAAAAAAAATTAGCGTCCAACATAACACCACAACAGGGCAAACACACCACAACAACTGACATGGGGAGGGGAGAGGGAGGGGGGAGGGCACATGGGGACACCATGAGCTGAAGAAACGGAGACCCAGCAAGCAGCACTACCTGGAAGGGCCTCTGGGGATGATGGCGAGGGGCGCATGCGTGGTGGGGGAGTCCCAGAAGACTGTCTTGTTGGTGTGCCTCAGCCCCGACACAGTGCCTGCAGACATGGACATGGACAGGGACAGTCTGGGGGGCAGGTCGCGCACGTTGCGTTTCCGGCTGCCCGAGATGTAGCGCCGCAGTCTGGGCAGGTGGTTGGTCACCGCTGTGCTCTGCGTCTGCACCGGGGCCCGGATCTTGGGCTCCGAGTAGCGCAGCAGAATCTTCTCCCCCGTGGACAGGGGCGGAGACAGCACCCCGTGGATCGGCAGTCCGGCCGCCGGACCTGCCGGGTAAACCTGTCCGGCGCAGGACGGAGATTGGTGCGGAGACTGACGCGGAGACTGACGCGGGGAGGGGCGAGGGGAGGGGCGTGGGCTCTTTTGGGGGCCCAGAAAACTTTGGCTGGAGCGGGGGCGGAGGGGGGGAGGGCGAGAGGGGAGGGCGCCGGTGACGGGGGAGGGTTCGGCGTCGGTGGCGATGATGAGGGAATCCTGCTGGCAGCGGCAGCTGGGGTTGCTGACCTGCAGACGAAGGTTCATGCCCGACCCGCATTCGCTGCAAGTGCGCCTCCAGGCGTTTTCCATCAGTGCACTCACACGACCTGAGGGAGCAGACAGGTGACAGGGTGGGATTAGTAACAAGCCAGCACCAAACACGTGCACGGGTTAGCGCTCACTCTCAGTCACAAAACCCACGTCACAAATGATATGTCTATCACCTGACTGATTTGTCATATTTTATCATGCTGCTGAACATGACTGAAATATAATGTTATAACTTTCTCTCAATACATATCTTGCTACTTCTCTTTTTTTTGGAGAGAGACTAGGCCTATAGGCACAAATTGAATCCTAAGTGGAAAAATGGATAAACAATTCTAATCAATTCAATAAGAAGGATATTTGAAAAGCTTAACTACCACATAGAAAAGTCTTTAATGCATAATTTTCTGAAAATGAAGATCAGTGTATAAATGAGTGTGTTGTGCATCAATTAAGAAGTAATTGTAAAATGTGTGTTACATATTTCTTTTACACAAAACTGATAACTTTGGACAAGATTTTGAAAAGGTTTACATCTTATCTTAATTTGTTAAGCAAAAGTCTGTCACCAAAAATAAGTTTAAACCTCTGATTTTAAAGGTGTAATAATCTTGAAGCAAGTCATTTGCTAAACAATATAATATCAGTAATGTGACTTTAAAAAATAATAACAATAAAAAACCGAATCCTAACTGTTCAGAATAAGTGCCAGAATCTGCACAACACTTTTTTTTATCTCTCTTTCCAAACTTGATATTTGCAAAGATAGTGACGCTGTATTGAACTATGATAGCCAATCTCATACAACCATAATACAATACTACTTCATCGATATGTAATGATAAATAATATTTGAAATTCTTAATATCGATCTAACAAAATTTTTCATTTTTCTGTAAATGAGCCTAAAGGTTTTGAATTAACCAAAAATTTGCACTGCCAAACACTTGGGTGTTGTGCTCTTACTTGATGGCTGAAATATTCCTGTAAATGAGTAAACATTCTCCCGTACATTTATCTTTCATGTACACATCACAGACACATCGCATACCACATTTCACAGCTGTAGTAACCAGCACGACTTGCATTACCTGTCTTGTACTTCAAGAATACTTTTAAACATAACCCAATATACCTTCTACACAAAACACACACTGTCCTTTCTAAGCATAGCCACAAACCCAATCCAGTCAGAAGACTAGTCTGGCTTAGGTCAGTGGCTGCATAGAAAAAAGTGCATACATCACCAATATTGCATGAAACTTGATTTGCTTTTCAAGTCTGTCAACAAAGTGCCTTAAAAGTCACCAAAACTTCACACGCCTACCATTTTCTCTCTCATTAGTGGACAATATGTGTATTGACTGGCCCTTCCATTTTGCATTCCCGAGTACATTAGACAGTGTACAATACAGGCACAGCAAGTCATGCCAGCATCTGGTTCTGGTGAAATATATGTTTCTCTGATGCACCTAGAACTGATCATTTATAATGTAATTACATGATGATTCATATGCTATCGTAATAAAACTATGCAGGCAAATGTAACACAAAATAAGTATCACATGCTATGAAAATAAACTATTGAGTTTTAAAATGCTACAGCTCAGTAAAGTATTTAGACAAGCACAAAACTAATTAAGTTTTAAACACTATTCTGAAAAACTATGCAGACAAACATTGACTAACACCTGCTGGATTACTTTCTGACCCAGTGTGAAAATAAAAATCAAACAAAAAAAAAATGTGTATAACAAGAAACAAAAATTATAAAAATAATCACTAATTGACAACAAAACAAATAATCTACAGAAACTATTGCATTGTTGAGGGAACTCAAGATGACACAACTAAAAATGGAAACTTTGTCTTCTTCTTCATTTCTTCTCAAAACCATAGTTGGAAAAATCAAGGAAAACAAAAGAAGAAAAGTAAAGAAAGGCAATGGAAAATCTAGTGCCCATGTGATGGACCACAGGGCATCATCTTTCATACCAACTGTTTTAAAAGCAATCAAAATAACCAAACATGACGCAGACTTCAGAGCTCTGCTGTCTGTTGCAACAAACTAAATGTTAATGCTCTGCAAAAAAAGGCAAAAATCAAAATGGTAACAGCTATAAAAATGTTCTCTAAACTAAAAATTCTATTGCATTATATCTGTGATGAGCATTCTATCTTTTCCATGACAAAAGACTAAGCTAACGACTAGAAAAGGCTTAAAACAGTGGTAAAAGTGAAAAAAAACAATGTACCTTAGCTGTGTAATACAAAATCTAACAATGGTATACCCTGAGCAGGGCGAAGAATAACAAATGAGGAACAGAGTTTAAACAGGAATATTCATAACAATATAACCTTGCCCTGACAATTCTGGTCATAGTCACCAATATACCTACTCCATTTCTCTCAGATATTCTAACTAGGATTATTGTTGGGCTAGTAGATAGGCACCCATCAGTCTCAGAAGACTATGGAGTTGCACTCTAGTCTTTAGAGCCCAAAGCCTGGGTAAGTAAGTATGGAGGGGAAATTGTTACAATTGTTGGGCTAGAACTCTAGTAAATGAAATATGACTGATAAAGCAGCCTACTGGACTGGGATGCTGTAGATGTCATAAGACAGGATATGATGGAACCCCAAAATATACACTGCCTAAAGTTTTTGGTCATTCTCACCCAACTATTCACCCCATTCACTTCCAAATCAGCTCAGTTTAGATTAGAGAGTAAAAACAAACCACTACCATCGTCCCTCAAAATTGTATACTTGTCAAGATTCAGTCAAAAACAATTCAAACCAAATGTAATTTTGTTGTTTTAGAAGCAGTTTCCCTGGCTGAAAACAAAGCGGGGGGGGGGGGGTGCGTGCATGCGATCGTGCGTGCATGCGTGTGTGTGCGCGAGCATGCGTGTGTGTGCGCGAGCGTGTGTGTGTGTGTGCATGCATGTGTGTATGCATGTATGCGATTTGGGAATTTAAGCATTTGTTCATCTATTTCTGTCCAAAAAATAATGTGTGTAAGATTGTGTACATTACTCAGCACATTATATTCACAAAGGACTAGTATCAATACTGCAATAAAATCAAAAGAAGATATTTGATATCCGTACCACTTTTACACTCACTCGCACACACCACCACACACACACACACACACCACATCAGAATAAAAAGATACCCAATATGGACAAAGATGCAATATGAAATAACCGGGTCATAACATATACCACCACCACAACACATATATATACATTAATACCAAGAGCCACAGAAATCTTTACATTTTCAGAAACCACACATATTACACATCCATACATGTTAATAGGACATACACTCATACAGACCAAGAAAGAATATAATTTATACAAGGCAGCAAAGGGCATATTTACCATGTACATGGGAAAATAAGTGATCTGGCACAGGGTTTTGATAATGGGTACGGCATGACCACTGACAATCAGTAACAGCAACAAAAAGAGAGAGAGAGAAAAAAAAAATGTCCTCCTCTCTCTCTCTCTCTCTCTCTCTCTCCTCTCTCTCTCTCTCTCTCCCCTCTCTCTCTCTCCTTCCCTCCCTCCCTCCCTCCCACTCTCCATCCCTATCTCTCTCTTCCTCTTCTTCTCTCTTTCCTTTCCCCCCTTCTCTTTTTCTCCCATCAATGCAGAAAATTAGGAGAAAACGTTAAGAAAGGACCGAAGGCTAACAAAAGAGTACCGATCATTCAGCTTTCTTACACCTAACATTTACTTCTACTAGGAAAACTTTTGTGCATGTGTTATTTCTCTATCTTTAAAAAAAAAATTTCGAATCATCATAAATGTCAAAATATGTAACTGATTCTAAGGCAAAAACAAAGACAAAAAGCAAACACACTTTCCAACTAACTCTCAATTCTAACGGCTTTTGATTGCAAAGAAAATCAAACACCTCTCAAAAGCACTTCCTTTCAATCTTGCTGAAAAGTTCTGACTTGAAGCATATTATCATGGTAGTTCAATGTTTAGATTTTTATTACATGAACAAAAGTGATCACTCAACCACCTCTTAAAAAAGAAGCAGAAGACCCTCTTCCTTTGGTTTCACGTCACAGTTCATGCATATTGGAAACACTACTGTGTCAAGTTAATAGCTGAAAAGAGCAACCACAGCAGACATGCAGTTAACTCTATTCTACTTCATCACACAGACAGCACTTTTTTTCTTTTCATTTCTCTGCTAGAGCCCAAAATTCACCAAAGGTGAGATGCTGTATATGTGATGGTTTTTGCCCGCCATTAAATCAAGGCAGTTTTATTTCTACTTTGGGGATGGTATCTGAACATGACACCTGTGTGTATGTGTTTTTTTTGTTTTTAAATTGTCATCCGTTCTATCTGACTGAAATGGCCTCATCTTCCAAAAGGTGGAACTGGTTTTTAACATGTGCATAAAATATTCTACATGTATTTGAAGAAAAGGACTGTGGTTTATGGTTTCATCTGCAGGACTTTTAGGGGAGTGGAGTGGAGTGAGTACTCATGTTAACTTCAGGGTAAAATCCCCTAAAATGGGCACACTCATGCTGGTGTATCCCAGGCCATCACTTTACAAGTCCAGCACCCTAACC
Organism: Stramonita haemastoma; assembly: GCA_030674155.1. Classification (NCBI taxonomy): domain Eukaryota; kingdom Metazoa; phylum Mollusca; class Gastropoda; order Neogastropoda; family Muricidae; genus Stramonita; species Stramonita haemastoma. The sequence continues at coordinate 50,651,743 of CM060329.1, forward strand.
TCTATGTTACCCACCCCCAAAAAGGTAGTATGAAGTATCTTTTTTTATTTTCTGAGCTACACACTCCTTCAAAATTGTCAAGAAGAACAAACCTGAATTCAAACGAGTTTACAGCTGATGGAAAACAATTGTTTATTAGTTTCAACACATAACGAACAAATGGGAGATACCATGTTAGTTGAAACTGAACTTGGAGACACAAATGCAAATCATGAATAACATTTTAGGGTAGAAAAGCAGGAATCCATGTTAGTAAGTAAGTGAGTGAGGCAGGCTGGGAAATAATGAGTCCACATCGTATGCGAATGACCGAAATAGTTTTCGATATTCCTGAGGAAAAATCCATTGCCACAAATCCTGAAACAGCTATAAAAGAAGCCAACAAAACCTGAACAAAATAAAATTCAGCTTTTCGAAAAAAAGTTAATCTCCCAAGTGAGAGGTATAGCCAAAAATCGGCGGGAAAAAAAAAAGATTGAAAAATATCATACCATCGACCCACGTGAGAGCAACAGCTGAAGGGACTAAAATGGAAAGAGAACAAATCGGGTCTGAGTGACAAATGCATGCTCATAATTCACAGCAAGTTTGATAACAATCTCCTGGCACTTTAAGTGGATAGCACTGTCTTTATCTGCATGTTTCTGGTTGAAAGAAATTTGGTAAAAAAGGATGAGACAAAAAAGTAGAATGAGACAGACAGACAGACAGACGACAGACAGACAGACAGACAGACAGACAGACAGAACAGACAGACAGACAGACAAAAGACAGAACAGAGACAGACAGACAGACAGACAGACAGAGACAGACAGACAGACAGACAGACAGAGACAGACAGACAGAGACAGACAGACAGACAGACAGACAGACAGACAGACAGACAGACAGACAGGACAGACAGACAGAGACAGACAGACAGACGACAGACAGAGACAGACGACAGACAGACAGACAGACAGAGACAGACAGACAGACAGACAGCAGAGGAGAGAGAGAGGAGAGAGAGAAGAGAGAGAGAGAGAGAGAGAGAGAGAGAGAGAGAGAGAGAGAGAGAGAAGAGAGAGAGAGAGAGAGAGAGAGAGAGAGAGAGAGAGAGGTGGTGAGAAAAACACAGAGACAGAGACAAAGACAGAAAGACAGACTGGAGAGGAGTGTGTGTGTGTGTGTGTGTGTGTGTGTGTGTGTGTGTGTGTGTGTGTGTGTGTGTGTGTGTGTGTGTGTGTGTATGTGAATCTCTGAGCAATTGCATGTTTTCCTGGGTATGAGTGCACCCAGGAATGCTATGTGCATATGTGTGCATGTGTAAGCATACAAATTCATGCAGCATTTATCTGAACTGTGCTTGTAGTCATTCACACACTATGCGCAACAAGCTTGCTCTCTCTCTCTCTCTCTCTCTCTCTCTCTCTCTCTCTCTCTCTCTCTCTCTCTCTCTCTCTCTCTCTCTCCTCTCCACACACACACACACACACACACACACACACACACACACACACACACACACACACAACACAATCCATATGTGCACGCATACATACCCACCCCCCACTCCCTCACATACAAACTCCCATTCTAACATCCGTCAAATCCACCTTTCAGACAATATAAACTAAACAGATCAACTTGTGTGATATGCAAAGGAATGTGTAGTGTGATATGCAAGGGACAAACTACAATGGTTAATAAGCAAAGGAGAGTGGCCTCTCTAAAAGCATGTGTTATAGGAAGAGCTTTAGCAAATTAAGTCCAAATCTTCAAAGCCTTTAGTTCTGTTGTACCATAACAGGCAAACAGAACAAGAAAAATGCATTGGAACTGATAACAAGTTCAAAACAAAGGCACCAACAGAAGTCTATTTTCGATGAAAAAACCATTCTGGATGGGCAAGTGAAAGAAAATTTAAGGAAACACTTTGGGCCAAACTGACAGAAAACCAGAGAGTAAACATATAATCAGACCTGAAACAAACCTGGTTCTTTTGGAAATTGTCCACAGGGAAAGCATGGATCAACTGACCAAGAAAAAGGATTTAAGCAGTGCTAATCAGACCTGCCTTGGCAAGCACATGAAACTTTGATTAAAACTTCACCATACGTACAGGCACCAAAATTGCCTCAAGCACTATTTCTCTTCTATAAAGCTACGTATTAGCAAGTCACCTTTCACTGTCAACAAAATGTTAAACTGCCTAAAGCCCCACACAACAGCTTTGTCAATGTAAAGAGACTTGTCATCAACAGTGAGCCACCACAGAAAAACTCACAAGCAGGAATGGAGATACACTTTTTCACTCAAAAACTCTGCAAACTGAAAAGAGACAAACCCCAAACACTTGGGTGTTTTTTTTAGTAAAGGTAATCCCAGACTTTTTAAAAATGTGCACACTGGTCACAAACCTGTACCACGACCACAAAAACCACTCAACACAAGTTATCCCTCACGACAGAACTGATACAGAGGACAGACAAACTATCTGGGATTCAGAGATCAAGACAGAAGCGGTACGGTCACTCCAAAAAGCACAGAGAATGAACATCCAGGAAGAGAGGCAGGGTGGCGGGGTGGTGTTACAGAATAACCACAAGCAGCAACAGGAGGAGCAGAAAGCCAGCAGCAACCTAACCCACCAATCGGGCGGAGACTTCCACACTGTGGGACAGAGGCACCCACTGCCGACTAGGGCTACAAGCAAGACTGGGCGGCGCCACCGCCACCTGGGGGGTCGCTGTGCGTGAGGAGGAGGAGGAGGAGGGTGGGGAGGCAGAACCAGGAGGCGCGCCCTGACGCTGATTGTGCTGTGTGTCCTGAGAGTTAGCTACCTGGGGCCGCCTGGGCCTGAGAGGGCGCGTGTCCAGCTCTTGGTTTATCACATGCAGCTTAACCGGCGGCAGTCTGCGAACAGCTTGCGCAATGTAGGGGGAGAGTTTAGGGGGTGGGACCTTCAGAGAGCGAGCTGCGCCGCCAAAGTAGGTTGGTTTCCGTCTGCGCTTACCTTCAGGGGAAGCAAAATAGGCACACACACACACACACAATGTAAATACCTTGCACAACACATCTAGGAAAGTATTTACAAGAGTTTTTTGACATTAGTATAAGGTAGCAGTAACATTTGATACGCCAGATACTTATGTGCAAACTCTGGAGGGAAACGTTGTTCTTCCATTCATATGAAAGGAGCAGAGAATAAACATTAACTATAGTATGTATACCATCCACAGTTGTCACAACAAAACTAATAACCCTTTTCTATCCAAACTGTTGGTTCTACTTACATTGACAATCCCTTGCACTACAGATCCAAAATCTTACTTCCTTGCCTTAACTCCCTGAGAAGATACTGAAAAACTGCATTACAGATTTAAATGAAGTCATGGATCAGGATGTATGAATGATTGGCCAACAACATCTGTTTTATTCTGATGAATTTTCAATACTGATCTTCAACTGTTGTTGGCAACACATTTGTTAGATATTGGAATAGACAACACTTGATCAGTAGCTGCAAAAAAATATATATATATCAAAATATCACTTGCAAATTACATCACGCATCCCAGTGCTAAAAAATCTCTAACAGTTGAACTACTCAAAAGACTGTAACTAGGATAATGAAAAAAATGTAATTAATACCACCAATCACATGATGAGAGCCCATCTTACCCATTCATGAGAGCATCTTACCCACTAATGAGCGCCAGTCTTACCTACTTATGACCACTTTCTACCTGAAAACTAACTACATCTGTCACTAAAAACTGAATAACTTCAGATTTCATACCTTCCACACCTGCACATAAAATCTACACAGTGTCTGGAGATGCACACAGCCCTGAGGATAATTTGCATGAAGCTAAAGTTTGGTTTAGTCACTAATATCTTTTCCTATCCATGTGATTTTACCTGTACTGTTCTTGTGCTTGTGCATTCATGAGCCATGACAACAAGTGCATGTGACTAAAGGTGGGTCACATAATTAAATATAAAGGTGATTCCCAACAGTTAAAAGTATTCAACTGATCTCAAGCATCAAAGAACCTTATAGCTTTGCATCAGTTTGTTTTGAGAGGTTTCGTGGAATTACAACTACAAGAGAAAAATTTCAACATATCTAAGACTTTTGCATGGATGAATGTATGCACGTGTGAATATGTGTGCACACACATGCACTCCATTATCCTTGAAACAAAAGAAAGAACACACACACACACACACACACACACACACACACACACACACACACACACACACACACACACACACACACGATGTTATATCTATACAAAACATTTCAACATAGGACCAGCTTTGATGCCCGATGATGACATAAAGACTAGTATAAAGCACTTCTCCCTGAGCAGTTGTTTTCTGAAGATCCTGCACTGCATGTGGACAAGATTATATCACAACACACACTGCAGACTGTTCTAATGTTTCAATATTTGACCAATGCTCAACAACAACAACAACCAAAAAAATAGATACCCACCTCTATGTAAAAAAACATCTGATAGAGGAGGATGGGTTTTTCAGTTTAAAATCAACAGAAGAGGCATGTGTTCAAACAATGTTTCTGGACATGTGCTTCTACATCAAAAAAAGGAATGAAAATAAAATAATGATTAATAAATAAATGATGAAAATAAAATAAATGATGATAAATAAAATAAAATGATGATAAATAAAATAAAATGATGATAAATAAATAAAATGATGATAAATAAAATAAAATGATGATAAATAAAATAAATGATGATAAATAAAAAAAATGATGATAAATGCATTGCATTTATAAGAAGTACAAGAGGTGCAAACAGGAGAAATGACACATCATAACTTTAAAGCTAATTTTTCTGTTTCCTTTTAGTCTATAGGGACAAATTTTTAATGAATGATTTAGCATTGAATCAAAAGGATGTAGTATCTACACTTACTTGTGATGAATAACACTTGAGATTTTCACAGACAAGAGCTCAAAACTGTGGGACTTATGTGCAAGACTCCGGATGTTTCAGCCTATTCCACAAAGTGACAGTATCAAACATAATGCAAAAATAAATAAACATGTCTTAGTATAATTCTGGTTGCTTAATGACTAACTACAATGGAGTTTCTGCTGCTGTTCTGCTTATTAAAAGCAAGAATCCAATTCACACACACACACACACACACACACACACACACACACACACACACACACACACACACACACATATATATATATATATATATATATATATATATATATATATATATATATATATATATATATATATATAGATAGATATATATAGATATAGATATATATAGATAGATATATATAACAGTGCTAATCTACGTTAAGTTTTCCTATCAATCTTCGGGTGATTTCTGGGTTTCATCTTCATCCTTAATTTGCAAGTTTCCATGTTTCCATTTGGATTGATTTATTAAACTCTCTGTGCATTGCATGTCCACACACACATACACACACACACACACACACACACACACTCACACACACACACACACCCCACACACACACACACACACCACACACACACACACACACACCACACACAACACACACACACACACACACACACACACACACAGAGTCACTCCCAACTGACAGACAGACAGACAGACCCCAGGGTTTCCTGCGATGACGTTCTGTTACAGTGCTGAAGCTTACGGGGGGTGGGGTCAGACATACTACCATTGGACTGGGCAACCATAAAAGTAGGATTGGGAATTTTAGGGAAATGAACCGTAAAGTTCCCCCCTTTTCTTTTCTTCTTTCTCTTCTTTCGCTTCTGCCCCTGCTGGGCCCCCGGGTTACCGTGGAAAAACTTTCGCACTCGCTTGGTGGGAGGGAAGGCCACCATCTTGTAGGAGTCATTACCTTTGCTGGTCTTGAAGACCTTGAGGTCAGAGTTCTCCACGTTGTTCACCATCAGAGACCGGGTCAGGGGGCCGTTGGCCGCCGCCTGGGGGATGGTGTAGTTCTGAGACACTGACGTCCTGGAGACGATACGCTTGTTGCCCGGCGTTTCCAACAGAGTCCCCGCGTGCGTGTAGGCTATCCTGGTGGCAGGGATGGTCTGCGTGTTGGGCACCTTCAGCTCAGAGATTCCCTTAGCAGACTCCGCACTGTCCCCTTTGTTGTTGTTGTTGTCCTGGGCCGGGATGCGGAAACGCGTGGTCACTCCAGGCTTGCCGTCATGCACCACGGTTGACGACATCTCAGGCAGCGCGCCGCCGGCAGTCTTGGGGGGACACGACAGCGTGCTGCCGTTGTCGGGTGTGACAGCCTCTTTGTGAGTGGTGGTGGCCGTAGCGGGGCTGCTGGAAGAGCCGGAAGGTCCTGAGGAAGGTTTCCTGGTGGGGTTGTCGGCTGCCCTGTCAGCGTTGAACTGGCGCAGGGTAGGTCTGGGGGTGAAGAAGGCCTCACTGTCACTGCCCCTCTTGACAAAGCTGGAGGGTTTGCGTATGGCCTGACCGTCCACGCTGAGGGAGATGCCGATGTAGGGGGGCACCGTCACCAGTGGCTGCTTGTAGGCCAGCTCAAAGGCCCCGATGTCGCAGTTCTTGTCGTACTTTCGGTCCACAGCCACTGCAACACAACATCACATGGGCTTTGCACAACACAATGGTAGACATCGCGTTCGATGAAAAGAAAGAAATAGACACACATGTTCAAATGGGAACAGATGACAAGATTTACAAAAACTGCATACACACGGGAACTGGATGTAAAAAAAAGCACCTGAGTGCGTATTCCGTTATCCTCGATATAAAAGAATAAAAAAAGTAATAAAATTAGATAAATAAATAAAATACCTATAAAAAAAATTTCACCTTTTTAATACAGGATACCAACACAATACAGTAACCAAAATGGGATTTTTCTACATGGAATAATTTTTCCTACACACTTACTAGTCTCAGAAAAAGTTTTACTAAATCCTTAAAGGTAATAACCTATGTGGTCATTTGGGAGTGAGATGTCAGAGACCTCAGCTTCTTTAGGGGGCCAGCATATTGAGGGCAGCACCTATCTCCTCTCCCTCTCTGCTTTATCCTCTTCCCTGACCCGAAAGAGGGTAGGTTCACATTTACAGTTGGTTGAACTGGGGGACTGTACTGAAGCAAAGGTACGCAAACAGTCACCCATTCACTTGGTAACCATACTCAATGCTGCTTATACTTAGCTTGGGAAAAGCGAGTGCTCTGACCACTGAGCTATCCCGTCCCCATACTTACTACTCTCAGAATAAGTTTTCTGACATACATACTTGCCTCAGAACAAGTTTTCCAACACACTTATCTGTCTCCAAAAATAGTTTTCCTACATACTCGTTACTCTTAGTTTAATGCTTCCATCTTCCATGGTAAGAATGCCAAAGTTGCCAGCCAAAAGAAACGTATATAAACATACATCTTGCGCACACATTAAATCCTGCTCCGCTTTTCCAAATAGTAGGCCATTGTGTGCTGGTGGGAACAGATCATAAGATTTACAAAACTGCATACACACATGGACTGGATTAAAAAAAAAAATTTAAAAAAAAGCACATGAGGGCTTATTCCATCATCCTCAAAATAAAAGAGTAAATAAACAAATAAATAAATAAATAAATAAATAAAATGAATACACCTTTTCACACAAGCACTCACACACTATGTCAGACAGGCACACCTTTTTTGTACACCTGTTCACACAAGCACACACACACACTATGTCAGACAGACAGACAGACACACCTTTGATGGTGTCCTCCAACACACTGCGACACAGGCGAGCGGTCACGGATGTGGAGGCTTCCATACTGGGGCTGGAGTTGATCTCGATCAGCCAGGGCTGCAGGTCTTCCGTCAGCATGAAGTCTGCACCATACAGCTCGAAGGAGGACTGAAACACAGCACCATGATGCTCTGAATTGTTAAATCCTGTTCCGCTTTTCGTAATAGTAGGCCATCGTGTGCCAGTGGGAACAGATGACATTTACAATACTGCATACACACGGGGACTGGATGAAAAAAAGCACAAGAGTGCTTATTCCATTATCCTCAATATAAAAGAATAAATCAAATCAAATCGAATCTGAGGAATCAGTAGATTAACACACCAGAAGTAAAGATGATGATGGTTAGACATGTGTTATATAGATATATAAAAGCGGTAAATGATATCTGATTACAGGGTATAACAATGACAACACAAGAAAAGAAAGAGGTACAGAGAATCAGATAGAGTTGGAAGTCATAGATGCCCTACAAGCTAAACAGTGACAGCAATATAAATGATGAAAATGCAGCATTTTTCATGTAAAATTTTGGAATCTCTATAAATCAAACTGTATGAACAAGGGGAAAAAAAAGCACTCCATGATTTGCTAGTGAATACCTACCCTTATAGTGTTAAGAATATCTTTGTTATCACCTGCCAATGAAAAGATATTCTGATATATGATTTCCCTTTGTTTGTTTACAGCCATAGAGGTTACCTCCAATGACAAAATAATGTTTCTTGTGTTCATTTACTGTGATGGGGGGTTATTTCTTAATGCAGGCCTTCCTAAACCTCTAGCTGTTGATAATTCCTTCCACTGGCGTATCCTCTAGATCCTCTGTCACTTTTGTTAACGAGTGTTTTACAGATAACTCAATAAATTAAGAAAATCAATTTCAAAAGTATTCTACTCTGACAGTGTAGGTCTCTTTTTGCAAACCTTTCTCTGTGAACATGCATTGTTATATTTTTAACACTTTAAAACATACCCATGTACGTGTGCATGTGTGACTGCACTAGTCTCTTTCATTCATAAATGTGTGCATGCATGTATGAGAGAGAAAATATGAGTGTGAGTGTGAGTGAGGTGTGTGTGTGTGTGTGTGTGTGTGTGTGTGTGTGTGTGTGTGTGTGTGTGTGTGTGTGTGTGTGTGTGTGTGTGTGTGTTGTGAACTTTCTTTATCACGTCTATGAACATGCAAATCTGAAGTAAGTTTGTAATCAACCAACTTCTTACAGCAAATGCAAAACACAACAAAAACAGAACAAACAAAGTAACACGTTTTTAATTCATGCATTCAAAAGCAACAACCAAAGTAATGAAACATATTTCAATCATACATCAACAACAGCAAAAACCCAACCACAACCAAATTCAAACAGTGCACTTAGATATAAGATTCCTCACAAATATCTGCAAAAAAAAAAGACATTTTCTATCAAAATGTAGTCTTTGATCAAAAGCATTATTCTTAAAGAAGTTGGAATTCTGGATTAGTGAGTTGTTATGTTTTTTACCAGCAGTACTTTCTAGGGATGTCTTTGTCTAAAATCAGTCTCTCTCTCTCTCTCTCTCTCTCTCTCTCTCTCTCTCTCTCTCTCTCTCTCTCTCTCTCTCTCTCCTCAGACACAATGATGAAACAACAATCCAAGAAGACTGAAAAACAGGACAGACATGTGAAGAGAGTTTTTTAAATTATTATTTTATATCACTTTACGTCACAGCAGATTTCTCTGCATGAAACTTGGGCTGTTCTCTCCAGGGAGAGCATGTCGCCACAAGTACAGCGCCTACCCATTATTTTGCTTTTCTTTTCCTGTCTGCAACTGTATTTGTTTCCCTATCAGAGTGGCTTTTTTCTACAGAATTTTGCCAGGGGCAACCCCTTGTTGCCATGGGTTCTTTTACGTGCGCTGAATAATGGTGTGTAAACACGGGACCTTGGTTTATTGTCTCATCCAAAAGACTAGCACCCAGACCACCACTCGTGACCTAATGGATGAGGGAAAAGTTTTGGGCCCAAACGGTATTTGAACCACCGCACACTCCGACCTGAACTTTTCTTTCTTGGCAGGCGCGTTACCTCCTAGACTACCAATCCACTGTGCACACTACAAAGCATACAAAATGACAACAAACACAAATTCACAAACAAAGAAAACCCATGCCACCTACTTTGCGATACTCCACCAGATCCTGTGTGCAGAGAAGGGAGCTAATTATGGCTCTCCTCATCCCGGGGTAAATGATTTCCTCCCATGCATTGGGCCGTTTCTTGCTTCTGCCACACCAACACATTCATTCATTACTTTCACAGGTAAATTATCTTATTTTCTCAAGTTAAAAAAATTGTAAATTTCTTTCATTAAAAATGATGTTTGTCTCCTGTGAATATTTCTGAATGGTCTTTGCCTTTGCCACAAATTTTTGCAATGGTGCTAGTCTTAACAAATTTTCCAATAGCACTAGTCTTAACTACAAATGTTTCTATAGTGTTAGTCTTAACAAATTTTCCAATAGCACCAGTCTTAACTACAAATGTTCTTATAGCACTAGTCTTAACTACAAATGTTCCAGTAGCACTAGTTTTAACTACAAATGTTCCAGTAGCTCTAGTCTTAATTACAAATTTTCCAATGGCTCTAGTCTTAACAACAAATGTTCCAATGGTGCTAGTCCTAACTACAAATGTTCCAGTAGCACTAGTCTTAAACACAAATGTTCCTGTAGCACTAGTCTTAACTACAAATGTTCCCATAGTGCTAGTCTTAACTACAAATGTTCCAGTAGCACTAGTCTTAACTATAAATGTTCCTATAGTGCTAGTCTTAACTACAAATGTTTCTATAGCGCTAGTCTTAACTACAAATTTTCTAATGGTGCTAGTCTTAACTACAAATGTTCCAATAGCATTAGTCTTAACTACAAATGTTCCAATAGCACTAGTCTTAACTACAAATGTTCCAATGGTGATAGTTTTAGCTACAAATTTTCCAATGACACCAGTCTTTACGACACATTTTCTAAAGACACCAGTCTTAACTACAAATGTTCCAATGGCACTAGCCTCAACAACAAATTTCCCATGGGCAGTTTTCGCTGTACCTGAGGTAGTTTTTGAACTCCTCGTGGGTCCACATGTTGTCTGGCGGCAGGCGGGGGGAGCGGGGGCCGTTCTTGAAGTGCTTCTGGATGGAGTAGTTGGACAGGTGGATGGACTGGTCAAAGTCGTCCAGCGTGAACTGCTGGGAGCAGAAGCGCAGGTAGGAGTCCTGGTAGAACCACAGGGTCAGCGGGTTCCAGTCCGTCACCAGGAACCACTGCCGGATGTCAAACTTGGTGTTGTACACCAGCAGAGGACGCTCTGTTTTTAAAAAAAAAAAACAACAACAAATAAAGCATGTTTCAGCTACCATACCAGATCTTCTTAAAAGGTGAGTCAATTACCAGAGTAGACAGGGAGGAAGGTGATTTTCATTTAAAAATAAGTAATTTTCATCAATCAATTTTGAAGTAACTTTCATCAATCAATCAATCAATTTTGACACCAGAGAAACATAAAACTCATGGGACGGGATAGATCAGTGGTCAGAGCGCTCACTTTCCCCCAGCCAAGGTCAAGCAGTGTCGAGCGTGGTTGCCAATTGGATAGATGACCGTTTGTG
>CM060329.1:50665682-50670682 GCA_030674155.1 Stramonita haemastoma
TCTGTGTGCATGACAAGCTATCAAGCTGAAATTTTGTCACAAGCTATATATATCTTTGTACTTGCATTTTAAGGCAAGTTTACATGTCTGGTCACAAAATGTCGTGTCGTTGTCACCTTATTTGTCACCAATCACAGGTAAAAGTATGTTGTATACAATAAACCAGCAAAATATATACGGAATAGACACAAATTCATACATGTAAGTGTTGAATAAAGAACTGATGCCTAGCTAACGTGTTTATTAATGTTTGTGTGCAATTGTACTTCAACGATGTGTCACACAATGTCCTCATAACACCTGTTGTTTTATATGTCTTGATGAGGCATACTTTTTGTTTAACTGGTTTTTTGTCTTTTGAAAACAAGGAATATTCAATCAATATCTTACCTATATACTGCATTTCAGATGTCTATGTCTTACCACATGTTTGTTAAGTGCACAGAAGTATAATATTGTACATAAGTGTCACATTGTCACCAGTGTCACCACACAGGTGTGACAAACATGAAACAACACAGAACTTCTGTAATTCTACAAAATTTTAATCGTGATAGCCTTTAAAGTAGTCATAGTGATGGCACAGGGACACATCACATCACAGAAAGCACAAAATGTGGATGTGTGGGGGGTGTACCTATCGCTGTCACCTGTGGCACCTTGGCAGACTGGAGATCTATTTTCTTTTCCTTCTCGCTATTTTCGTCATCAGCAAATCTGTCCGTTGAGTTTCAAATAAAAAGTGTGGTATTAACTAGACAATAGACAAAAGGCGTCACATTTTCAGGCGTTTATGCTGCGGACCTCCCCCCTCCCCCCCCAGGTCAAATTTCTCCACAGCGTGTGGGTAGCACAGGTCGCCACGCTTGCAGGAATGTGCCGTGTAGTCGGGTTCATTCTTCTCTCTAACTGCGTTATTTCCTTTCTCTTCTCCCCCGTCAGCTTTTTATTTCTGACTCACTTAATATTTATCATTGAATTTTTTCTACTTCCAATGCAAACACGTTCATTTTATTGTCTAGTTAGTTAGATGAATCGTCTGCTACCAACGAAGACGCCATTTTTTTTCGCCACGCGCTATAAGTGAAAGGCGTTTCTATCACCTGCTATGCTTTCTTCCTTCCCTCCCAAGTACACACTGTTAGTGGTCTAAATTTATCACTGGCACCATCTGAAACCTTCCCTCCATCGCCCCACCAAATTTCAGACACATTGTGTGAGAACCACGAGGTATGTGTGTGATGGAAAAGTACTGCCCACGTGGTCAGGACCAACGGGCGGCTACGGCCGCAACGGAATCTAGCAGCGGGTGCTGTAACGGGCGGCTGCGCCGCAACGGGGCTAAGACGGTTAAAAAACAGAGAAATCCACGCGAATTACGAGCCACACATAAAAAACAATAAACATGCAAACATGATATCATGAAGAATCCAACAATCCAAGAATGTATCCGTTCAGGCAAGCATGCGCAGTTATGGTTGTGTTTGCGTGCATGTACGCATCTTTGCATGCATCAGCACAGACATGTGCGCAAGTTCATGCACACACAGAGTGACACACACAACACGCACGCATGCACGCACGCACACACGCACACACGCACGCACGCACACACGCCACGCACGCACGCACGCACACACCACACACACACACACACACACACACACACACACACACACACACACACACACACACACACACACACACACACACACACACACACACACACACACACACACACACACACACACACACACACCACACACACACACACACACACACACACACACACACACCATACAGAAACAATACACACACTACACAATTGATAATACCATGAATCAGATCATCCCACGGCAAACTGCAAATCTGAAGCAAATGCACAACTGATCACGCATGTGACAAGTGATAATACCATGACACAACATCCACCACGATCGTCAATACATTCCACACACACACACCAAAAACACACAGCACACACACACACACACACAAAACACAAAACACACACAACACACACACAACCACATTGGTTATTCAATGTACCATCAGGAAATAAAACTTTGACTTTGACTTTCACACACACACACGCATGCACGCACGCACGCGTATACACACACACACACACACACACACACACATACACACACACACACACACACATATGACCACATGCACACGCACACAAACACTCACTTCCACACACACACACACACACACACACACACACACACACACACACACAACACACACACACACACACACTCACACAAACACCTCCCTCCCCATAATTTTTTTACCATAAACCCCCAAAACAAAATTCACACACAAATAAATGTTTAAAAAATCATACTCTCGCACAAAAAATCGATAAAACGCAATTTTGACGAGAGCTAACAGTCCAAAGTCTTTTCTGATAATCCACACATAAAAACAGGTCAGTAGTAAAGTAAAAACAGGAACACCCCCCTCCCCCCCCCCCCCCCCCCAAAAAAAAAGCCTCATGTCTTACCTCGTCCTGCCTGTCTATGTCTGCGTGGTCGCGCTCGGCAAGGAACTTCTCACACTGGCTGATGGCCGTTTCTAGAACACTGAGCGGCACTATCACTCGCTTCTTCTTCTTCTTGTCACCAGTTTTGGAGGGTCGAGCGTCTGTTTTTGTTTGTTTTTCCACAGAAAAACACTTTTAATAGTCATAATAATAATAGATTGAATTTATATAGCGCTATATCGTGTAAAAACAAATCAAAGTGCTTGCGTTCAGCCTTCTCTTACACATACAACCAATAGCAATGAACAGTATCAACAAATTCAAGTGTACATACACGCACACGCACACGCATGCGCGTGCATACACGCACACACACACACATATGACCACATGCACACGCACACAAACACAAACACTCACTTCCACACACACACACACACACACACACACACACACACACACACACACACACACACACACACACACACACACACACACACACAACACACACACACACACTCACGCACACAAAGTGCGAAACACTCACACGTGCACACACATAATGGTTGTACACTTTGGCAGGGTGATGGGGATTTTGGCTGTTGAAAGCAGGGACAGATAGGAGGTGAAACAGGAGGGAAACATCTTTTCTCATCAAAGACAGCAAAAACATTTTTCTAAAAGCTATTATTTTTTTATTTTGTGTAATGAATACTGACCTTCCTCCTTACCTCACAACACATGACAATGTCCTACAATGCTAGATAATGTGACACAAAATACAAAATAACAAAACACAACACAATGCAAAACAATACATGACACAGTACGACACAATTCATCGTAACACAACACAACACAAAACAAAACAAAGGAATACAACACAACAGAATAACACAACACAACAATGCAACACAACAAAGGAACACAAGACAACAACAGAACACAACACAACAACGGAACACAACACAACAATGCAACACAACACAGCAACAGAATACAAGACAACAACAGAACCCAACAACGGACTATGACACAACAATGGAACACAGCACACCATAACAGAGATACAGATAGCCTAGTAGTCAGAACATTGCGCTCGCAATTTGACAACCTAAGTTTGATTCCTGGTCGAGGGGATTTTTCCTCTGGAGTCAACATCAGTGCTGACTCCACTCTCCCCAAAAGTCAATCGGATGAGACTGTAAACCGAGGCCCCATGTGCAAAAACACACAACATCTTGCACACACATTAAATCTTGTTCCGCTTTTCGTAGGAGTAGGCCATTGTGTGCCAGTAGGAACAGATGACAATATTTACACAACTGCATACAAACAGGGACTGGATGAAAAAAAGCACATGAGTGCTTATCCCATTATCCTTGATATAAAAGACTAAAATAAAATAAAATAAATAAAAATAACTAAACAACACAGACATGGACTCACTCTTGGGCGGCGCCTCAGGCACCTTTGTCCCCATTCCCTCCTCCGTCTTCTTCCCCGCGGCTTTCTCCCCACCACCACCACCCCCTCCTCCTGCCAATGCCGCCGCTGCTGCCTTGGCCTCCTTGCTGGGTGGGCAGACGCACTTGTTGACCGTGTTGGAGTTGGGGCGAGAGCGCGTGCACTCTGGGTTGGTACAGGCGGTGTGGGAGCGCGTGTCGTGTTGCAAGGCCTCCACGTCGGAGGTGACCTCCATGTCCTCCTGAACCACGACCCCGTCCATGTGCTGCTGCACCAGCACCTTCAGCATGTTCATGCACACCGTCAGCCGGTAGTCGTCTGAAAAACAGCAGCAGCAGCCAGGTGCAAGGTGCATCGGTCAACTGCTATTATGTAACCTTGTTAAGTCATACATTTCCTTTCTATCTATCTATCTATCTATCCCTTAGTCTGGCAACCTTGGGGGCACCCATGAAGACTTGACAACCAGTTCCCTCCATTCCTCTCTCTGTTCTGCCTTTCTCAAAATTTGGCTGAGTTCTAGGCCTGTCCATTCGCTGATGTTGTCCTCCCATCTCTTTCTTGTCTGCCTCTTTTTCTTCCTCCCTGGACAGTGCCTTGCAGCATTGTTTATGCAAGTCCTTTCAATCTTGTGACATGCCCGTTATGTAAAACTAATCCCCATTCTGAAAAATCACCATACAATACTAAGATAATTAAAAAAAAGTATCAAACCCTCATCTGCAACATCAAAAAACTCATCCCCCCAAAAAAGGTAATAACTGAGTTATGTGTCCTATACTCATGTTATTCATTCTGAACCTTTTCACTTTAATTTCCTTTGAATAACTTCCAACCCCTGTGCTGTATTTCATGTCAGGTGATCCAACTGTACAGGGCCTATTCCTATCAGTAGCCTCAGCGCAGCCTAGCACTAATGGTTTCCTGTTGATGGGTGGCTTCAGAGATGTAACATGCAGACCTGGGTAATGCTAAGCTTGAGAGATTTTGAACACATGGCAGCACTATGGTATCACTAGGAAAGGGGAAAAAATATATC
>CM060329.1:50675682-50678182 GCA_030674155.1 Stramonita haemastoma
GGTGCCAACATGACTCGAGCTTGCAGCTACTTGGACCATAAGGATTTGGAGTCAAAATCATTCAGCCAATACACCCATCTGTCACAGTATGTTAAGGAAACTAACACTGGTACAACAATGGGCTGGGTGCACACAAGGCATGGATGTGAACACACACACACACACACACACACACACACACACACACACACACACACACACACACACACACACACACACACACACGCACACACACACACACACACCACAGTGGCATCTATGTAGGTACGTATGCAAGTATGCACTCACACACACACACACACACACACACACACACACACACACACACACACACACACAACACACACACACACACTCACACACACATTCACATGCACACACACAATCACTCACATGCACATGCACGCATGCACACAGGCACCCACAAACACACACAAACACACACACACTTATACAAATGGGATCTCCTCACAAAAAAAACCAACTTTTTTCTCAAGAGCCTTGAGTTTAACTTCTAATCTGGTTCAATGATACAGCCGGCAAAAGAAAAGTGCACCCACCTTGATAGCTTTCTCAACCATTTCCTTGGCCACTCGTAGTCGCTCTCCATCATTGACAGTGGACAACTTGCGATTCAGTTTGGGGCGACCAAGAGCTGGCATTGTCTTACTGCGAGTCAAAGACTCTGCCAACTCATTTTCTGTGACCAAAAAAATATATGAATTTAGTTTTTCGGTTAAGAAAACATTTGAGTGCATTTCTAACCACAGCCTCGTGCATATACATAGTCATGAGTATTTGCTATTGTCTACATGCTCATGCACATCTACATGCTAGCTTACAAGCCTGCACACATGCTAAATGCTATTACGCACATGCATACACACACACACACACATGTACACACACACAAGTACACACACACACACACACACGCACACACACACACACAGAGATGTACTCATGCATGCACATACACACACACACACACCACACACACCACACACACATAACTGCATGCTCGCACTTATGTTCATACAAGCACACAAACTCACTCACGCATGCATGCGCACGCACACACACACATGCATACACACACACATGATACACACACATACACACACACTCACACATTTTATTTTGATGGTAAATTTGCTGGGGTTTTGCACCCAAAAAAAATTCAGATTATTCTAAAATACATTACTCCATTCAATCTCCACTAGGTAAGGAAATCAACAAGCACACACACACACGCACACACACACACACACACACACACACACACACACACACACACACACACACACACACACAAATATACCAGATTATTCTAAAATACATTACTCCAATCAATCTCCACTAGGTAAGGGAATCAACAAGCACACTCATGCACACACGCATGCACGCACGCCATGCACGCTCTCTCTCTCTCTCTCTCTCTCTCTCCTCTCTCTCTCTCTCTCTTCTCTCTCTCTCTCTCTCTCTCTCTCCATCCCCCCCCACACACACACACTGTATACACAACTGAACTAAAACTTGATAGTAAATTTAGTTCCAATCAAAGCAGATGACAACTAAAATCAAAGCACAGCCACAGGTCTGCAACAGAACACACTAAGCCCACTGGCCTAAAGCAAAAGCCAAAGAAAATAAATATCAACAGCACTTTGTTTTGCCACTCTGTGTTCTTTATTTTTTGTTTTGTTTTGTTTATCCTTTTCCTTCTTTTGAAAGTTTCTTCAAAAGTTTGATTTTCATTGCTGTGTTGACCGATGAAATAAATGAATGAACATGTGCAATGAAATAAATGAATGAACATGTACAAACAGACGTGTATAAATGTTTAAGGTTATACCCATTCTAGTCAATAACTATTAGATACAAACATTGTATGGGTAAACAGACACTGTTTCTGATAAATGTGCATTCAGCTCTTAGTCCTAGTTTCTGTCTCAAGGAAAAATGCCCCAATCTTTTCATCAAAATGACTGACAGACAGTAAAAATTTTGTATAAATTTGAAGGAAAAAGTCTTGATTTAGTCGTGAAAAAAGGAGAACTTAATGCTTGATTCATTTCCCATCTGCTCCTTTTCATTCTTCTGCTTTTTTCTTTCTCTGTTTCCAAAAACTTGAGGCACTGTTACACCAGAAAAGTTATAAACCATGCATGACAGTTCACACTTCTTAAATTTTATTTTCTTAACAAAAAGGCCTGAAGTAAAACATCAACAAAAGCACACATCAATAACACATGAATTGCAAAGCATTTAGAAGCCACATTTTATGTGTATGCTTTTAAAAAATTTTCAAAGCAAATGTATGATGTAACAACTTAATATTACAGGAAAGGTTTCTCCAAAGTTCTAGCATACAGAACTGTAAATTGAAAGTAAAAGGGCATAAAACAAACAAAACATGGGATCAAATAGGAGTACAACTAGTCTGCTAGTGTTTACTATCATTCTGAACTAAAGGGGCACACTTTACAGTCACAACAAA
>CM060329.1:50683182-50761670 GCA_030674155.1 Stramonita haemastoma
AAAATATGACCGAGGTTCTGAATGTTAATTTAAGACACTTTTGTTCCTACAAGATCTGCTCTTTGTACTGAACTGAGCAATAAAAATGGGTTAAAAACTTAAGGTCTGTCAACTTACATGGGTTTGTTGTTGTTGTTGTAGTATTGTGCTGTGATCTACACTTCAATCAATTTCTTGTTCATAGTAATACAGAGAATCTCACTGTCTTTATTCTCTCATACTATAGAGAGAATGCGGCATAATAAAGCATATGTTTATATATAAATGTATATAATATATATATATACATTGTATATATAATATATATATATATATATTATATATATATATATATATATATTATATATATATATATATATATATTATATATATATATATATATTTATATAATACATACATAATATATATATATATAAAAGCCGCCGTGGTAGTCTAGTGGTTAGGACGTTGGACTCGTAATCTAAAGGTTGCGGGTTCGATCCCAGCTTTTGGCTATGGCGTTGTGCCCTTGGAAAAGGCACTTTACAGCTATTTTCTCACCCCACCCAGGTGTGAAAGGGGTACCAACCTTGTGTTGGGGGTTAACCCTGTGATAGACTGGCGTCCTATCCAGGGGGGAGTCTATGACTCTCAGTCGCTTAACGCCACAGAAACTGGGATAAGCACAGGCCTGATGAGCCTTAGGCTCAGGACAGACTTTAACTTAACTTATTATATATATATATATATATATATATATATATATATATATATATATATAACACAATACATACTAGTACTAATATACACAAAGAAAGGAGTGATAACCCCGCACTTGATTTATTTTAATGCACTGTAAAAAAAAAATTTCCTTTTTTTCATGTTTTGATAAATGTACAAACACAGTCATGCATTGTGAATATATATACAGATCTACACCAAAACTGAAAAGAAAATTTTTAAATACCCATTCTGTGCCACTTTCATTTTCAGATTAACTATTTTGTGATAATGCACTGCCTAAAAAATGTTGTCTAAGATCATTTATCCAATCATTTTCTTTGAGCATTTTTGGGCTTACTGGTGAGGTTAACTACATGAACACTTAAAGCTACAATGTTTTGTATGTTGTACAGTGATAAGTGTATATAAGACAGGCTTTTGAAAGTATCAATGGATTTTTCAGTTTACTTTTTTATGTTCAATATAAAATATTAAGCAGTTTTTTGTCATGTATAATATTTGAAAGGCTTACAAAACAACTTTAATTAAAATTGCACCCAATGTTTGAACAAATATGAAATATAGCTATCTTGTGTCTTTTGATTCTGATTGGTATCAATATGCCTGTCAGTATTGTAATTACCCTTCAGGGATGATTAAAGTGTTTTTGACTTGACTTGCACTACACCCATGCATG
Source organism: Stramonita haemastoma (assembly GCA_030674155.1). Classification (NCBI taxonomy): domain Eukaryota; kingdom Metazoa; phylum Mollusca; class Gastropoda; order Neogastropoda; family Muricidae; genus Stramonita; species Stramonita haemastoma. The sequence goes on from CM060329.1 coordinate 50,684,582, forward strand.
TTACTTATAAACACACATAATCATGCACACAAGCTGGCATGTAGGTACATTCACAAGCAATGTACAAGCATGCATACTTACGTGCGTGCATGAACACACACACACACACACACACACACACACAACACACACCATTATAGATCTCTCTCTCTCTCTCTCTCTCTCTCTCTCTCTCTCTCTCTCTCTCTCTCTCTCTCTCTCTCTCTCTCCAAGCACCATCTTGCATCTCTCTTTTGGTTTTGGTTTGTTTTGATTTTGGTTTTGGTTTTGTTGCTTTTTGTTTTGTTCATTTTCTTGATTTGGGGGGGGGGAGGTTGTTTGTTTTCTTTGTTCATTGTTTTGTTTTTGTTCTGATAGTCCCTTATGAGAGCAAGTGCTGGATGAAAAAAGTATGTGAATGCTTATCTGTAACCCTTGAAAAATAAAGACTATCCATCCATTCATATTCTCTCTCTCCTCTCTCTCTCTCTCTCTCTCTCTCTCTCTCTCTCTCTCTCTCTCTCTCTCCTGTCTTATTTTAGGGTTGCGTGGTACTCCCCCATTCCCCCATGAGGATGCTGAGAGCCTCTCATTATAAAGAGCATCCACACCTTCTGGAAATTAAGGGCTACAAATTATCTCTTTTCTATCACTCTCTTTACTTCTGCCTTTTTCCTTTTCTTCATCTCATTTCCTTCTTATTTTCTGCCATTTTGGTACATTCTCTCTCTCTCTCTCTCTCTCTCTCTCTCTCTCTCTCTCTCTCTCTCCATATATATATAATATATATATTATATATATATTTAGTGTGTGTGTGTGTGTGTGTGTGTGTGTGTGTGTGTGTGTGTGTGTGTGTGTGTGTGTGTTTCTTGAGCCAGTTAAAAATTGCCTGCTGTAAGTTATGATTTTAACTTTAAGATGATTTTCCCCATATGACTAAAAAGGTGGTTTTTATAACCCTAAACTTTCATCTTTCTTCTTGCAGTTCCAAACCATAATAATTAATATGGTTGATATTATATTACTATTGTTAGATTCTTCTTCTTTTTCTTCCACATTCCCTGGCCAAGTTAAGTTTTTAGCCCGCTCTTGAAGGCAAAGTCTACAGCATGTTGCAGTGACCCCATAGGCCCACACAGTTTATTCCTGGAGCTTTACTGGGTTAGGCTGACCTATTTCTGGTCTCTCAAAAATTTGGAGGCAAGGCAGAACTATGGGATTACAGGAAGGAGGCCTGTGGGCCTGTGCCATAGGGCACATATTAGATGTAAATTTCTATAAATATTAATTTCAAAGATAGTGTCATAAAATAATCCATTTCACATCAATTCTTCTTTAAGAAACAAGATGTAAATGACTTGAAAACTAATATAAAAAAAGGACTAAATGTTTCAACATATTGTGTTGTTAATCAGTTACAGCATGAACTATGTGAAAATATAATCATAAAATAGGTTATAACTTTTGTGTTAGTTACTTATTTATTTATTCTTTTATTTTGACAATAATAGGATAAGCATTCGTGTGCTTCTTTTTACATCTATCTAGTCCCCATGTGAATGCAGTTTGGTCATTTTTGTCATCCATTCCCACAGGCACATAATGGCCTACCTGTCACATTGGCATTATAAAAAAAAAAAAAAGAAGGAAGAAATCTATGTTGGCTAAAACACAACTGAACTATTCAATATCAGTTGTCAGAATTAAGAAACTTTGATGTAAATTATGCATTCAATAAACCAGTCCCTATCACCACCTTTTTTCTCTTGTCCTAAACAATTATTCTTTTTAATTATCTGTTCAACAACATTCATGCTGTCTTCTGCTTCATGTAAAAATGCATTAACCCCTGAAAGTACATGCAGAAGTAAAACCTTATGTTTGTTTTACCGATTTGCGTTCTTACTTTAAGTATATACATATTTTTTTAATTGCTGATGGAACTTACAAGCAAGCTTTGCCTCACTGGAGTTTGGACGTCAGCTTTGTCTTGTAAACCAAACACATTTTCATCCAGCTGAATGGCCTGTGGAGGTAAGTATGGATTCCTGTTCATGGCGTCACTGAATGGATCTGTAGCAGTTAAGTCTTCTTCATTTTCATTGCGTATATAAGAATGTTTTTTCTTTTGACTGCTCACTCGTCCATCCTCTGCACCACTCAACACGTCTGGTGTGAGACGGGGCAGTAATGGCCGATTGGGCATCAAGACACTGTCTGGAGGGAAAATATCATTGCCATCAAGAACAACCGGCGTCTGGCCACCTGTGCTACTCCCTTGCGATAGAGACACAGAAGTGATGGGCTCGAGGCTCAATTTTTTGCTTTTAGTTTCTCTCATGAAACGTGGAACTCCTTTCGTTTCGGTCGATAGCCGTAGAGCAATCCGTTTACTTGTTTCACTGATCTTTGGCGCAAACGTAAGCTCCTGGTCCACATTTGGCTTACGCCTCCCCATTTCATTGTGAAAGGACACAATATCAGGCTTTATCAGGGTTTCGGCTGCTTATCAGGATCTCCATTCAGCAAAACAATAAAGCCGTCGTAAGTTCCATTCACTTGTGTGCCCGTCGTCATGGAACCGCCATTTTGTATCCGTAATCACGTATGAACGTATATTTTATTTTGTTTAGTATTTTTTTAAATACATAATTTTCATGTAAATGAATTTTACAGAGTATAAAATGCATTAATTAATTGTAAAGTCTTAATCACGAAAAAAAATCAAGCATTCCAGTTTATTAACTTCGTATAAGTCTACTTTTGCTTTCATCGAACAAAAGAGTGGGAAGTGGGCACCGAACAGCCCAGTAACCCTAAGCCAATATTTTTTTTCCAGTCAAGCTTAGGCCTATAGGCCTAGCATTGAACTTGTAATTTGTGGAGCAATCCATGGTGGCAGGTTCAAGTCGCCTCTGAACTGTGCACCTGAAAGGACTGCTCTCTTACAATGTACTCTTATGAGAGCCACCAATATAATCCAGTCTTGTTGGGGGACGGGATAGCCTAGTAGTCCGAACATAGCGCTCGCAATTTGACGACATGGGTTCGATTCCAGTTCGAGGAGATTTTTCTCCTGGAGTTAACGTCAAGGCTGACTCCACTCTCCCCAAAAGTCCTTCGGATGAGACTTTAAACCGAGGCCCCGTGTGCGAACGCACGCAGAACATCTTGCGCACACGTAAAATCCTGTTCCGCTTTTCGTAAGAGTAGGCCATCGTGTGCCGGTTGGGAACAGATGACACTATTTACAAAACTGTATACACACGGGGACTGGATGTAAAAAAAGCACAAGAGTGCTTATTCCATTATCCTCGATTAACAAAAATATTAAATAAATAATTTTAAAAAATAGCCCCGCCGACCACATCGGGGCTGTTACCATGTAAAATTTTAAATCTCAGATTAAAACTGTGCAAGTCTATATAGATTAAAAACATGGGAATCCTTGGACAAAGCTATACCGGGGATCCTCCATCAGTGTGTGATACGACTGCTGTTCATTCTTGCACACCGTTTGAAACCCAGAACATCTTGCGCACACATTAAATCCTGTTCTGCTTTTCGTAAGAGTAGGCCATTGTGTGCCAGTGGGAACAGATGACAATATTTACAAAACTGCATACACACAGGTACTGGGTGAAAAAAAAAAAGCACGTGAGTGCTTATTCCATTATCCTTGATATAAAAAATAAAGAAAGTAACCCAATCTTTGCTCTCGGGGAGAATTGGCTTGCCATGACCGGTGGTATGGAATGCACAAACTTACCCAACCTGCATCTTATGGCCTAGAGGGGGAAAGGCTCTACCTAGTTCAACTTTGCCCAGGAAACTGCCGCTGAATGAGTGTCAAAGTCAGCTGGCAAGCACTGCCCCAAGTTAAGTGATTCTGTCTTCCGTGAAGCTGGGAGAATAGGTTCACAGATAGTCTTTTTCGAGTTGTTGTATCGTTAAGTCCCAGTGGAGATTCCCGATTCAAGGAGACCATTCTCTCTCCTTTCGCTTCTTTAGTTTTGTTACGAAATTTTGATTGTATGGCTTTTTTCGTTGTTTATTTGTTTGTTTTTTTCCCTTCTTGATGATGTGTGTGTGTGTGTGTGTGTGTGGGGGGGGGGGGGTTGTTTGTTTTTGTTTGTTTTTTACATATGCCTACTTATTTTGAGGACGGGATAGCTCAGTGGTCAGAGCGCTCGTTACCAGCCAAGTTAAGCATCGAGCGTGTTGGATGGGTGACCGTTTGGCGCCTTGGCTACAGTACAGTTCCCCCAGCTGTATAAAGGGTACCTGCCCTCTTTAGAGGCAGAGAAGGTAAAGCAGCGAGGAGGGAGAGGAGATGGGCGCCGCCCTCAATATGCTGGCCCCTAGAGAAGCTGAGGTCTCTGACGCCTCGCTCCCCTACGACCACACAGGTTATGGGACACCTTTACCTTTTACTTATTTTACAGTCAGGTTTACCTCGGCTTTGTGATTTTTTTTAAAAAGAAGGAAAAAAAGAAGAAGATTTGTTAAAAGATTATAGTTGCCACTGAAAACTTAGAAAAAATTAACATGTTTTAACTGAAACATATACACCGATTCCAGTATAAACATTCCATACAACAATTTGGCAGTAACTTAGATGCTGTGCCTTAAGGTATTGTCAGTAAAACGAACTCTCACCACACACACACACACACACACACACACACACAACACCACACACACACCCCACCACACAGAGAAAAAGTTGTGCAAACCTAACCTATTACCCTCAATAAAGATTTTTAAAAAAAATTAACAATTAGACCAACAAAGACAGACAACACAGCAACCAAAACACAAAAGACACAACACACACACACACACACACACACACACACACACACAACACACACACGCACACACACACACATCTTGCAGAATCTTGTCACCGTAATCCTGTTCCGCTTTTCGTAAGAGTAGGCCATTGTGTGCCGGTGGGAACAGATGACAATATTTACACAACTGCATACACACGGGGACTGGATGAAAAAAGCACGATATATATCATCAAAAGTTGGAGATTTTGATGAGTTCAGTTCCTTGCATGGGTGATTTTTCTTCTGTTTTAAAGGAAATTCCACATTGGCAATTTTCGGATGCTATTGTTGTTGTAAGGAATACCATTAGATTCCAGACCTTTTGAAAATGACCATAACTACACAACCTGTGACAAACGCCTTCTTTACCTTTTACTTATTTTACAGTCAGGTTTACCTGGGCTTTGTGAAATTATCGAAACAATTCAGACTAAGGATGACTATAATCTAATATTCACTTTTGAGCAACAACAACAACAACAAAGTTAATAAAGGTTCAAATTCGAGCGGGGGGGGGGGGGGGGGGGCATAGCCTAGTGGTCAGAACATTGCGGTTTGCAATTTGACGACCCGGGTTCGATTCCGGTTGAGGGGATTTTTCCTCTGGGTTAACATCAGTGCTGACTCCACTACCCCCCAAAGTCTTTCGGATGAGACTATAAACCGAGGCCCCGTGCGCGAACGCACGCAGAACATCTTGCGCACACGTTAAATCCTGTTCCGCTTTTCGTAAGAGTAGGCCATCGTGTGCCGGTGGGAACAGATGACACGATTTACAAAAACTGCATACACACGGGGACTGGCTGTAAAAAAGCACAAGATTCCTTATCCCATTATCCTCGATATAAAAGAATAAATAAATAAATTGTGTGGACGAAACGAACAAGGATGAGCAGACTACAAAGTCTCCAAGGGAAGTAATTATTATTGATATTGCGCATGCGCATTAAGTGTCCAAAGTTGTGTGGTGAAGTAGATGGAAATGTGTATTGTTCTAAACGACGAAGCAAGGTAAGAACTATGCTTTGAGTCCCGTGCAACATACGAAAGCAGAGCTCAGATGCTATATTATCAAAGTAGCAAAAAAAAAACAACCGTTTTTTGCTCTTGTGTGTGATAAAACACATTTGCTGGGGGGGGGGGGGGGGGGGGGGGGGGGAGGGGTCGGGGGGAGAGGGGGGGGGGGGGGGCTGGAGCGGCAAGAGTTTGAAACTGAAATCAACTTCCAAAGTGCTGACTGAAGTCCGACCAAGATTTGACCCTTGTATGGATTCGAGTCGACAAAACAGATTCATGGCAGTAAATTTGTCATGGTGCCAAATGCTCGGGTAAAGAAGAAATGTACGCACTGATTTTGTACAAACGAAGGATGTGATCAAAAGAAACATTGTACTTTCGGTTTCGCCATGTGTACATTTTGTCTCGATATCTCAAGTGCGGCATTCTTTTGCTGACTAATATCAATCGGTAGATGCAACATCTGACTTTAAGAGATAGTTATGACAATTTTTTTTTTTTTTTTTTTACATACAACTATCAACATATAATTCATTTATTCATCCATTTTACTTGAAACACACAAACCAGTTCCAGTACTAGACTCTATTACTATAACATACCATGCAACTATTGGCCATAAGTTTGACAGTAAGTTGATTAACCCAGATGTTATGCCTAAGAGAGAGAGAGAGAGAGAGAGAGAGAGAGAGAGAGAGAGAGAGAGAGAGGAGGAGAGAGAGAGAGGAGAGCAGTACTTTTAGAGATGAATGGGAACAATTAGTAGCCAGAATGAGCAAGTGACATTTCAATTTAAATCAACAACTGTTCAGTTACAGTTACTAGTGCTAGAGTAACAACTGTCAACTATAGTAAAATATTCTGTGAAAGGAGAATATTGTTAGAAAAACATGCATATTAGACTTCTGAATTTTTTTCTATGGCAAAGGCAAAAGAAGAAGAAAACATGAACAACACCAAGTCTTGAAGGAAATTCTACAGTAAATCATATTATAATTATATAATATATATATAATATATTTATATATATATTATATATATATATATATATATATATATATACATATAATAAGATTTTTTAAAGACTACCAAGCTGCTTTTAGCTTTTTTAAAAGAAAATCTGGGGCTTCATTCCATGGCTTTCCACCTAATAATATGAGTGAGGGAACATACTAATAGTAATACAGAAGAGAGAAGAGAGAGAGAGAGAGAGAGAGAGAGAGAGAGAGAGAGAGAGAGAGAGAGAGAGAATGGATGAATGAATGAATGAATGAATGAATGATCTTTATTTTTCAAGGGTTACAGAGTAAACATTACGTACTTTTTTTTCATCCGGCCTTGCCCTGATCAGGGAAAAAAGCTAAGAAACCCCCTCCCTAACCCTACATACCAGCATCACCACCAACAACAGTTCAACCAATATTTTAATAGAAGAAAACGGGATACATTCAACAAAACGCGTCACCCTAACTGATACACTGATAATTATTTAAACAGACGTGTGTGTGTGTGTGTGTGTGTGTGTGTGTGTGTGTGTGTGTGTGTGTGTGTGTGTGTGTGTGTGTGTGTGTGTGTGAGAGAGAGAGAGAGAGAGAGAGAGAGAGAGAGAGAGATGATGATGATGATGATGATGATGATGATGATGATGATGATGGTAAGTCGACAACAGTAGTGATACTGCAGTAGCTGTAATGATGGTGATAATAAATGATGATGAGTTATGACTTTTGCTATGCTATGGTCACAGATAGTGAGATATAGTGATGATGAGCTGGGACATGATGACAACTTTAATTTCACAGAGAGGGGGGGGGGGGGGGGGGGCGAGGCAAGGCAAGCAAGATTCTTTCATTTGAGGATCATAGATTAACTTAAAAGTACTGATCCATTACCCACCTAAAATCATATCAAAATGATATATCAAACCATGGAGTTATGACAAAAAAGATATCCCCCAAACATTTTTTTTATTTTATTGCAAACTAAACGAAAGACAAAAGGCAAAAATAGTAAATAAATAGGGAGAGAGATTCTGACCTTAGATGGCAAACTGGGTAAGATTTCAAGTGCCACAAGCATTAATGTTTTTGCTGCTGTTGATGACATGTATTCATGGTATATCATCATCATATACAATGATTTTATTGGTATTACTTCCATAAAACAAAAACAAAGACCTCAGGAGCAATTAACTTTTGTTCAATTCTGCTAGGCTGAATGATTGAGATGTATACATGCACAGCTAATGATAAGTACTGTTATTGCTCCTGCATTTTGTTGCCTGTGGCTATAAATTATTCATGATCATAACTATTGTTACATACTCTACATGTATACAACAAAAACATGAGGTTGTTTAGAAGTACCTTTTTTTTATTTCACAGATTTTTTTTTTTTTTTTTTTTTTTTAATAATATTTTTTAATTTTTCAAATAGGGTACAAAAAGCAATTCAGAAACACACCTCACATGCACACAAATTATTACCACCAATTACAACAAGGAAGACACCAAAACATCCTAGAAAGTCATAAGAACAAATCAAGACTACTATCATCGTTACCAACATCCCCCTTTTCTGAATCCTATAATTATTGTATGCAGAAACATGGTCACTAAGGGGAACAAAACAAACAAAACTACCAAACATACAAACAGGTTAGTATAATACCAATAATCTTATTTACATCCAAAGTTTTGCATATATGCATAGGTATAGTACATAATACACCCATACCTACATACACACACATACACACACACATACATACATACATACATACATACATACATACATACATACATACATACATACATACGTAATACATTATACTAACATACATATATACATACAGCAGGATCAATCATGCATATCAGGGCATACATGTACACCCACAGCTACATACACCAAGCACCCAAGTATACCGAGTGTCCGTAAAACATACATGTCTGCCCTGATGCAGAATCAATTATGGCAGGAGACTCGTCAATGTGCAGCATGGGGAAAAATAAACAACAACAAAAATCAAGACAGATATATATATATATGCCTTGGGTGCGTACATATTAAGGACGGCCTGTTACTAAGGTACCCGGCAGGCCACAAATTATGATAAGTGATAGCATGACCATACTAATTAGTATAGTTATTCCTTGTTTGTACTAAGTAACTGTCTACGTAGTCTGAAGGACCATGTTATCTGCTTTTTTCTGTTTTTCAGTTCCCTCTAGGTTTTTTTTTTTCTTTTCATGTTTCAAGTAAACCCATGTATGGGAACCATCTTCTTTGGAAAGCATGGTATGTCATATTCAGATAAGCTGCATGTTTATCAATTTTATTTCACAGATTTTTAACTTAAAAGTCTAAGTTACAGATTTTTAACTTAAATTTTTTTTAAGGAGCTGAACATATCAGTGGCAGAGGAATACTTCCATATTCTTCTCCTTCTGTACTTGTTTACAATTTAGTTAACACTGAGCATTGTTTTTAACCACAAATCATTTTGTTATGCCTGCCACCTCCCCTCCTTTCTGTTCTCTCTCACATTTTATTCTAGGCTGTGTTGGGGGGAAAAATGCTGCTAAAGTTTTCAGGTAAATTGTGTTTGAGACAAATTCTGATTTTCATCTATTAATTTACTGAATTATCAATAGTGGTTTTACATGTAATGATGTATACATTTAATACACTTCTATTTCAATGCAAGGTTGAAAGAAGTTTTTTTTCATTCTGTTATAATCTGACCATATCTACCTGTTACTTCCTTCTGGACCTGAATCCCATGTTGTTTTGTTTTGATCTCCCTACACGGACACCAGTCTTTCTCACATGGTCATCAAGTTTCACCGTCAAGTCCTGGTTCCTCTTCTGCAGGTCTTCATTCTGCTGTTGCAGTTAGTTCATCTTTTGCCTGATTCCTCTCAGGTCTTCCTGCATGGATATTCTCCTCCATCAGAAGTTTAATTTCCTTCCTGACCTCTTCAGACCTAGTTTTCACTGAAGTATTCATAGACTCCATTCTAGACATGAGGTCAGGTGTGGTGGGCTCTTTTACAGGCTGAGCAGAGGCACCTGTCTATGGATTGGTATAACTTCTTCCACGTTCTTCTGCTCAACCCGGGTTCAAATCTTCTTCAAGAGGATTTTTCCTCCAGAGTTAACATCAGTGCTGACACCACTCCCCTGAAAAGTCCTTCAGATGAGACTATAAACTGAGATCCCATGTGCAAACCCATGCAGAACATCATGTGCACATGTTTAAAACCCGTTCTGCTTTTCAGAAGAGTTGACCATTTTTATGCCAGTGGGAACTGATGACAAAATTTACAAAAGTGCACATGCATGGGGACAGGGTTTAAAAAAGCGCATGAGTGCTTATTTCATTTTCCTCAAAATAAAAGAATAATAATAAAAAAAATAATAATAAACCAGGTTAGTTGACCTTGCATCAGGCTGTCATGGCACCGAGGAGGATTGGGTCCAGGATTACACTCTATGTCCCACACTGGAGAATAATACTTCCCTCCACAGAAAAACGAGAGGAGGGATTCAACTTTCCAGCCAGAGTATGGCAGTTTGTTCAGCCATTTTCTGCCTAGCCATAGAACACATTAATACTTGAAAGACTGGCAGAAAGCATCAACATGATGCACGAAAGTCATTTGGGGCTGATGTCATGCATCTACCAAACTATGGGAATACTTACAGTCAATCGTAGTGATTGTATTTGTACAGAGGACTGTTACACATAGTTGAAGAGACACCACACACGGAGAGATAAAATCAAATCAAATCAAATTCTTTTATTTTGAGGACAATGAATAAGCACTCATGTGCTCTTTTATTTATTTATTTATTATTATTATTATTATCATTATTATTGTTATTATTATCATTATTATTATTATCATTTTTACATCTAGTCCCCGAGAGAGTGGAGTGGGGTGGAGTCACATGCAGTATGGATCCTTCCACGGTTAGAAGAACAATATAATTAATCATTCCCGGAGTCCCAGTCGATCATTTGCCCATTTCAACACTGTTATTCTCATTCACCATTTGCTTGTTGCCCCCCCCCCCCCCCCCCCCCTTAAAAAAAACAACAAAAAAACCTGAGCCCTTGCAGTAGGCGCTCAAGCGTAGCCAATAAATCAGGCTAGGCAAGCACTACGGTATCGAGTCGGTATCATTAGGCTGCTCATTGCATTGGTTTTATTATTGCTGGAAAAACAAAATTTTTATCTATACCACCGATTCGAAAGTAGCCTGGTGAAAAACCTGTAGAAAAATTTGAGAACTCGTTTCTGATTGGTCACATACTGCCTATGACCAGGCCAAGAGTTACTTCGCCTAGCCAGATCCAAACTTTAGAAAAACCGCCATTACGATGGTGCTGGGCGAAACAGTCTGATAGCTTTAATATTGGTAAGCGTTCGTAGTTGGAAATAATAATTGTTGTTTCAAAGCTACAAACAGAATCTGTATATATTTTTGTCTTTTTAATTTTTTTTTTTTTTTTACTTTAGTTTTACACGCATTTTATGTTGGAATTTCTTGTCTAGCCACGCTGCACAATGACGGACATTTTGAAAAAAAAAATGGGGAGACTGGTTTTGAGTCAGCTTCTAAGTAGACGTAATGTACAAGAGCGTTACTTGACAGCAATGAACAGTTCACCTCTGCTAGTGCTCCATTTTCATTGTCAAAACCAATATGCGTAAGTACTGGGGAAAAACGTTGACTTGTTGAAAGAATGTTCTTTACATCCTACACGAAATCCCATGTGGTTGAAGCCAGTTCCGTTTATCACTGAGCAAGTTGCTGCATACACCATCTTTTCATCAAAGATTTTGTTGTACAAAATGACAATACAAATATGACAATATTGGGTGGGCTAAAAAGAATTGAAAGGAAACCAATTATTAACCCACCCAATATTGTCATATTTGTGTTGTCATTTTGTACAACAAAATCTTTGATGAAAAGTCCTATAGCATAGGACATTTTGATAGTTCTAGCTTATTTTAGCATTTCTTATGTACTTATTGTTAACATTTGTAGCCCTTTTCTGTAATCTCTCTACATTATTTAGTAAAAGATACCTATTTTACTGCACACATTCGTGAACTCAAGTCCTTCAATCCTCTAAAAATACTTTGAGTGAACAGATGTAAAACGAAGCAACAACACTTGATATACACACAACACGCATGCACACACACTTGCATGCACGCACACATACATGCACACGCCCCCCCCCCCCCCCCCCAACACACACACACACACCAGCATTCCTACTATACTGCTTGAATAACATAATCTCACTTTGGATTCTTTTAAAGGATCTTTGAAAACTTGTAAAAAGTCCGTGAATCTCATACTGAGAAATCTGTATGAACCATGATTTATGTAATACTTTGGTCAGTGATGATGTGATTCTTCCTTCTTGATGGGAAATTTGTTACACTCTTATTATTAAGGGAATTGCTTATAACCTACACAGATGTGCCTGTTTGAGATAATCATGTATTCTTATTTGTATGATTGCCAGGCCCGCATCTTCACTGGAATGTCTTGGATGACGAAGACTTCATCTTCTTCTTTATCACAGACTTCTTCATCGTTTCAAGGATTCCCTGGTCATTGCAAAGGCTTCATCACTGCAAGGACTTCACCACCTGATAAAGACTTCTTCACTTAAAAACATTTCTACAAAGACTTCATCACCACAAGGATCTCATTATTGCAAGGACTTCTCCATCACTACAGATACTTTTTTCATCCCAGCAAGGACTTCTCCATCACTGCAAGGACTTCTTCATCACTGTAAAGACTTTTTCATCACTGCAAGGACTTCTCCATCACTGCAAGGACTTCTTCATCACTGCAAAGACTTCTCCATCACCACTTCATCACTGCAAGGACCTTTTCATCACTGTAAGGACTTCTCCATCACCACTCTATCACTGCAAGGACTTCTCCATAACTGCAAGGATTTCTCCATCACTGCAAGGACTTCTCCATCACTGCAAGAGCTTCTCCATCACTGCAAGGACTTCTCTATCACTGCAAGGACTTCCTGCAAGGACTTCATCACTGCAAGGACTTCATCACTGCAAGGACTTCGTCACTATAAGGACTTCTCCATCACTGCAAGGACTTCTCCATCACCACTTCATCACTGCAAGGACTTCTACGTCACTGCAAGGGCTTCTACATCACTGCAAGGACTTCTTCATCACTGCAATGAATTCTTCATCACTGCAAGGACTTCTTCGTCACTGCAAGGACTTCTCCACCACTGCATGGACTTCTCTATCATTGCAAGGACTTCTTCATCACTGCAAAGACTTTTTCACCTGAAGGACTTTTTCATCACCACAAGGATTTCTTCATCCCTGCAAGAACTTCTTCATCCCTGCAAGAACTTCTCCATCCCTGCAGTGACATATTCCTTGCTGCAAGGATTTCTTCATCCCTGCAAGAACTTCTTCATCCCTGCAAGAACTTTTCCATCCCTGCAATGACATATTCCTTGCTGCAAGGACTTCTTCATCCCTGCAAGGACTTCTTTATCACTGCAAGGACTTCTTCATCACCACACCATCACTTCAAGGACTTCTCTATCACTGCAAGGACTTCTCCATCACTGTAAGGACTTCTCCATCGCTGCAAGGACTTATCACTCCAAGGACTTCTCCATCACCACTTCATCACTGCAAGAACTTCTACATCCCTGCAAGGACTTCTTCATCCCATCAAGGACTTCTTCATCACTGCTAGGACTTCTTCATCCACAAGGACTTCTTCATCCCCACAAGGACTTCTTCATCCCTACAAGGACTTCTTCATCACTGCAAGGACTTCTCCATCACTGCAAGGACTTCTCATCACTGCAAGGACTTCTCCATCACTGCAAGGACTTCTTCACTGCAAGGACTTCGTCATCACAGCAAGGACTCCTTCATCACTGCAAGGACCTCTCCATCACTGCAAGGGACTTCATCCCACTTCATCACTGCAAGGACTTATCACTGCAATGACTTCTTCATCACTGCAAGGACTTCTCCATCCCTGCAAGGACTTCTTCATCACACCAAGGACTTCTTCATCACTGCAAGGACTTCTTTATCACTGCAAGGACTTCATCACTGCAAGGACTTCTTCATCACCACTTCATCACTGCAATGGATTCTTCATCTCTGCAAGGACTTCAAAACTTCGCCATTGTGAGGACTGACCTATGCTGAGACTTCAACACCTGCATTGTTGTTAAAACTTCATTGACACCAAGACATCATCGATACCAAGACTTTATCAACACCAAGACTTCATCATCACCAAGACTTCATCACCACCATAACTTCATCATCGCCAAGACTTCATCAATGCCAAGAATTCATCAATGCCAAGACTTCATCAGTGTCAAGACTTCATCAGTGCCAAGACTTCATCAGTGCCAAGACTTCATCAGTGCCAAGACTTCGTCATCACCAAGACTTTGTCATCACCAAGACTTCATCATTCAAGACTTCATTATACCAAGACTTCATCACATCAAGACTTCATCAAGTGCCAAGACTTCATCAGTGCCAAGACTTCATCAGTACCAAGACTTCGTTATCACCAAGACTTCGTCATCACCAAGACTTCTCATCATCAAGACTTCATCATCACCAAGACTTCATCATCATCAAGACTTCATCGATGCCAAGACTTCATCGATGCAGACTTCATCGATGCCAAGACTTTATCATTACCAAGACTTCATCATCACCAGGAATACATCAACACCACGACTTCCTCATCACCACGACTTCATCACATCAACACCAAGACTTCATTATCATCAACACCAAGACTTCATCAACACCAAGACATTCATCAACACCAAGACTTCATCATCACCAAGAGTTCTTCAACCTCAAATCTCCTTCAACAACAAGATTTCATCAATCATTCAATGCCAAGACTTCATCAATGCCAAGACTTCATCAGTGCCAAGACTTCATCAGTGCCAGACTTCATCAATGCGGACTTCATCAGTGCCAAGACTTCATCAATGCGGGACTTCATCAGTGCCAAGACTTGGCTTATATGCAACACATTACACAGAAAGAAACCAGTACAGTGTGTGTGTGTGGTGTGTGTTGTGTGTGTGTGTGTGTTGTGTGTTGTGTGTGTGAAGGAGGGAAGTTAACAGTAATTGTATGTGAGTACTATATAACTTCAGTGAAATTGTGTGTTCAGTGTAAGGTAAAGGGTTATTTGGTAGGAGGGTTTAGGATGCACATTTGCATTAGTAATTAAGGGAAAGTTGTTGCAAAGTTGCATAAAATGGGTGTTTGTTTTTTTAAAACTTAATCTTTTATACTTTTTCTGTCGGATGTAAATGAAAATTAGCCCTGGAGCCTTTTTGTGTTGGAGTAATAAGCAAAAAGCCTTGGAGCCTTTTTTGTGTTGGGGTAATAAGCAAAAAGCCTTGGAGCCTTTTTTTGTGTTGGGGTAATAAGCAAAAAGCCTTGAAGCCTTTTTTTGTGTTGGGATAATAAGCAAAAAGCCTTAGAGCGTTTTTTGGTGTTGGGATAAAAGCAAAATGCCTTGGAGCATTGTTTTGGCTTTGAGGTAAACATGTTAAATTTAAAAGTCTCAGAACTGCCCTCTGCTTTTGGTGAGAATAGTAATTTGTGATAAAAAAAAAAATCTGATTACCATGGTGTCCACATGCTGTTGTGTTCACATGCATACATTCATGAACACTTACAAACTGACAGCCCCAGCCCCAACTAGTTACTAATCCTAACCATAACCTGATACTAACTTGTTACACTTACCCTGACCCTTTCCCTGCATGTGAACACACTGGCAGATGGATGCAATGGTACATGGACATAATGTAACTTTTTCTGTCTGAACATCAATAAAGGGGTTTTGGGAGGGGTGACAATTTTTTTTATAGAAAAATTGATATCTAGAAGAAAGGATTGGGATATTTATTCAAGTAAATGTGAATGAAGGAAAGAGGTGTGTGTGTGTGTGTGTGTGTGTGTTGTGTGTGTGTGTGTGTGTGTGTGTGTGTGTGTGTGTGTGTGTGTGTGATCTGTTCCTACTGGCACACAATAGCCTACTCTTCTGAAAGGCAGACGATTTGTATGTGTGTGTGTGTGTGTGTGTGTGTGTGTGTGTGTGTGTGTGTGTGTGTGTGTGTGAGCTAGCAAATCTGTTCACTGGTGTTATCACAGACTATCAAGGATATGTTGCCATGATATATTTTAAGCAACACTCTGAGTTCTGTTGTAAAACCAGCTCACTGATGTACTTGCTTCTCCAAAACACAATGCTGCTGTCTTGATGATGGAACTTGGAGTTTCGATGGATATTTTGTTGTTGTTGTTTTTTTTTTGTGTGTGTTATTTGGTTGATCCCTTGTTTCAAGTTGTTTTTTTGTTGTTATTTAAATTGCTTTTTTTAACAAGTGTTTATGTAGGTGACATGAATTTTGGTATCAAAAAATGAAATAGAAAAAAGGGGAAAGAAAAGGTGGTTGGTGGCTCACCAAAAAGGGAAAAGAAAAGGTGGTTGGAGGCCCACAAAAGAAAAAAGGGGAAAAGAAAAGGTGGTTGGAGGCCCCACAAAAAAGGGGAAAAGACAAGGTGGTTGGAGGCCCCACAAAAAAGGGGAAAAGACAAGGTGGTTGGAGGCCCCACAAAAAAGGGGAAAAGAAAAGGTGGTTGGAGGCCCACAAAAAAGGGGGGAAAAAAGGTGGTTGGAGGCCCCACAAAAAAGGGGAAAAAAGTGGTTGGAGGCCCACAAGAAAGGGAAAAAAAAGGGTTGGAGGCCCCACAAAAAAAACATGAAAAAAAAAGAAAAGAAAAGAAATGTGGGGAAAAACTAGGTTGGAAGCCCCACCTAAAAAAAAAAATCAAAATGGTGTGTGTGTGTGTGTGTGTGCGCAAGTCATTGATACATTTTATTTCAAAGTCTTAGAAAATAATTAAAATATGTTTAAATGTCCATTGAAAAGAATCATGGTCTTTAGATGGCAGTGTGTTTTGTGTTGCTGGCTAATAATATGTCTGTATTTTATATCTGCTGGGAGATGTAGATCTATGAGTGGAATAAATGGATTGAATGTGTATGTATGGGATAAATTGCAGAAAATGTGTGTGTGTGTTTTTTGTTTGTTTTGTTTTTGCTGGAGGATGGAAGATAACAATTTGTTTCTAGATTTATTTGAAAAATATTGTAGTTAAAAAAACCCTTGTTGTGGATAGGCTGGACTGGATGTTTGTAAATTGCGAAAGCAGCACCAAAGCTGTAGTACTTGTCTGTACGATTTTGTAATGTAGCCTTACATTTACCATCACTTGTTTGTATGATGTTTTAAGTGGAAAAGCAGTGACCTTTGTAGCTAGTGCTTTGTTGCCATTTTGATCAGATTGAATTTCTGTTTATGATCTGATAGTCTACAAATATGTTTGTTATGATCTACTGATAAAAGATTCTTGCCTTGTATTGTGGAATTAGGACTGATAATGCCATGGCAGATTTGACAGCAGCGTGAATTTTTAGATATGGTTTTGTGTGTGGAATTTGCAGTAAGCTTATCAGTAGGTACTGTATGAATTTAGTTTGTAGTTGTGTGTGTATGTGTGTGTGTGAGCAAGCAAATCTGTGCACTGATGTTATCACAGACTATCAACGACATGTTGCCATGTTATATTTTAAGCAACACTCTTGAGTTCTGTTGTAAAACCGGGTCACTGATGTACTTGCTTCTCCAAAACACAATGCTCCTATCTTGATGATGGAGCTTGAGTTTGGACGGATATTTTGTTGTATGCTGTTTTTTGGGTTTTTTTTTAATCCTGTTGTTTGGTACATCACTTTGTTCCAATTTGGCTTTTCTTATGTTTCTTTTCTTTTGCTTTTTAAACGAGTGTTTATGTAAGTGACATAAATTTTGGATGTCCCAAAAATGGAGCAAAAAAAAAGGGGGAAATGAAAAGGTGGTTGGAGGCCCCACAAAAAGAAAAAGGGGAAAAGAAAAGGTGGTTGGAGGCCCCACAAAAAAAAAGGGGAAAAGAAAAGGTGGTTGGAGGCCCCACAAAAGAAAAGGGGAAAAGAAAAGGTGGTTGGAGGCCCCACAAAAGAAAAAGGGAAAAGAAAGGTGGTGAGGCCCACAAAAGAAAGGGAAAGAAAAGGTGGTTGGAGGCCCTACTAAAGCAGAAAAAGAAAAAAAAAGAGAAAAAGAAAAGATAATAAAAAAAGAAGAAAAAAGAACTTGGGGAAACAATATATTGAAGCCCCCTCTAAAAGAAAAGAGTGTGTCTGTGTCTGTCTGACTGTGTGTGTGTGTGTGTGTGTGTGTGTGTGTGTGTGTGTGTGTGTGTGTGTGTGTGTGTGTATTAATATGTTTTACTTCAGTCTTAGTTAATAATTCAAATCATAAAATGTGTTCAAATGTCCATTGGAGAAGAATCTTGGTCTTTTAGATGGCAATGTATTTTGTGTTGCTGGCTGATAATGTGTTACGGATGTAACTGTAAAATACTTTTATGTCTGCTGGGAGATGTAGGTCTGTGAGTGGAATAGATGGATTGAATATGTATGGGATGAATTGCAGAAAATGTGTGTGTGTGGTTTTTGTTTGTTTTGTTTTGCTGAAGGAGGAAGGTAGATAACAATTTGTTTTTAGATTTAATTTTGTGAAAAATGTAGTTTAAAAAAACAACCCGTTGTTGTGGATAGGCTGGACTGGATGATTGTAATGTGCGAAAGCAGCACCAAAGTTGTTGTACTTGTTTGTATGATTTTGTGATGTAGCCTTACAATTACCATCACTTGTTTGTATGTTTTAAGTGGAAAAGCAGTGACCTGAAGTAGCTGTTGCTTTGTTGCCATTTCAATCAGACTGAATTTTTGTTTTTGATCTCATAGTCTAGAAGTGATGTTTGTTACGATCTGCTGATAAAAGATTCTTGCCTTGTATTGTGGCCTTAGGACTGATACTGCCATGGCAGGTTTGACTGCAAGACAGGGGTCAAAGCAATTTTTGGATACAGTTTTGTGTATGGAATTTGCATTTAGCTTATCAGTAGGTACTGTATGATCTTTAGTTTGTAGTCGTGTTTGTGTGTGGTGTGTGTGTGTGTGTGTGTGATCAAGCAAATCTGTGCACTGGTGTTATCACAGACTATCTTGGATATGTTGCCATGGTGTATTTCAAGCAACACTCTGGGTTCTGTTGTAAGACTAGCTCACTGATGTACTTGCTTCTCCAAAACACAGTGCTCCTGTCTTGATGATGGAACATGAGTTTGGATGGATATTTTGTTATGTGTTGTTTTTTTTAATCATTTTATTTGGTACATTCATTTGTTTCAACTTGTTTTTAAAAATTATTTTTGTTTTGTTTTTTAAGCAAGTGTTTATGTAGGTGACATGAATTTTGGATGTAAAAAATGGAAATAGAAGGAAAAAAGGGGAAAAGAAAAGGTGGTTGGAGGCCCCACAAAAGAAAAAGGGGAAAAGAAAAGGTGGTTGGAGGCCCCACAAAAAAAGGGGAAAAGAAAAGGTGGTTGGAGGCCCCACAAAAAAGGGGAAAAGAAAAGGTGGTTGGAGGCCCCACAAAAAAAGGGGAAAAGAAAAGGTGGTTGGAGGCCCCACAAAAAAGGGGAAAAGAAAAGGTGGTTGGAGGCCCCACAAAAAAGGGGAAAAGAAAAGGTGGTTGGAGGCCCCACAAAAAGAAAAAGGGGAAAAGAAAAGGTGGTTGGAGGCCCCACAAAAAAAGGGGAAAGGAAAAGGTGGTTGGAGGCCCCACAAAAAAAGGGGAAAAGAAAAGGTGGTTGGAGGCCCCACAAAACAAAAAAGGGGAAAAGAAAAGGTGGTTGGAGGCCCCACAAAACAAAAAAGGGGAAAAGAGAAGGTGGTTGGAGGCCCCACAAAACAAAAAAGGGGAAAAGAAAAGGTGGTTGGAGGCCCTACAAAAAAAGGGGAAAAGAAAAGGTGGTTGGAGGCCCCACAAAACAAAAAAGGGGAAAAGAAAAGGTGATTGGAGGCCCCACAAAACAAAAAAGGGGGAAAGAAAAGGTGGTTGGAGGCCCCACAAAAAAAGGGGAAAGAAAAGGTGGTTGGAGACACCACAACAAAAAAGGGGAAAAGAAAAGGTGGTTGGAGGCCCACAAAACAAAAAAGGGGAAAAGAAAAGGTGGTTGGAGGCCCCACAAAACAAAAAAGGGGAAAAGAAAAGGTGGTTGGAGGCCCCACAAAACAAAAAAGGGAAAAGAAAAGGTGGATGGAGGCCCCACAAAACAAAGTAGGGGAAAAGAAAAGGTGGTTGGAGGCCCCAATAAACAAAGAAAATGAAAAAAAAAAAAAAAAAAGAATGTGGGGGAAAATAGGTTGGAAGCCCTACTTAAAAGAAAAAGGTGTATCTGACTCTCTGTAGGTGTGTGTGGATGTGTTCATTGCAAAGACAGTTTCATTGCTTCAAGAATCTCATCACTGCAAGGACTTCATCATTGCCAGGACTTCAAAAGTCACATTCATTGGTTCCCTTCAGGGTATGGTTCTGTCACCTATGCTCTTCATTCTTTATATAAAGGATTTTACCTGTATTGGATTAAGTACTCTGATGACACTTCTGTTGAAGATTTGTCAACTTGAAGCTGTGTATTTTGTGACCAAGTTGAGGAGTTCTCTATGACTAGAAATGTTCTGATTTTTTCCTTCGTGTTTTGTAGATTTTTGAATATGTGACTTTTTTCCACACCGTTAAGGTAGCCACATTCTGACTTAGGGGATAGAACCTACAGATTTTGCCAGGCCAGTCAATAGGAACCCCTGCTCTTCTCAGTTTTCAACTGTGGTGGATTCTTTTAATGTGCACAAGTGTGTGAGCTCACAGGTCCAATTGGTTTAGAATGTCCTCCAAAAGATTTGAAATTCATTTTGATTTTCCGTTAAATCTGGGAAGATCCATTAATAATGTTATACTGTGCTATGTTCTGTGATGATTTGATTCTTTTTTTTTTTAATTATAAAAAGATATTTACAGAAGTTTGTCTTGCTGATGAGTTAATCTTATTTCTCTTTTAAGATAATATTGTTTTGTTGTTGTTGTTGTTTTTTTGTTTTTTTTTTGGGGGGGGGGGGGGGGGGGGGGGACGGGACCTTTGTCAGAAGTTCATCATCACAGGAACTTTACCATCGCTCAAATTTGATCTTTCCAGAACTTCAGCCTTCATCATCACCAGGACTTCAGCCTTCATCATCACCAGGACTTCGCCTTCATCATCACCAGGACTTCAGTCTTCATCACGCCAGGACTTCAGTCATCATCATCACCAAGACTTCAGTCTCCATCATCACCAGGACTTCAGTCATCATCATCACCAAGACTTCAGTCTTCATCATCACCAGGACTTCAGTCTTCATCATCGCCAGGACTTCAGTCTTCATCATCACCAGGACTTATGGGTTAATTTAACATGCTCCCTGCAAGGTATAGTTCTGTTATCTTTCATTTTAATTTCGTATCGAGTTTAAACTGTACAGGATCTGATAGCACCATGTTGATAAAGTTCTCTTGATGATACTACTGATGGAGATGTGTGACATTGACACTAAGTTAGCTGAAGAGTTTTCTGTATTGATGAAAATGGTAAAAATGTGTAGCAAGATGGAGGCAGCATGAGGTCATTATGCATTAATGTTACACTGCATTATTTTGTTTGATAGTTTGTTTCTTTTTCCTGATTTTATTTAATTGTTTAGTTTCAAATCGCTTTCTCATCACTCACAGAGATTTATCTGTTTTGAGATAATGTATTTCTGTTTGTATGATTGCCAGGTCATCATGGCAAATTGCAAGGACTTCTTCACCACTGCAAAGACTTCTTCATCACTTCAAGGACTTCTTCATCACTTCAAGGACTTCTTCATCACTGCAAAGACTTCTTCATCACTGCAAAGACTTCTTCATCACTTCAAGAACTTAATCATTGCAGAGACTTCATCACTGAAAGGATGACTTATTACCAGGACTTCAGAAATCATTTTTTACGGTTCCCCTCAAGGTAAGGTACTGTCACCTGTCCTCTTCATTCTTTATACAATTTTGATTGAACTGGATCAAATACCACACTGTTTAAAAGGCACCTTGATGACACTGCTCTTGGAGGCTAATGAAATGAGTGCTGTGTGTATTCTAAACAAGTTCAGTTATCTATAAATAGAAATGTACAAAATAAATATGTAAAAATATTTTGGCAAAAAAGTAGACTACATATATTCAAAATGCTTTAATGCTGTACTATGTCTGTGATGATTGTTTCGTCTTGATGTCATTTTGATTTCTTGGTATTTGCCTATAAGCTGCTTCTATTTTCTCTTTTGAGTTACCAATGTATTTTTATTTGTCTTTTGACAGAATCTCATGATGATCTAGATAGTTTTCATCATCTCTTGGGACTTCAGTCATCATTCATCGCCTGAAGTTTTCATCACCTCAGGACTTCATCAACACCAGAACTTCAGAAGTCAACTTTACTGTTCCCTGCAAGGCATGTTCTTTCACCCATTTTGTTCTCTTTATTTTAATTTTATATTTTTATATATATATATTTTATATATTATATATATATATATATATATATATTATAGTGAAGACTGTATTGGATCTGATAGTACTGTGTGATAAAGTTCTCTGATGAAACAGCTCTCACAGAATTTTTACATGTACACTCTCTATATTCTGAAGTTCAGGGAAGGAAGTATGGATAAAAAAAATATAGATAGATTAAAATTGTAAAAAAATAAAATAAAAAAAAATATGTGGTAAGATAGTGGGCAGAATGAAGACTATAATACATTAGAACTCTACTATGATCTATGATGATTTCTCTCTTGATATTTTTTCTTATTCATTTATTTTTGAATGGGTTGCTTTTCACTCACACAAATTTGTCTTTTTTGAGAGAATAAAGTATTCCTGTTTGTATGATTGTCAGGATCTTCGCCACACAGAGACTTCAACACTGCAGGACTTTGTCTTCACCAGTCTAACTTCCATCACAAAACTTCTTCATTGTACCAAGGACTTCTTCACCACTGCAAGGACTTCCTCATCCCAATGCCTTCATCACCAAGACTTGCACTTTGATTGCTTCCCTTCAAGGTATGGCTCTGACACCTGTCTTGTTAATTCATTACATAAAAAAAAACTTTTACCTGATCTGATATCGTGTGTTGATTTAAGTACCCTGATGACACTGCTCTTGAAGTTTTTTTAAATGGACGCTGTGAAAACTAAACAAGTTACAGAGATTTTTGTAAGTAAAATATACAGAAGAAAATAGTAAAAATATGTAGCAAGGAAGTAAGACTGCATGAAGTCCGGATGCATTTGTTATAGTCTACAAGGTTCTGCGATGAATTGTTTTTTTCTTGATGTAATTCTATTCATATCTTTTTAATTGTCTTGCTTATAATCTGCTCCAATTTTCTCTTTTGATGTAATAATGTGTAAAAAAATTTACAGGATCTCATCATCACCAGGACTTCTGTCTTCATCATCACCAGGACTTCAGTCTTCATCATCACCAGGACTTCAGTCTTCATCATCACCAGGACTTCAGTCTTCATCATCACCAGCCTTCAGTCTTCATCATCACCAGCACTTCAGTCTTCATCATCACCAGCACTTCAGTCTTCATCGTCACCAGGACTTCAGTCTTCATCGTCACCAGGACTTCAGTCTTTATCGTCACCAGGACTTCAGTCTTCATCATCACCAGGACTTCAGTCTTCATCATCACCAGGACTTCAGTCTTCATCGTCACCAGGACTTCAGTCTTCATCATCACCAGGACTTCAGTCTTTATCGTCACAGGACTTCAGTCTTTCTCATCACCAGGACTTCAGTCTTCATCGTCACCAGGACTTCAGTCTGCATTGTCACCAGGACTTCAGTCTTCATCATCACCAGGACTTCAGTCTTCATCATCACCAGCACTTCAGTCTTCATCATCACCAG
Organism: Stramonita haemastoma; assembly: GCA_030674155.1. Lineage (NCBI taxonomy): Eukaryota > Metazoa > Mollusca > Gastropoda > Neogastropoda > Muricidae > Stramonita > Stramonita haemastoma. Next base: position 50,708,453 of record CM060329.1, read on the forward strand.
CACTTCAGTCTTCATCATCACCAGCGCTTCAGTCTTTATCATCACCAGGACTTCAGTCTTCATCGTCACCAGGACTTCAGTCTTCGCTATCACCAGCACTTCAACAATGCCTGGGCATCAGTCTTCATCATTACAAAAACTTGGTCACTGGGACTTCTTGACCTCCATGTCTTCAGACATTGTCCATGCTGCAAGTTCAGATGTCAGCTTCACTGTTTACCTGCAAGGTATGGTTCTGTTGCCTATTGTCTTCATTCTTTATGCAAACAACTTGAATTGTGTTGGGTATGATACCACTCTGCTGATTATGTACCCTGATGACACTACTCTTGGAAAATGTGTGAAATTCACTTTGTGTATATTACTAATCAAATTGGGGAGTCTTATCTCAATACAAATTTACAAAATGATATTGCAAAAAATGTGGAGAGGTTGTAGGCTGTGTGAAGTCATGATGTATTTTTGGTATTCGGTTCTTTTTCTTCTTTTTTTTCATGGGTATTCTGGGAATGGTTCCCCCCCCCCCCCCCCCCAAGGTTCACCAATCATGAAATTTTATGATGCGACCTTTATTACCCACCATTGAGATAGCTGCATTTGGACTTAGGGATGTATGCTGGGTATGTTGGTGTAGGCGTAACAAGATAGTAGGATGCATGCAAAACACCTTGACTAATAGGTGTGAATATTGTGTGAAAGGAAGATCGAAAGAAACGCAAGCGATGGAACTGGTATTTTCGCGTTATTCCAAAAACTACATAACATGAAATGATGACAGGATTCCACATTTTCTCATTCCTCATCCTGGAAATCGGAATTCAACTATCTCTATGGTGGGCAAATGGTGGCATATGCAAGATCTCACCATTGGTGAACACCGGAGCTGTAACCAAGGAACAACAAAAAAAAAAAAATGCTTTTGAAAGCAGCAGCAATGTCATCCTAAACTCATTTCAGCTTTTAACTAAATGAATACCATTCATGCTAAGGCATACAGCGGGGAGAAAGATAAAAGAAGAGAGAGAGGGGGGGGGGGGGAAGGAGAGAGAGAAAAAGGAGAGAAATACTTGGAATCTAGATGAGAGGAAGGATTTTTAAGGGATAATTTTTTTTTTCACTGTGACGATAATTATAAGGTAAAACATTTTTAAGATAATAAAAAAAGATTATTTTTCTGTTTTGAGATGATAATGTATTCATGTTCTTATCATCCTCAGGGCTTATCACCTGGACTTCAAAACTTCGCCATTGTCAGGACCTCCCTTTGCTGAGACTTCAACACCTGCATTGTTGCTAAGACTTCATCATCACCAAGACTTCATCAACACCAAGACTTTATCAACACCAAGTCTTCATCATCACCAACACCAAGACTTCATCTTCACCAAGAGTTCATCATCACCAAGACTTCATCATCACCAAGACTTCATCATCATCTTCACCAAGACTTCATCATCACCAAGACTTCATCGTCACCAAGACTTTATCATCACCAAGACTTCATCAACATCAAGACTTCATCATCACCAAGACTTCATCAACATCAAGACTTCATCATCACCAAGACTTCATCATCACCAAGACTTCACAATGCCAAGACTTCATCATCACCAAGAGTATTCAACCTCAAATCTTCTACAACAACAAGATTTCATCAATTATTCAATGCCAAGTCTTCATCATCACCAAGACTTCATCTTCACCAAGACTTCATCAGTGCCAAGACTTCATCAGTGCCAATACTTCATCAGTGCCAAGACTTCATCAATGCCAAGACTTCATCAGTGCCAATACTTCATCAGTGCCAATACTTCATCAGTGCGAAGACTTCATCAATGCCAAGACTTCATCATCATCAACACCAAGACTGCATCAACATCAAGACTGCATCAACATCAAGACTGCATCAACACCAAGACTTCATCAATGCCAAGACTTCATCATCATCAACACCAAGACTGCATCAACATCAAGACTGCATCAACATCAAGACTGCATCAACACCAAGACTTCATCAATGCCAAGACTTCATCATCATCAACACCAAGACTGCATCAACACCAAGACTGCATCAACATCAAGACTGCATCAACATCAAGACTGCATCAACACCAAGACTTCATCAGTGCTAAGACTTCATCAGTGCCAAGACTTCATCAATGCCAAGACTTCACAATGCCAAGACTTCATCAGTGCCAAGACTTCATCAATGCCAAGACTTCACAAAACTTCATCAATGCCAAGACTTTGATTATATGCAACACACATTACACAGAAAGAAACCAGTACTCTGTGTGTGTGTGTGTGTGTGTGTGTGTGTGTGTGTGTGTGTGTGTGTGTGTGTGTGTGTGTGTGTATGCATGAGGAGGGAAGTTAACAGTAATTGTATGTGAGTACTATATAACTTCAGTGAAATTGTGTGTTCAGTGTAAGGTAAAGGGATATTTGGTAGGAGGGTTTAGGATGCACATTTGCATTAGTAATTAAGGGAAAGTTGTTGCTAAGTTGCATAAAATGGGTGTTTGTTTTTTTTAGACTTGATCTTTTATCCTTTTTTTGTCGGATGTAAATGAAAATTAGCCCTGGACCTTTTTTTGTGTTGGGGTAATAAGCAAAAAGCATTGGAGTGTTTTTTGGTGTTGGGATAAAAAGCAAAATGCCTTGGAGCGTTGTTTTGGCTTTGAGGTAAAAATGTTAAATTTTAAAGTCTCAGAACTGCCCTCTGCTTTTGGTGAGAATTGTAATTTGTGATAAAAAATATCTGATTACCATGGTGTCCACATGCTGTTGTGTTCACATGCATACATTCATGAACACATACAAACTGACAGCCCCATTCTCAACTACTAATCCTAACCATAACCTGATACTAACTCGTTACACTTACCCTGACCCCTGCCCTGCATGTGAACACACTGGCAGATGGATGCAGTGGTACATGGACATAATGTAACTTTTCTGTCCGGAAATCAATAAAGAGGTTTTGGGAGGGGTGATTTTTTTTTTTTAATAGAAAAATTGATATCTAGAACAAAGGGTTAGGATGTTTATTCAGGTATATGTGAATGAGGGAAAGAGGCTGTCTGTGTCATCTGTTCCTACTGGCACACAAAAGCCTACTCTTCTGAAAGGTGGACCATTCACATACAGGACTTCAGTTTATAGTCTCGTCCAAAGGACTTTCTGGGGAGTGGATGTTAACTCAGGGGAAAAAATCCCCTGAAAGGGCACCACAGTGATGGCTCAGTCCTAGAATCAAACCTAGGCCTTCAGACCACAAGCACAATTCTCAGACCATAAACAAGCTTTTTTAACAAGTATCTATTCTATGAAGGTTCTATTCTATGAAGGTAACATGAATTTTGGATGTTAAAAATGGAAATAGAAAGGGGGGGGGGAAGACGCAGGCTCCACAAAAAAGGGGAAAAGAAAAGGTGGTTGGAGGCCCCACAAAACAAAAAGAAAATGAAAAAAAGATAAAAAGAATGTGGGGAAAAATAGGTTGGAAGCCCATCTAAAAGAAAAAAGTGTATCTGACTCTCTGTATGTGTTAATGTGGAAGTTATATTGGTACCTTTATTTCAAAGTCTTAGATAATAGTTAAAATAATAAAATCTGTTCAAATGTCCATTGAAAAGAACCATGGTCTGTAGATGGCAGTGTATTTTGTGTTGCTGGCTGATAATGTGTATATGGATGTAACTGTAATATATTTTACGTCTGCTGGGAGATATAGATCTATGGGTGAAGTAGATGATTGAATATGTATATGTATATATCTGATAAATTACAGAAAGTGTGTGTGTGTGGTTTTTGTTTGTTTTTGCTGAAGGAGGAGGGTAGATAACAATTTGTTTACAGATTTAGTTTGAAAAATGTTGTAGTTAAAAAAAACTTTGTTGTGGATAGGCTGGACTGGATGTTTGTAATTTGTGAAAGCAGCACCAAAGCTGTAGTACTTGTCTAGATACGATTTTGTAATGTAGTTTTACAATTACCATCACTTGTATGGATGATATTTTAAGTGGAAAAGCAGTGACCTGAGTAGCTAGTGCTTTGTTGCCATTTTGATCAGACTGAATTTTTGTTTAGATCTCATAGTCTAGAAGTGATGTTTGTTATGATCTGCTGATAAAAGATTCTTGCCTTGAATTGTGGCCTTAGGACTGATAATGCCATGGCAGATTTGACTTCAATACAAAGATCAATGCAGCATGAATTTTTAGATATGGTTTTGTGTGTGGAATTTGCAGTTAGCTTATCAGTAGGTACTGTATGATTTACAGTTTGTAGTCATGTGTGTTTGTGTGTGTGTGTTGTGTGTGTGGTTTGTGTGTGTGTTTGTGTGTGTGAGAGATCAAGCAAATCTGTTCACTGGTGTTATCATAGACTATCAAGGATATGTTGCCATGATATATTTTAAGCAACACTCTGGGTTCTGGTGTAAAACCAGCTCACTGATGTACCTGCTTCTCCAAAACACAATGCTCCTGTCTTGATGATGGAACATGAGTCTGGATGGATATTTTGTTGTTGTTGTTTTTTGGGGGGGTTGCTTTTTTAACAAGTGCTTAAGTAGGTTACATGAATTTTGGATGTCAAAAAATGGAAATAGAAGGGGAAAAGAAAAGGTGGTTGGAGGCCCCACAAAAAAGGGGAAAAGAAAAGGTGGTTGGAGGCCCCACAAAAAAAGGGGAAAAGAAAAGGTGGTTGGAGGCCCCACAAAAAAAGGGGAAAAGAAAAGGTGGTTGGAGGCCCCACAAAAAAAGGGGAAAAGAAAAGGTGGTTGGAGGCCCCACAAAAAAGGGGAGAAGAAAAGGTGGTTGGAGGCCCCACAAAAAAGGGGAAAAGAAAAGGTGGTTGGAGGCCCCACAAAAAAGGGGAAAAGAAACGGTGGTTGGAGGCCCCACAAAAAAGGGGAGAAGAAAAGGTGGTTGGAGGCCCCACTAAAAAAAAACAAAAAAAAAATAAAAAGAATGTGGGGAAAAAATAGGTTGGAAGCCCCACCTAAAAGAAAAAAAGTGTATCTAACTCTCTGTACGTGTGTGTTGATGTGTTCATTGAAAGACTTTTTCATTGCTTCAAGAATCTCATCACTGCAAGGACTTCATCACTGCCAGGACTTCAAAAGTCACTTTCATTGGTTTCCTTCAAGGTATGGTGCTTTCACCTACGCTCTTCATTCTTTATATAAATGATTTACTTGTATTGGATTCTTTAAGTGCCCTGATGACACTTCTGTTGAAGATTTGTCAACTTGAAGCTGTGTATTTTGTGAACAAGTTGAGGGGTTCTCTATGAATAGAAATGTTCTGATTTTTTTTCTTGTTTTGTAAGTGATTTTGTTGAATTTTAATGCACTTTTTTCCCCACCGTTAAGGTAGCCACATTCTGACTTAGGGGATTAGCCTACAGATTTTGCCAGGCCATAGGAACCTCCCTGCTCTTCAATTTTCAAGTGTGGTAGATTCTTTTGATGTGCACAAGTCTGTGAGCTCACAGGTCCATTGGTTTAGATTTCCTCAAAAGATTTGAATTCATTTTGATTTTCCGTTAAAACTGGGAAGAAAGGGGAGGGCTGGGAATTGAACCCCAAACCTCACAATTTACTCGTTAGGCTGTGAATATTTGAAGTGTCCCCCCATTTTCCTTTTTAAATGTTCTACTAAACTTGTGCAAATTTGTGGCAAGAAAGTAGGCTGCATGCGGTCATGATTCTTTAATAATGTTATACTGTGCTATGTTCTGTGAAGATTTGATTCTATTTTTTTAATTATAAAAATAAGGTATTACAAAAGTTTGTCTTGCTCATGAGTTAGTCTAATTGCTCGTTTAAGATAATACTGTTTTGTTGTTGTTGTTTTTTGGGGGACCTTTGTCAGAAATTTATCATCACAGGAACTTACCATCACTCAAATTTGATCTTTCCAGACTGTTAAGCTAGTCTTCATCATCACCAGGACTTCAGTCTTCATCATCACCAGCACTTCAGCCTTCATAATCACGCTTCAGCAACAGACTTCAGTTTCTCATCACGACTTCAGTTCATCACACCAGGACTTCAGTCTTCATCATCACCAGGCACATTCCCGTACTTCATCATCATCACAGGACTTCAGATTCCCTTCAGTCTTCATCATCACAGGACTTCAGTTATCTACAGACTTCATTTCATCAACAGGACTTTAGGGGTTCACTTTAACATGCTCCATTCAAGGTATAGTTTTGTTGTCTATCATTTTAATTTTGTATCAAGTTTAAATGTACAGGTCTGATAGCACATGTTGATAAAGTTCTCTGTGATACTACTGATGGAGATGTGTGACATTGACACTGTGTGTATTGTAAGTTAGCTGAAGAGTTTTCTGTACTGAAAAAATGGTAAAAATGTGTAGCAAGACAGAGGGCACATGAGGTCATGTTGCATTAATGTGACCCTGTATTACCTTGTTTTAATGATTTGTTTCTTTATCCTTGGTTTTATTTTATTGTTTATTTTCAAATGGCTTGCTCATCACCCACAAAGATTTGTCTGTTTTGAGATAATGTATTCCTGTTTGTATGTTGCCAGGTCTTCATCTTTGTCAGAATTCCTTGAAGGCAAGGACTTTTTCACTGCTGCATGGACTTTTCCATCCTTGCAGAGATGTCTTAATTGCAAGGACTTCTTCATCACTGCAAGGACGCCTTCATTGCCAGGGCTTCAGACAGGTTCCCCTCAAGGTATGGTTCTGTCACCTGTCCTCTTCATTCTCTATACTATTTTAAGTGCACTGGATCTAATAGCACCTGTTGATAAAGGGTCTTGATGACACTGCTCTTGGAGGATAGTGAAATCAACGCTGTGTGTGTTCTTAACAGTTGAGTTTTCCATAAATAGAAATGTACAAAATAAATATGTAAAAATGTGTAGCAAAAAAAAGTAGTCTGCATGTTTTCAAAATGCTTTAATAATGTACTGTACTATGGTCTGTGAGAATTTGATTCTTCTTGATGTCATTTTGATTTCTTTGTAATTGCCTTGCTTATAAACTGCTCCTATTTTCTCTTTTGAGTTACTAATGTATTGTTATTTGTTTTGTTTTTTGACAGAATCTCATGATGATCTAGATAGTTTTCATCATCTCTTGGGACTTCAGTCATCATCATCGCCTGAACTTTATCACCCTCAGGACTTCATCAACACCAGAACTTCAGAAAGTCAACTTTACCTGTTCCCTGCAAGGCATGGTTATTTCACCCATTTTGTTCTCTTTTTTTTTTTATAATAAACAGTGAAGACTGTATTGAATCTGAAGTACTGTGTGGTAAAGTTCTCTGATGAAACGGCTCTCGCAGAATTTGTACATGTACATCCTGTATATTCTAAAGTTCAGGGAAGGGAGTATGAATAAAAAATGTAGAGAATATTTTTTTTTTTCAATGTGTAGTAAGATAGTGGGAAGACTGTGATAGTTGATACATTAGTAATCCACTATGATCTGGATTGATTTCTCTCTTGATATTTTTTCTTATTATTTTTGAATGGATTGCTTTTCACCCACACAATTTTGTCTTTTTTGAGATAATAAAGTATTCCTGTTTTTATGATTATCAGGATCTTCACCAGAGTTTCTTGATCACAGAGACTTCTTCAACACTCTCCAGGACTTTGTCTTCACCAGTATAACTTCCATCACAAGACTTCTTCATTGTCTCAAGGACTTCCTCATTGTCACAAGGACTTCTTCATTGTCTCAAGAACTTCTTCATTGTCCAAGGACTTCTTCATTGTACAAGGACTTCTTCTACCGGCTTCTTCACGGGGTCTTCATCGCTGCAAGAACTTCCTCATCCTAGCAATGTCTTCATCACCAGGACTTGAATTTTTATTGCTTCCCTTCAAGGTATGGTTCTGACACCTGCCCTGTTAATTCATTACATAAAGAACTGAAACTGTACCTGATCTGATATCATGTGTTGATAAAATACCCTGATGACACTGCTCTTAAAGATTTTTTAAATTGACACTGTGAAAACTCCAAACAAGTTACAGAGATTTTTGTAAGTAGAAATGTACAGAAGAAAATTGTAAAAATATGTAGCAAGAAAGTAAGACTGCATGAAGTCCAGATGCATTTAGTTATACTGTACAAGGTTCTGCGATGAATTGTTTCTTCTTTATGTAATTCTATTTGTACCTTTTTAATTGTCTTGCTTATAATCTGCTCCAATTTTCTCTTTTGATGTAATAATGTGTTCTAATTTGTTGGGTTTATTTTTTTAATTTATTTTTCTTTTTTGCAGAATCCCATCATCATAAGAACTTTTATCACCCATGGAGGATTATCCATCATCACCAGGACTTCAGTCTTCATCATCACCAGGACTTCACCACCAGCTCGTCAGTCATCGTCATCACCAGAACTTCAGTCTTCATCATCACAGCACTTCAGTCTTCATCATCACCAGCACTTCAGTCTTCATCATCACCAGCACTTCAGTCTTCATCATCCATCACCCATAGCACTTCAGTCTTCATCATCACCAGACTTCAGTCTTCATCATCACCAGCACTTCAGTCTTCATCATCACCAGCACTTCAGTCTTCATCATTACCAGCACTTCAGTCTTCATCATCACCAGCACTTCAGTCTTCATCATCACCAGCACTTCAGTCTTCATCATCACCAGCACTTCAGTCTTCACTATCACCAGCACTTCAACAATGCCTGGGCCTCAGTCTTCATCATTACAAAAACTTGATCACTGGGACTTCTTGACCTCCATGTCTTCAGTCTTCTTTGTCCATGCTGAACTTCAGATGTCAGCTTCACTGTTTACCTGCAAGGTATGGTTCTGTTGCCTATTGTCTTCATCCTTTATACAAACAACTTGAATTGTGTTGGGTATGATACCACTCTGCTGGTTAACTACCTTGATGACACTAATCTTCCAAGAATTGTGAAATTCACTTTGTGTACATTTTAAGCAAATTGGGGAGTTTTCTCATGAGTACAAATTTGCAGAATGGTATTGCAAAAAATTGTGGTGAGGTAGTAGGCTGTATGAAGTCATGATGCATTTTTGGTATTAAGTTCTTTTTTCCATGGGTATTCTGGCTATGCTCCCCTCCCCCAAAGTTCACCAGTCATGAGATTTTGTGATGCAACCTTTTTTTTTTTTTTTTTACCCACCATTGAGATAGCTGCATTTGGACTAAGGGATGTATGCTGGTATGTTCGTGTAGGCGTAACAAGATAGTGGGCTGCATGCAAAATACTGTGACGAATAGGTGTGAATATTATGTGAAAGGAAGATAGAAAGAAACTGCAAGCGATGGAACTGGTATTTTCATGTTATTCTAGAAACTACATCTAAATGAAATGATGACAGGATTCCACATTTTCTAATTCCTCATCCTGGAAATCGGAATTCAACTATCTCTATGGTGAGCAAATGGTGGTATATGCAAGATGTTACCATTGGTGAACACCGGAGCTGCAACCAAGGAACAAACAAAAAAAAATATGCTCTTGAAAGCAGCAGCAATGTCATCCTAAACTCATTTCAGCTTTTAACTAAATGAATACCATTCAGGCTAAGGCATACAGAGGGGAGAAAGATAAAGGAAGAGAGAGAGGGGTGGGAAAGGAGAGAGAGAAAAAGGAGAGAAATCTAGATGAGAGGAAGCATTTTTAAGAGATTAATTTTTGTTTGTCACTGTGATGATAATTATAAAACATTTTTAAGATAAAAAAAAAAAATTGTTTTGTTTTGAGATGATAATGTATTCATGTTCTTATCATCCTCAGGACTTATCACCTGGACTTCAAAACTTCGCCATTGTCAGGACCTCCTTTGCTGAGACTTCAACACCTGCATTGTTGCTAAGACTGCATCATCACCAAGACTTCCTCAACACCAAGACTTTATCAACACCAAGTCTTCATCATCACCAACACCAAGACTTCATCTTCACCAAGAGTTCATCATCACCAAGACTTCATCATCACCAAGACTTCATCTTCACCAAGAGTTCATCATCACCAAGACTTCATCATCACCAAGACTTCATCATCATCTTCACCAAGACTTCATCATCACCAAGACTTCATCGTCACCAAGACTTCATCAACATCAAGACTTCATCATCACCAAGACTTCATCAACATCAAGACTTCATCATCACCAAGACTTCATCAACATCAAGACTTCATCATCACCAAGACTTCATCATCACCAAGACTTCATCATCACCAAGACTTCACAATGCCAAGACTTCATCATCACCAAGACTTCATCATCACCAAGACTTCACAATGCAAGACTTCATCATCACCAAGAGTATTCAACTTCAAATCTTCTACAACAACAAGATTTCATCAATTATTCAATGCCAAGTCTTCATCATCACCAAGACTTCATCTTCACCAAGACTTCATCAGTGCCAATACTTCATCAGTGCCAATACTTCATCAGTGCCAAGACTTCATCAATGCCAAGACTTCATCATCATCAACACCAAGACTGCATCAACATCAAGAATGCATCAACATCAAGACTGCATCAACACCAAGACTTCATCATGCCAAGACTTCATCATGCCAAGACTTCATCAATGCCAAGACTTATCAGTGCCAAGACTTCATCAGTGCCAAGACTTCATCAGTGCCAAGACTTCATCAGTGCCAAGACTTTGTCAATGCCAAGACTTCATCAATGCCAAGACTTCATCAGTGCCAAGACTTCATCAATGCCAAGACTTCATCAGTGCCAAGACTTTGTCAATGCCAAGACTTCATCAATGCCAAGACTTCATCAATGCCAAGACTTCATCAGTGCCAAGACTTCATCAGTGCCAAGACTTCATCAGTGCCAAGACTTCATCAATGCCAAGACTTCATCAGTGCCAAGACTTTGTCAATGCCAAGACTTCATCAGTGCCAAGACTTCATCAGTGCCAAGACTTCATCAGTGCCAAGACTTCATCAGTGCCAAGACTTCATCAGTGCCAAGACTTTGATTATATGCAACACACATTACACAGAAAGAAACCAGTACTCTGTGTTTTTGTGTGTGTGTGTGTGTGTGTGTGTGTTTTGTGTGTGTGTGTGTGTGTGTGTGTGTGTGCATGAAAAGGAGGGAAGTTAACAGTAATTGTATGTGAGTACTATATAACTTCAGTGAAATTGTGTGTTCAGTGTATGGTAAAGGGTTATTTGGTAGGAGGGTTTAGGATGCACATTTGCATTAGTAATTAAGGGAAAGTTGTTGCAAAGTTGCATAAAATGGGTGTTTGTTTTTTTTTAGACTTGATCTTTTGTCCTTTTTTTGTCGGATGTAAATGAAAATTAGCCCTGGAGCCTTTGTTTGTGTTGGGGTAATAAGCAAAAAGCCTTGGAGCCTTTTTTTGTGTTGGGATAATAAGCAAAAAGCCTTGGGGCCTTTTTGGTGTTGGGGTAAAAAGCAAAATGCCTTGGAGCGTTGTTTTGGCTTTGAGGTAAAAATGTTAAATTTTAAAGTCTCAGAACTCCCCCCTGCTTTTGGTGAGGATAGTAATTTGTGATTAAAAAAAAATCTGATTACCATGGTATCCACATGCTGTTGTGTTCACATGCATACATTCATGAACACATGCAAACTGACAGCCCCATTCTCAACTACTAATCCTAACCATAACCTGATACTAACTCGTTACACTTACCTTGACCCTTTCCCTGCATGTCAACACACTGGCAGATGGATGCAGTGGTACATGGACATAATGGTAAATTTTCTGTCTGGAAATCAATGAAGAGGTTTTGGGAGGGGTGATTTGTTTTTTAATAGAAAAATTGATATCTAGAACAAAGGATTAGGATATTTATTCAGGTATATGTGAATGAGGGGAAGAGGTTGTGTGTGTCATGTGATCCTGCTGGCACACAATAGTCTACTCTTCCAAAAGGCAGACCATTTTTGAAATGTGCGCAAGATGTTTTCTGTCTGTTCACATACAGGACTTCAGTTTATAGTCTTATCCAAAGGCAGGGGAGTGAATATTAACTTCAAGGAAAAATTCCCCCGGAACGGGCACCACAGTGGTGACTCAAACCTGAGATCAAGCCCAGGTTGTCAGATCACAAACACAATTCTCAGACCATAAACAAGCTGTGTGTGTGTGTGTGAGATAGTTTGCGATAGTTTGTGATGCAAGCAGTGTGCCTTGGTGTTATGGATTATCACAGATGTGTTGCCATAACATTTTTTGAGCAACACTCCTGGTTCTGTTGTAAAACCAGCACCACAGTTGCATTTATGGATGTATATGGTGATCCATTACAAAATGTTCCTATTACAGTTTGTAATGTTTTTTCTCATATTTCTTATAATCCCTTTCTTTTGTATATATATATCACTTTGATAGGGTTTGTTTGTTTGTTTTTAATAGATGTTTATGTAGGCGGCAAAGTGTCAGAAAATGAGAATAGAAATGTGAAAAAAGAGTAGGATGAAGGACCCACTAAATAAAGAAGAAATAGGAAAAGAAAAACAAAAAAGTTAAGAAAAGAAAAGAGAAAGGATAATGTGGAAAAAATATAGGTTGAAGCCTCTCTCCCCCCCCCCCCCCTCCCTGTCAAAATGTGTATTTGACTGTGTATGTGTTTGTATGTATGTCACCATTTGTACACTACAGACTGAGTTTTCAAATCTTAATTCATAAAACCTGTTCAGTTTTCCATTGAACCTTTGTTGATCACAGGTCAGACTGGATGTTTTGTCATTTGTGAAAGTAGGACCAAATATGTAGTACATGTTTGTATACTTTATGGTTTTGAAATGTAGACTTACAATTACCATCACTTGTGTGATTTTTTAAAGTGGAAAAGCAGTTACCAAAGGAGTTAGTGCTTTTTTTAGTTATTTTGATCAGATTGACTATGTTTTAAAGCTTTTTTATTGTTTGAATATGACTGAACTTCTGTTTTTGATATTCTCTCAAAATCATGTTGAACTAAGTGAATTGTCTTGTGGGCTTAATCATGCTGTGGCCTTATGACTGACAATGCCATGGCAGATTTGACTGCAACACTAGTGTAAAAAAAAAGTGCCTGAATTTTTGTGTATGATTTTGTGTGTGGAATGGGCAGATAACCAGTAGACACTGTGTGTGTGTGTGTGTGTGTGGTGTGTGTGTGTGTGTGTGTTGTACGTGTGTGTGTGTGAGAGAGAGAGCAAGCAAAGATGGGCACTGGTGTTATCACAAACTGTCTTGGATATGTTTCCATGATATATTTTAAGCATCACTCTGGGTTTTGTTGTAAAACCAGCTCACTGATGACTTGCTTCTCAAAAACACAATGCTTCTGTCTTGATGACGGAACTTAGTTTGGATGGGTATTTTGTTGTATGTTGTTTTTTTAATTCTGTTATTTGGTACATTCCTTTGTTTCAAGTTGGTTTTTTATGTGTTTTTTGTTTTGCTTTTTTAACAAGCGTTTATGTAAGTGACATGAATTTTGGATGTAAAAAAATGGAAATAGAAGGGGAAAAGAAAAGGTGGTTGGAGGCCCCACAAAAAAAGGGGAAAAGAAAAGGTGGTTGGAGGCCCCACAAAAAAGGGGAAAAGAAAAGGTGGTTGGAGGCCCCACAAAAAAGGGGAAAAGAAAAGGTGGTTGGAGGCCCCACAAAAAAGGGGAAAAGAAAAGAAAAAAGGAAAGGAAAAGGAAAAAAAAAGAAGAAAAATGTGGGGAAAAAATAGGTTGGAAGTCGAACGTAAAAGAAAACAGTATATCTGACTCTGTTTTATTTATTCATTTAATTAATCAATTTATTTAATTATTCTTTCATATCGAGGATAATGGAATAAGCACTCATGTGCTTTTTTTCATCCAGTCCCCATGTGTATGCAGTTTTGAAAATGTCATCTGTTCCCACTGGCAAACAGGGGCCTACTCTTACGAAAAGTGGATCAGGATTGAACGTGTACGCAAGATGTTCTGTGTGCATTTGCACATGGGCCTCGGTTTATAGTCTCATCCGAGGACTTTTGGGGAGAGTGGAGTCAGCACTGATGTTAACTCCAGGAAAAAATCCCCTCAAACAGGAATCAAACCCGGGTCATCAAATTGTAATTGCAATGTTCAGACCACTAGGCTATATCATCTTCTGTGTGTGTGTGTGTGTGTGTGTGTGTGTGTGTGTGTGTGTGTGTGTGTGTGTGTTGTCACCATTGGTGTTTTATTTCAAAGTTTTTAGATAATAAGTCAAATCATAATGTATGTTCAAATGTCCATTGAAAAGAACCAGTGTATTTTGTGTTGCTGGAGGATGTATGGATGTAACCGTAATGTATTTTATGTCTGCTGGCAGATTTAGATCTTAGAGTGGAATAGATGGATTGAATATGTATAAATATATATCTGATGAATTGCAAAAAATGTGTGTGTGTGGTTTTTGTTTGTTTTGTTTTTGCTGAAGGAGTAGGGTAGATAACAATTTGTTTATAGATTTAATTTGTTAAAAAAATATTGTAGCTAAAAAAAACCTTTGTTGTGGATAGGTTGGACTGGATGTTTGTAATTTGTGAAAGCAGCACCAAAGTTGTAGAATTTGATTTTGTAATGTGGCTTTACAATTACCATCACTTGTGCATGATGTTTTAAGTAGAAAAGCAGTGACCTTAGTAGCTAGTGCTTTGTTGCCATTTCGATCAGATTGAATTTTTGTTCATGATCTCATAGTCTTGAGGTGATGTTTGTTACGATCTGCTGATAAAAGATTCTTGCCTTGTATTGTGGCCTTAGGACTGATATTGCCATGGCAGATTTGACTGCAATACAGGGGTCAAAGCAGCATGAACTTTTGTGCATGGTTTTGTGTGTGGAACTTGAAGTTAGGTTATCAGTAGGTACTGTATGATTTTCAGTTTGTAGTCGTGTGTGTGCATGTGCACGCGCGCTCATGCAAGTCTGTTCACTGGTGTTATCACAGACTATGAAGGATATGTTGCCATGATATATTTTAAGCAACACTCTGGGTTCTGTTGTAGAACCAGCTCACTGATGTACTTGCTTCTCCAAAACATAATGCTCCCGTCTTGATGATGGAATTTGAGTTTTGATGGATCTTTGTTTTTTGTTTTTTTTAATCCTGTTATTTAGTTCATCCTTTGTTTTAGGTTGTTTTCTTTTTGTTTTGTTTTGCTTTTTAACAAGTGTTTATGTAAGGGACATGAATTTTGGATGTAAAAAAAGGATATAGAAAAAAGGGGAAAGAAAAGGTGGTTGGAGGCCCCACAAAAAAGGGGAAAAGAAAAGGTGGTTGGAGGCCCCACAAAACAAAAAAGGGGAAAAGAAAAGGTGGTTGGAGGCCCCACTAAACAAAATGAAAATGAAAAAAAACAAAAAAGGATAAAAAGAATATGGGGAAAAAATAGGTTGGAAGCCCCACCTAAAAGAAAAAAGTGTATCTGACTCTGTGTGTGTGTGTCTGTGAGTGGAAGTCACCATTGGTACCTTTTATTTCAAAGTCTTAGATAATAATTAAAATAATAAATCTGTTCAAATGTCCATTGAAAAGAATCTTGGTCTTTAGATGGCAGTGTATTTTTTGTTACTGGCTGATAATGTGTGTATGGATGTAACTGTAATATACTCTACGTCTGCTGGGAAAAAAGCGTGAGTGGAATATACTGGATAGAATGTGCATATATGTGTTGGATTGCAGAAAATGTGTGTGTGTGTGCGGTTTTTGTTTGTTTTGTTTTTGCTGAAGGAGGAGGGTAAATAACAATTTATTTATAGGTTTAATTTTTTGAAAAATATTGTAGCTAAAAAAATCTTTGTTGTGGATAACCTGGACTGGATTCTTGTAATTTGCGAAAGCAGCACCAATGTTGTTTTACTTGTTTATATGATTTTGTAATGTAGCCTTACAGTTACCATCACTTGTGTATATGATAGTTTAAGTGGAAAAGATGTTACCTAAGTAGCTAGTGCTTTGTTGTCGTTTTGATCAGACTGAATTTTTATGATCTCATAGTCTTGAAGTGATGTTTGCTGTGATCTGCTGATATTGAAATTTTGAATTGAATTGAAATTGATAAAAGATTCTTGCCTTGTATTGTGGCCTTAAAACTGATATTGCCATGGCAGATTTGACTGCAATACAGAGGTCAAAGCAGCATGAACTTTTGGGTATGGTTTTGTGTGCGTAATTTACAGTTAGCTTACCAGTAGGTACTGTATGATTTTCAGTTTGTAGTCGTGCGTGTGTGTGTGTGATCAAGCAAATCTGTGCACTGGTGTTATCACAGACTATCAAGGATATGTTTCCATGATATATTTTAAGCAACACTCTGGGTTCTGGTGTAAAACCAGCTCACTGATGTACTTGCTTCTCCAAAACACAATGCTCCTGTCTTAATGATGGAACACAAGTTTGGATGGATATTTTGTTGTTTTTTGGGGGGAAGGGGGGGCTGCTTTTTTAACAAGTGCTTTTGTAGGTTACATGAATTTTGGATGCAAAAAAATGGAAATAGAAGGAAAAAAAGGGGAAAAGAAAAGGTGGATGGAGGCCCCACAAAAAAGGGGAAAAGAAAAGGTGGTTGGAGGCCCCACAAAAAAGGGGAAAAGAAAAGGTGGTTGGAGGCCCCACAAAAAAGGGGAAAAGAAAAGGTGGATGGAGGCCCCACAAAAAAGGGAAAAGAAAAGGTGGTTGGAGGCCCACTAAACAAAAAGAAATGAAAAAAAAAATAAAAAGAATGTGTTGAAAAATAGGTTGGAAGCCCCACCTAAAAGAAAAAAGTGTATCTGACTCTCTGTATGTGTGTGTGGATGTGTTCATTGCAAAGACTTTTTCATTGCTTCAAGAATCTCATCACTGCAAGGACTTCATCATTGCCAGGACTTCAAAAGTCACATTCATTGGTTCCCTTCAGGGTATGGTTCTGTCACCTATGCTCTTCATTCTTTGTATAAAGAATTTTACTTGTATTGGATTAAGTACTCTGATGACACTTCTGTTGAAGATTTGTGAAATCGAAGCTGTGTATTTTGTGAACAAGTTGAGTAGTTCTCTATGAATAAAAATGTTCTGATTTTTTTTTCTTAAAGCATTTTGTCTAAAGCTCTGAGGTTTACAAATGATGAGATTTTTGAATATGCGACTTTTTTCCCTACCGTTAAGGTAGCCACATTCTGACTTAGGGGATTGAACCTACAGATTTTGCCAGGCCAGTCAATAGGAACCTCTCTGCTCTTCTCAATTTTCAACTGTGGTGGATTCTTTTAATGTGCACAAGTCTGTCAGCTCACAGGTCCAATTGGTTTAGAGTTTCCTCAAAAAGATTTGATATTGATTTAGATTTTCCGTTTAAAACTGGGAAGAAAGGGGAAGGGCTGGGAATTGAACCCAAAACCTCGCAATTTACTCATTAGGCTAGTGAATATTTGAAGTGTCCCCGCCGTCTTCCTTTTTAAATGTTCTACTAAACTTGTGCAAATTTGTGGCAAGAAAGTAGGCTGCATGCTGTCATGATCCATTAGTAATGTTATACTGTGCTATGTTCTGTGAGGATTTGATTCTTTTTGATTATAAAAAAAAGATATTTACAGAAGTTTGTCTTGCTCATGAGTTACTGTAATTTCTCTTTTAAGATAATACTGGGGGGTTTGGGGTTGTTTTTCTTTTGGGAGGGTGGGGGTGGTACCTTTGTCAGAAATTCATCATCACAGGAACTTTACCATCGCTCAAATTTGATCTTTCCAGAACTTCAGCCTTCATCATCACCAGGACTTCAGTCTTCATCATCACCAGGACTTCAGTCTTCATCATCACCAGCACTTCAGCCTTCATCATCACCAGGACTTCAGTCTTCATCATCACCAGGACTTCAGTCTTCATCATCAACAGGACTTTAGGGGTTCACTTTAACATGCTCCATTCAAGGTATAGTTCTGTTGTCTATCATTTTAATTTCGTATCAAGTTTAAACTGTACAGGGTCTGATAGCACTATGTTGATAAAGTTCTCTGGTGATACTACTGATGGAGATGTGTGACATTGACACTGTGTGTATTGTAAGTTAGCTGAAGAGTTTTCTGTACTGATGAACATGGTAAAAATGTATAGCAAGATGGAAACAGCATGAGGTCATTATGTATTAATGTGACCCTGTATTATCTTGTTTAATGGTTTGTTGCTTTTTGCCTGGTTTTATTTTATTATTTTTTAATAGCTTGCTCATCATCCACAGAGAGTTGTCTGTTTTGAGATAATGTATTCCTGTTTGTATGATTGCCAGGTCTTCATCTTTGCCGGAATTTCTTGATGGCAAGGACTTTTTTAATCGCTGCATGGACTTATGCATCACTGCAAAGACGTCATTGCAAGAACTTTTTCATCCCTTCAAGGACACCCTCCTCATTGCAAGGACTTCTTCATCACTGTAAAGATGACTTTATTACCAGGTCTTCAGAAATCATCTTTGACTGGTTCCCCTCAAGGTATGGTTCTGTCACCTGTCCTCTTCATTCTCTATACAATTTTAATTGTACTGGATCTAATACTACACAGTTGATAAAGTGTCTTGATGACACTGCTCTTGGAGGATAATGAAAGCAACGCTGTGTATGTTCTTAACAGTCGAGTTTTCCATAAATAGAAATGTACAAAATAAATATGTAATAATGTGTAGCAAAAAAAGTAGTCTGCATCTTTTGAAAATGCTTTAATTTTATACTGTACTATGGTCTGTGATAATTTGATTCTTCTTGATGTCATTTTGATTTCTTTGTAATTGCCTTGCTTATAAACTGCTCCTATTTTCTCTTTTGAGATAATAATGTATTTTCATTTGTTTTGTTTTTTGGACAGAATGTTTTGATCATCTTGATAGTTTTCATCATCTCTTGGGACTTCAGTCATCATCATCGCCTGAACTTTATCACCCCCAGGACTTCATCAACACCAGAACTTCAGAAAGTCGACTTTACCTGTTCCTTATAAGGCACGGTTCTTTCACCCAATTTGTTCTTTTTTTAAAAAAAAAAATTATAAACAGTGAAGACTGTATTGGATCTGATAGTACTGAGTGATAAAGTTCTCTGATGAAACAGCGCTTTTAGAATTTTTACATGTACATCCTCTATATTCTTAAGTTCAGGAAAGGAGTATGAATAAAAAATATAGAGATTAAAATTGTAAAAAAAAAATTGTAAAAAAAAGAAAAGAAAAGAAAAGAAATATGTGGTAAGATAGTGGGCAGAATGAAGACTATAATACATTAGAACTCTACTATGATCTAAGATGATTTCTCTCTTGATATTTTTTCTTATTCATTTAGTTTTGAATGGCTTGCTTTTCACCCACACAAATTTGACTTTTTTGAGAGAATAAAGTATTCCTGTTTGTATGATTGTCAGGATCTTCGCCACACAGAGACTTCAACACTGCCAGGACTTTGTCTTCACCAGTCTAACTTCCATCACAAGACTGCTTCATTGTACCAAGGACTTCTTCACCGCTGTAAGGACTTCCTCATCCCAACAATGCCTTCATCACTAAGGACTGGAAAATCCAGCTTTTATCGCTTCCAGTGAAGGTATGGCTCTGACACCTTTCCTGTTTATTCTGTATGTAAAGAACTGAAATTGTAGTGGGTCTGATACCTGTTGGTAAAGTACCATGAGGAGACTGCTCTAGATTTTTTTGTAATGACGTTCTGAATACTCAGATTTGAATAAGTAGAAATGTACCGAAGAAAATTATAAACATATTTCACAAGAAAATCTGCTGCATCTATGGTACAGTGGTTAGCACCTTAGGTTATGGACTGGAATGTAGCAGGCTCGATTTCTATGTGAAAGATTTAAAGGGAGTTTATTGAACTTGTTACTCATTCACATATACTATGAACCAAAATGTATTTTAACCCTTACGCTGGTTGTCGCGACTATAGTCGTGCATCTTTCGTATGCCGTTGACTGGCAGTCGCGACTATAGTCGTTGGGGGGGGTAGGTCACTTTGACCGTTTACAGTTACCGTTCTTGGATGGGAAACCTCTTTGTTCCACTGTATCTCATTAGCATATTCATGAGAGAGGCCCGGCAACCTGTTTTTGTGTACTTGGAAGTAGTTTTAGAGTACGTGATCGCTAAATATACTCGGCACTCGGCGAACCGATTTCAAACTCGGCAAGATGGCAGCGCACCGAAACACGCCACGCCAACGCAACTTGTTTGCTGAATACTTCGACGATTTGTTGGGAAATGCGAACTTCGATGAAGTAAATCCAGAAGAAGATGACTATCTGGGGGAGTTGATGCTGACTGGGGATCTGAGGGATTTAGATCAGGCTCCAAACAACCGCGACTTTGACGGCGACGCTCGATCTGGCTGGAGTAGTGAGGGAGATGGAGGTGCTGTTGTCAACATGCCGTTTCAGCGTCCAAATGCGCTCAATGTTGAGAACTTTCCAGTAAATCCTCAGCCCCTAGACTTTTTCCAATTATTTATTGATGATGGGGTGATCGACAGGCTGGTTGTTCAAACGAACCTGTTCGCTCAACGAAAGATCGATGCAGGAGCGTTGAAACCGCACTCACGGTAAGTACACGAGCTTTGATCTAGAGTTTTTCACTGTCATATAGATTCAGTTTTCTTTTTCTTTCTCGTTCCTATTTCTTCTTCCTTTTTTTTTTTTTGTATTGTTTTAGAGAGATATTTTCATGTAGATTGTGTTCATAATTAGCAGTTTTTATTCATGGTAAGTGTTACAAATAATCAAGTAAAAAGTGTGTGTGTTTGTATGTTTGTGTGTTTGTATGTATGTGTGTGTGTGTGTGTGTGTGTGTGTGTGTGTGTGTGTGTGTTGAGCCACTATATTGTGTTTTTTGTGCTCTGTTGTGTTGTTTTTTCAGAGTTGGAGATGGGAAGAGTTTTTGTTTGTTAGATTGTAGATATATATCTACAGAAGAAACAGCACACAAACTTGACTCCAGTCATCAGCCAGATGAATTGTTTGTGAACTTGTTGGAGTGTTTATGGATGCATGGCATATTTGTTATTATGAGTGTGTGCATTATGTGTTTAGTTTATTTTGAATGTTTGTGACATTTTGTGTATACTTTATTTTGTGTATGTGTATTTTATTTTATGTTCTGCATACTTTCACACACAGGGATTCAGTTTATAGTCTCAACTGAAACACTTCAGTGTGTGTGTATGTAGTGTGTGTGTGTGTGTGTGTGTGTGTGTGTGTGTGTGTGTGTGTGTGCGTGTGTGTGTGTGTGTGTGTGTGTGTGTGTGTGTGTGTGTGTGTGTGTGTGAAAACAGTATAGATCATTTATGATTATTTTTATTTTTTTCAGGCTGCATCGCTGGTCAGATGTCACAGCAGCAGAGATGCGGGTCTTCTTCTCCCTGGTCATCTTGATGGGCCTGGTCCTCAAAGCCTCCATTGAGGACTACTGGACCCAGGATGAAGCCACCTCCACTCCCTTCTTCTCCAAGAACATGTCGCTGGTGAGGTTTCAGGCAATCCTCAGCCATTTTCATCTGGTGGACAACACCCTAAGTGATGGTTCTGACCCGCTTTACAAAATCCGGCCATTCTTTACCCATCTTCGTCTGCGATTTGCTGAGGTGTACACTCCAGAGCAGGACATCAGCTTCGATGAAGCAACTTGCCCATGGAAAGGGAGACTGCGCTTCCGAGTGTACAACCCAGCAAAACCAGACAAGTTTGGTATCAAGCTGTATGAGGCCTGTGAGGCAAAAAGCGGGTATGTCCTCTCTATGGACATATACCAAGGGTCCACGCCATCTACAGATGTGACCGAGGCACTTGATCTTGAAGAGGGCCTGAGTACCACATCTCGGGTTGTGCTGGGTGTCCTGGCTTTTGGAGGTCTGCTAGACAAAGGCCATAGGATCTACATGGACAATTACTACACCAGTCCAGAGCTCTTCACCCAGCTGTACCTCTTCAACACCTATGCCTGTGGTACAGTCCGTACAACCAGACACGGCATGCCTGAGGCCTTTAAAAAGCAGAGGCGACGAGGTGACAACATCCAGCTGACACAGGGGCAGAGTATCTTCCGGCACAACGATCATCTCCTTGCGGTGAAGTACCATGACAAACGGGATGTCAACATGCTGTCCACCATCCACCCACCGCAGGAGATGAAGCTGGACAAAAGGAATGACAACGGAGACTCCATCTGGAAACCCCTGTGCATTGTCAACTACATACAGTGCATGGGGGGTGTAGACACATCAGACCAGATGTTGAAGAACTATTCCCTTTTGAGGAAGACCAACAAGTGGTGGAGGAAGCTTTTTTTTTATTTGTTCACGGTGGCAATGTGCAATGCCTACCATCTGCACCGGAAGTTTGCACCTGTGAAGCTTTCCCACCACGAGTTCAGGAGGCAGCTTCTTCATCAGCTGATTGCCTCTGCCCCTGATGCCCCACAGCCTGCAGCAAGAGGAAGGAAGGCAGCCAACCCACCCAGACGACTGATTGGGACACACCGACCAAGCTTCAATGTGGCCAAAGTCGGTGCCAAACGGAAGCATCCGGCACGGGATTGTGTTGCCTGCAATCGAGCTTGTAAAAACCTGGTGGGCTTCAAAAGGAAACAGTCCAGCTACCAGTGTGAGCAGTGCCAGGTTACTCTGTGTATTCCCGTTTGTTTCGAAGTCTACCACACCAAGGTTGACTATCTTAGAGTCCTGAGGGAGCGTGCTGCAGAAGAATAGCCTTAGGTGAATCATGGTGCAGGTGACAACTAATTACAGAGGCTCACCTGTACAACATATACATGGAGTGTTTCTTTGGAAAGTGTTGTGCTATAATCTAGTTTATTTTTCTTGTGTGTATCTGAGGCAACCAGTTATTTTTTTCTTCATATATCTTTACCAAAAAAAAAAAGGAGTTTTTTTGTGCGGAAGCAGAACGGACATTTTTACCTGGATTTGTACCTAAAATTTATTCAACTTATATCTGTGTATTGGACCCTGTAGCCTGATATGTGGTGGAGAGTCAACATCAAAGAGACTTTAGCATCTTGTGGTGACTAAATATCCTGTTTTTGGTGACTGTGGAGTGTGTTATTCTTACCTGGACCTTGCGCTGGGAAAAAAACCCTGTTTTTCTACATTTCATCCAGGTATGTGAACTATTATGTTTTACTAACCCCCTAAAAATGTGTTTGTATTGTTCTTTGTTCAATTCTGAACAACTTTTATTCAATATGTATTGTTCAAATATGCATGGAAAGAGAAATAAGACAGCATTAAAAAAATGACCGTTTTTCTGTGTTTTTCTGTCTGTTAATTGACCGGTGGCTGTACTAAGTATAGTGTGGAAGTGGGCCAGTGTAAGGGTTAATACTTAAAGGGCTTTTGATGGCACTAGGTTTTTACAGATTAATCCATGCATCTCCAACAACATTATCTGCTATTTACATCCAGATGTAAATATTCCTCTAGGTTTTATACACACTTGTGCACGCAAATCGGAAAGCGTGGGTTTCTGAAATAGAGACAAATAGTAGGGAGCTTTGGCCAGCCTGCCTGCTGTTGTGTGCAGTTTGGCTTGCCATGTGGTTGAATACATGGGGCCAGTCACAGAGCCAGCATCGCACTGACTAAAGGGTCAGATTTGGGGAAGGGTGAATTGTTGTGCCAACACAAAGTTATACGTTTTGATAACCATGTATTCCTATTAATATCTTTGCCAGGTCTTCAACCCAACCAGAATTTCTTGATGGCAAGGACTTCTTCATCACTGCAATGACTTCTACATTGCAAGGACACCTTTATTGCCAGGACTGACTTCAAAAATCAAGTTTTATTGGTTCTCTTCAAGGTATGGTTCTATCCCATATCCTTTTCATTCTTTGTATAAATGATTTTGATTGTACTGGATCTGATGCCACACTGTCAGTACAGTACCTTATAACACAACTCTTAAACATAAGTGACATCCACATTCTGTATATTGTAAGGAAATGTAGTTTTTACAATCAGAAATGTACTTAATAAAATTGTAACAATGTGTGGCAGGTATTAAGGGAACAGAGTTGGTACTGATGTTAACTCCAGGGTAAAATT
Source organism: Stramonita haemastoma (assembly GCA_030674155.1). Lineage (NCBI taxonomy): Eukaryota > Metazoa > Mollusca > Gastropoda > Neogastropoda > Muricidae > Stramonita > Stramonita haemastoma. The sequence goes on from CM060329.1 coordinate 50,732,544, forward strand.
TTTCGTCTATTGCGCATCTTGGTGGTGGCTCCAACCAGCACTGTCAGATAGTGAGCTCAACGTTCTAACCACTAGACTCTCCCTCCCCCCTGGATCTAACACCACTCTGTTGGTTGATAAAGTGCCCTGATGACACTTCTGTTGAAGATTTGGGGAAATGGCTCTCCCAGTATTCAAAATATGTTGACTTTTCTTTGTGATGCACACAGAACTAGTTGGATCAAAATGTCAGAAAGAATGTCAGGTGATTTCTGTAAGGACCCAGACCCTGTTCCTGATGTTTTCATTGATGGAGTAAAAGAGGACTGTGTGCAGAGATACAAGTGATGATAACAGAAGTAACAGTTTGTTTAGTGATGATTGAAAAGCGTTAAGTGCTTTACAACAGTTTTCCTTGATATTTTTCCCCAATAGATATTTAGGAACTCCCATGTGATGATAAATGTAGCTGCAAACACTGATCTTACAAAAAAAAAGGTGTCATTCATAGCTTTGGGAAAAAAATTAGTTTAACCCTTTGCTGGGCACAACGCCCCAAAGCGCCCGACCCTGTCCTTGGGCAAAACGCCCCAAAGCGCCCGGCGACATGACCGTCACTTTAGAGCGATCATACATTCGTAATTCCCGCCAATCTCGCTTCAAATCTCGTGAATATAGAAGCCACGAGACTGCCCGCGAGACTTCCGTATGTTTATTACAAATGGCGGCGATTGGAGTGAGTTTGTTGCAAGTTTTGGAGGAAAAAAATCGCAAATTTTTCCAAGATGGATGCTATCTTCGAACCCGACATGTACGATCGTTTTTACAGCTTCCATGCCGAAAATATGACGCTGTGAGATGTGTATCTAGGCTCAAATATCGATGTAATCGATCCTAGTAGTGTGTGCACTTCTGAGTTTGTTGACTGAAGTGAGAGAGACGACTTTGACTACGGCGAAGTTCGAGACGAAAATCGATCGTCAAATCTAACACGGCCGATACGCGTTTTGAATTCTACTCTTAGATTTGGGGAAATTATCGCGGATTTCAAGTTCGGCAATGGTTCAGAACTTGATATATTTTGTTATTTGGTTGCTATTCGGGATTTTGACACGGTAGCGGCTCAAACTTAAACGTTAAGCTGATCGCGATCATCGGTAAACAAAAATGGCGGTCGTCGGAATGTTCGATGTGTTCGTGCACCATTTATCAAAAAAACTATAAAACCAACAGTAGGTTGAAAATATCTTTTCTATAATTGTTTCTTAATGTTTTAGTTTTTATTTAATCAAAATCCATGCACGCATTCTAAAGTTATTGCAACGCTAACTGTAACACACGCAAACCAATCAATGACTTTGTGTGTTTATGCATTATAATTCTAAAAGAAAATAAAAATAATGACAAAAATTGGGTATTAGCAATTTCTTTATTCATTTCTGCATCTTGCTGTTTTTATTTCATCAAAATCCACCTGACCATTGTAGAGTTATTGCATGTTAAATACATACACCCACTCACAAGCCATCCACCTCCATTTTCTCTGCCCAGCAGGAAGGTGACAAATGATTTTGCTGTGCCCAGCAAAGGGATAAGCTTAGCAATCTTGTATACTAAGTTATTCAGAATCTGTATTGCTGCTTAATTGGGTGGATCATCACTTTGTAATTTATTTGTTATTATGGATGTCTGAATATCAAAAACAAAAATGTAATGACTGAAAAAAAAATTTTTTTAAATATAGCAAGAGAGTGGGTAGCATGCAAAGGAATTGTGTCTGAAAGGAAGATTGAAAGAAAATTCAAATGATGGTATCCATAATTATTTTTGCAAGGTATTACAAACTTCTGTCTCAAAAATATTTCAGGAATCAGTGGTTTAAAACTCATCAAAAGAGGAGTAGTGTCATCTTATGCCATGTTCTGCTGTTAAATAAAAACTATCCATGTTGACAGGGATTCAGAGGAAGACAGGGAAAGGGAGAAAGACAGAGAGAGAGAGTAGATAAAGGGAGAGAATTACATAGAATGTAGATGAGAGGAAGATGTTTTTCAGAGGTGAAGTTTGTATCTGTGTGAGGTTAGTTTTATGCTGCAGTGAAATGTATAGAATTTGATAACATGAGCTGCCTGCGGAGCTCTCTTCATATCCGTATATATTCATATATATACATAGTTCTTTTTGTTTTCCATTCCTCAGCTAGAGCTCTGAGGTTCTCCAATGGTGAGATTTTGGGTGGGACTGTTTTGTCAGCCACTAAGTTTACTGATTTCGGACTAGGGGATGGTGTCTAAACATTACACCTGTGTGCATGCAGATTTTTAAATACTATCTTTTCCTGCGAGCATAAAATGGATTATTCTTTGGAAAGCAATGTTCTGCATGCGTTTGCACATGGGGCCCTGGATTATAGTTTCATCTGAAGGACTTTTGGTGGAGAGGATTCAGTACTGATACTCCAGGGTAGAACGCCTGAAAACAGGCATCTCTGTGGTGGCTAGATCCCACAATATCACATCAGATCACTGGCACAATGCTCTAACCACTAGACTCTCCTGCCCTTCAATATTGTGTCTGTACATTTTTATATCTAAATATCTCTTGTTAAAAAAAGTGGATGTTTTCTGTATAGAAGTCATGATACATTAGTTCTGTATTGCACCATTTTCTGTGAAGATTATTTCATATTTTAAAATATTTTAATTCTTTGCTTTATGATTAATGCACATAGCTTTGATTCAATAGCTTTGTTTCTGTTTTGAGATAATAACATATTCATGATTTTGTTATCATCCTCAGGATTTAGCACCAGGACTTCAAAACTTTACCATTGCCAAGATGTCATCTTTGCCAAGTCTTCAATACCTGCATCCTCACCAGAACTTCATCAAAGCCAGAACTTAATCATCAATGAGATTTCTTCAGCACCAAAACTTCATCAATGCCAGAACTTAATCATCAGTGAGATTTCTTCAGCACCAAAACTTTGTCAATGCCAAGACCTCTTTAATGCCAAGACTCCTTAAACACGGAAACTTCATAAACACAAAAATTTTATCAAGGCAAAGAGCTCATTAATACCATGGCTTTATCATCACTGGTACATTTTCAACACAAGATTTCATCATTATTGAGATTTCAACGACACCGAACTGTTGGGACTTGACTATCACCAAAATATCTCCACAGGACTCGCCATTACTAGAATAACTTTTATCGCTTAAAAAAAAAAAAAATTTTATACCACTTTATGTCACAGCAGATTTCTCTGTGAAATTCAGGCTGCTCTCCCCAGGGAGAGTGTGTCACCACAAGTGCAGCACCACCCATTATTTTTTTCTTTTTCCTGTCTACAACTGTATTTGTTTCCCTACCAGAGTGGCTATTTTCTACAGAATTTTGCGAGGAACAACCCTCTTGTTGCTGTGGGTTCTTTTACATGCTTTAAATAATAATGTGTAACACAAGGGACCTTGGTTTATAATCTTTTCTGAAAGACTAGCTATCAGACCACCACTCATGGTCTAATAGATGGGGTAAAAGTTTTGGACCCAAATGGAATTCAAACCACCGCACATTCCGACCCAGACATTTTGTTTTCTAGGCAGGCACACTACCTCTAGACCACCGATCCACTATGATGTCTGGGCTTCATCATCATGAGGATTTCTTCAGCACAAGGACTTTGTCCTCACCATTTTTTTGCCAGGAATAAAAAATCCCCACCCCCAAAGAAACAATCAGATAATATTGAGATGGAAATAGGTGGGAAGCCCAAACAAAAATGCATCTCCCCTGACAAAAAAACTGTTTCCCTTTCCCTCCCCAAACAACTATTCTCCCCTCCCCTGCCACTCTTGAAATAAAGTAAGTTGGAGCTCTCAGAGAAGAAAAAGAAAAGTCTGAATGTTTGACTGTGTATAAAATGTTATCTTTAATTTGTTTTTAAGGCCACAGGGTCTTTGAAAACATCTTCTCAACAAGGAATAAAATAGGAAAAAATGGCCCAGAAGATGAGCTGCACAATTTTTAATATAGTGTTTCTTAGAAATGCATTAAAAGTTGTTTTTGTTGTTTACATGGTTTATTATGCTTATGAAATAAAATTCAGATAAGATTTTGATGTTGTCAGGACTGGAAACAACTAGGGATGATAAATTTTAGCATTGGAATGCCATTGCCTATTTTACAGCAGCAGTAGGTAGATAGGTGGTGGTGGCAAATTCATGGAAGAGTCAGCCACCAAGACCAGCACGATAGAGGGATTAGTTTGTGTATGCTGTTATTTTTTCTGTGGATAATGTAGTTATGGTGATGTTTAGGAAAAGTGTGTGTGCATAAAACATGTATGTATTGAGCATGGTGTATGCATTTTAAAATTGTTGTCGTCTGTTCCTGTTGCCTTAAAATGGCCTACTATTCTGAAAGGTGGAACTTTTTTTTTTACCTGTGTGCAAAATGTTCTGCATGTATTTGAACACAGGTTCTCGGTTTATAGTTTAATCTGAAGGGGGTTTGGAGTCAGTAGGTTAACTCCAGGGTAAAATCTACTAAAATAGGTGCCTTCATGGTGGCTCAAACCCAGGCCATCAAGTCATGAGCACAAGGTTACAGCCACTAGGTTAATCCGCCACTGAGTACAACATGATTATCAGTTAGATGGTGGTGGGGATGTGTGGGTGTGTTTTATGTATGCGTGCTCCCTGAAGGGGTGGGTAAACATGATATGATTTTATCGCATGGTGATTTAAGGTAAAGGGGTATTGGAGAGGAGGGGGTAGGATGCACATTCTCGCCAATGATTAAGGAAAAATTAGAATACGGTTAGAGAAAATCATATATTTTATACTACTATTTCTGTTTTTAAAAAACATATTATTTCAATGAAAACATTTTTTGGTTGTTTCTCTTCTCAGCTAGAGCTCTGGGGTTTACCAGTAGCGAGATTTTGCATATGTGGCAATTTTTCCCCATCATTAAGGTAGCCTTATTCTGACTTGGGGGGGGGGGCAGTTGAGAATTCAGCCTGCTAATTTTGCCAGGACAGTTGGGAGGTATCTCCCTATTCTTTCCAATTTTTATCAGTCATGGGTTGTTTTGACATGCACAAGTCCACAGGCACACAGGTCTGACTTACCGGAGTCTCCTCTGAAAAAATTGACATTCATTTCGATTTTCCTGTTAAACTGAAGCCTGGGAATTGAACCCAGAACCTTACAGTTTACTTGATACACAGTAGAATGTCTAAAAGCCATGGTGTCCACATGCCATTGTGTCTGCATGCATACCTTCATACATACATACAGACTGACAGGCCCCAACTACTAATCCTAACCATAACCTGATACTAACTCGTTACACTTACCCTGACCCCTACCCTGCATGTGATGGATGCAATGGTATATGGACATAAGTGGTAACTTTACTTACCTGAAACCACAAATTTGAGAAAATTGGATATTTAGAACAGAATAAGATATCTTAAGTTTCAAGGCAAAGAGGGTTTTATCCAACAAAAATTTTGTTTTAAAGTTATAACAAAGAAAGTGACTGAGCAATCGTACCGTGTGCTTCTTTATATCTGGTCCCCGTGTACCAGCAGTTTTGTTATCCGTTTCTACCAGCACACAATGGCTTACTCTTCCAAAAGGCGGAGCAGGTTTTAACATGTGCATAAGATACTGTGTTCAATCATACCTGGGACCTCAGTTTAGTTTCATGTGGGGGAGGGGGGATAGGGGGCAAGCTTTTTTATTTGTTTAATTAAAGAAGAAGGACATAGAGAATTTAGAACATTGATATTGAGATAGGGGGGGGAAAAAAAGGTGGCTAGATATTTATTAGTAAAACATGATGAGACAGCCAGATGGTTGACTACTACACATGTATGCAGTAAGTAGAGGGTTTAGAGGTGGGGAAAGGGTGTTCAGGACAACATAGGTCATGCATATTCAGGTCTGTGGGAGTGTGTGCAAAGAAGGGAGAGGGGTTTTTGTGTACATGGGGAATCATTTGTGCTGCATGGCTGTACTTACATTACCAATTATAGGCTTTACAGTGGATTTTAAAATCATAATTCAAATCATGAAATCTGTTCAGTTGTTCATTAAACCTTTGTTGTTAATGAGCTGGATTGAATGTTTGTAATTTGTGAAAGCAGCACCAAAGTTGTAGAATATGATTTTGCAATATAGTCTTACAATTACCATCACTTGTGTCTATGATGTTTTAAGTGAAAAAGCAGTGACCTAGATAACTAGTGCTTTTTGTCATTTTGATCAGACGGAACTTCTGTTTATGATCTCACAGTCGAAAAATGATGTTTGTGGTGATCTGTTGATAAAAGATTCTGGCCCTTTAAGTAACTGTTGATTTGGGCACAAACATAATGAATTGCGTTGTGGACAAACCCATGCTGTGGCCTTAGGACTGATAATGCCATGGCAGATTTGACTTTTGTACAGATGCCAAAGCAGCATGAATTTTGAAGTATGGTTTTGTGTGTGGAATTTAACAAATACTAGGTTCTGTATGATTTTTAGTCTGTATTTATGTGTATGTGTCCGTGTGTTTGTGTCTGTGAGAGAGAGAGGGGGGAAGGATACCTGTGCACTATTATCACTGATTATCATGGATATGTAGTCGTGACATATTTTATAAACATTTGCGAAAAAAGTTGACTCATATCATTAATTCTGAGCCAACTCCCAGACTGATGATCAGCTGAGAAAAATATTTGAGAGATTTACGAACTGAATAGATGAACCCACACGCGCCTCTAATACATTTATATAAATATCTATATATATTATGTACATATGTCACATTATGTGTGTGTATGATCACAAATCATGGTGCTCCCTTTTCTGCCATCCCCACCCCCTCAAATTGATATTAACAACAGAATAATTCAAAACAAAACTGTTACACCAAAATCATTACAGACCAATTAAAGCTAAGAAACTGATCTCCACTGAGCGCACATGCATGCACACAAAGGGAGAGTGAGAAGGAAAGAGAGCAACACACGCACACTCATACACACACACATACACACACACATCACAAACACCGTTTCTTTCTGGAAAAGGACACAATAAATTGCAATGGAGAACACACACGTGTATGCACAGACACACACACGCACACACACACACACACATAAAGAGAGCAGCATATTCACACACACAAACACACACACTCGCATTCAGCAGCACAGAGAGAGAGGAGCAGACATACGTGCCCATCAGACATTTTTGTCTGGAAGAGGACACAATGGAGAGAACAAAGTGTGCAAGTACACACACACACATACACACACAGCAGTCCATGCACTCACATACGCGCGCACGCATGCACACACACACACACACACACACACACACACACACACATATATCACACCTGCCCAATAATACAGTTACTACTAGAGACGACATTATGTTTTTCTTATTCTGTGTTGAGTAGATTCCTTCAAATTCTGTTAATTTTGCTTCTTAATCAAGTTAATGGTTAGTTATTTGTAATTAATTTGTTTTGTTGTCCAAATCACATAATATACTACTATACACAGCAGCAGGGAGAGGAGAGGGGAGGAGGGAAGACAGACACACACATGCACACATAGAAGCAGGAATAGGGGAGAACACACACACACACACACACACACACACACACACACACACACACACACACACACACACACAGCAGCAGAGGAAGAGAGAGCAACACACACACACAGAGCAGCAGCAGAGGGAAAGAGAGCAATACACATACACACACATACACTTTTTTTTGGGGGAAACAGCCGCAATGGACAGCACAAAGTATGCAAGCAAGTACACACACACGCACGCACACACACACACACACACACACACACACACACACATCAGCACTCCTAACAAAAATACACAAAAACAAAACGAACCACCCAGAAATCAACTACTAACCTGCAAAACTGTACAGCCCTCTAGAACAGTAGCGTGCATTTTTCTGTGTCAGTGCAATCTGTCTGTAGCAGAAGTTTAGCCAGATCTCTGGTGTGTTTTGTGCTGTGCCGGACGGTTGGCAGGGAAAGTGTGTCAATATTGACTTACCCTCTTTGTACGCTAAACTAACCAACCTTGGGCTTTCTACGGTCTTTGGAGAGAGAGAGAGAGAGAGGTCTGTGGGGTGGGGTGGAGGGTTGTTGCCCTCGAGTGACCCTCATTTCCTTTAATAAGCTTGCTTTTTGTTTTATTGGGGGGAGGGGGGGGGTTGCTTTTCAAGAAGTTTTTTTTTTTTTTTTTAATTTATTGTTGCTTTTAGATCATTTTTCTTTTCAGACTTCTGGTTCCTTGTTGTGAAAAATTGTCTAATGATTGTTATATTGTGTTTTCTATGTTTTTTTGAAAGTATGTTTTCTTTTTGTTCTGATTGCTTATTTTGGTTTGGTTTTGTCCATTAATTAATTGTCATCAGTGCTTGTTCATGTGTATTTCTTTCAAATTTATTTCTTTTGTTTTTCAGTCTGTTGTGTTGTAGTGTTTGTTTCTAGCTTTAGTGTATTTTACTTTTGTATCTTCTTGTATGTTTGGGATTTTTCTTTTCTTTTTTTGTTTTTTTTTTTGTTTTTACAAATTTACCAATTTATTATTTCTAGGTCTTGTTTATTTTTGTCGTCAGTTGTTATAGATAAAAAGGTTTAGAAGTTTGAAACATTTAATTTTGGCAGCCATATTGGATTGTTTCCATGGCAACAGAGCACAAAACAAAATAATTCTTATATTTTTATGCATTACAAGTGATGCCCTTTCAAAATATGGCATAACTTTTAACATGGGCTTGTAAACAAAATGTCATCAGTTTCGACCCCCATGTCCCAACTTGCCAAGAAGTAACCCGTTTCTACAGACATTTTTTTACAACCTGAATTGTTTAAATTTACACAGGGAGATCATCATAAATGTATCCAGCAACTTTGGGGGGTAAAAAAACCTGATTTTAGGCACTATTTGCCCTGGAGTCAAAATCGGTACTGACTCCACTCCCCAGAAAAGTCCTTTTGATGAGACTTAAGTGAAGCCCTATGTGCAAATGCATGCAGAACACTTGCACATGTGTTAAAACCTTTTCCTGTATTTCAGAAGATTATACCATTCATGTAGGTAAGAAGAGATGACCAAAAAATGTATGAAAGAAATGCATGCATACTGGTGTCCTGTTTGGACACCATTCCTGATATCAGAATATGATTACCTTTAATGGTAGGCAAAAACAGTTGCATACACAAAACTCTCCACATTGGTAAACCTCAGAGCTGTAACTAAGGAATGAAAAAAATTATGATAAAGGTTGGAGAGTGAAACTGACAAAATAAACTGATAAGAAATCGTGGGCGTGAAAGAAACGGGCTGTTACATAAAAGTACAGATTCAGTCTGACATCTTAAAACAGTAACAAAGAAACTTGCGTAGCAAAGATCAAATCACTATTCAACATATTCCGATGTGGTAGAAAAAAATCTTTATTAACTTCTGAAGATTGTGTTAAAACAGCTGGAAATTTGACTTCGTTTGTAAATATTTCATAAATTCAGAAGAGATCTTATTTCAAATAACCGTGTAAAATAGTATTTATCTTCAATATGGTAGCAAACATTTGAAAAAAACAACTGTTCAAATAAAATGGGCAAGATCCATCTTGAATGTATATATATATATATATAAATACGTATGTATATGATGATGATGAAAAAGGTACTCCATTACCTTTCTGGTTAAAATAAAACCATAGAAAACTTGTCTAAAGACACTTGTTTTGAGAAAAATCGTTTTGCAACCCACAACTTAAATGTGAATCCCCCCCCACAAAAAAAAAAAAAAAACCAGCTGGCGCCACCTAGTCCCCAAAAAAACCCCAACTAAATCAAAATTTTAAAAAATATTCAACAGATCTTACTATTCAGACTGGAAAACTAGGGAGATAAAGTGAAAAATGGGAGGAATACAGAAAGTTGATACAAATGTGCATGCATATCTGTCTATGCATATTTTTTCTCTTGGTCTAGGTTTCGAGTCGTTGGTTTCGCTCAATCCATACCGTGTGTGTTCCTGCCCTGCCTCCCTTCCAGAGGTGAAACAGGAGCTGACAGCTGTCCTAACCAACACAGCTGAACTGGCAGGAAAAACCAAAGTTTAAAATAAAAACCTCTTTAAATTAAAGTTGATCTGCAGAAGGGAGGGATGACGATGGGCGCAGTGGTGTGAGGGATGAAGTGAAGAGAGGTGTGTTGTTCTCAGTGATCGGTGGGAGGGTGAGGGAGGTAGACTATTCTGCTGGAGGCTTTCGTTCCGTTGGTCTGCACATCACCATCACAAGCACAGCTAACAGAAGTGTAAGGCAGGAAGAAACGGGTTACAGTCGATAATAACTTGAGTCACATTTCACAGACCTTGCACAAGACATGAAGAATTATGTTGCAGTTACTATTTACATGATTCTTTTAGTAGTTGAAGTGGCGTGTGTGGTATAACGTTTACGCGTTTGTGTACATGCAGTGTGTGTGTGTGTTTAACAAATGTTACTTTTTGTCTCGTGCGTTTAAATTCATGTGTGTCAGTCTTGTCAGGTTTTTTTTTTCCAATCTTCAGTTGTTTAAATATGTTTTCATTCACTGCAAAATAAATGTCCTTAAATAGGTGACAGTGAAACATTGAACTGAATTGAAACTCCACAGACCTTGTAGATCTACTCAGAAACACTATGTATACAGGAAGTAATGAAGCTTCAAGATCCGAATCATTTTAAGAAAAACTGTCATCAGTTGGTGTTCCGTTCGCCATAACCCGCATGCCGTCAGCTGCTTAAAATACCTTCTATCTCTTCACATCAGTAGGAGAAATAGTCTGTCCGTCAGCTGAAGTGAGTGAATCTGTCTGTCAGTTAGTTAGCTGAAATGAGTGAGTCTGTCAGTCAGCAGAAATGACTCTGTCTGTCTGTCTGTCTGTGCTCTCTCCTGTCCACTATTTCTCACAGTCGGTCTCAGCTCACCTTGGGTTTGTTCTGGTAACCATTGTTATACATCCGTCCATCAGGGGAGCGTGCACAGGTCTCTTTCTGATGGATTTCGCTGTCACAATCAGATAAAAATACAGTCTGTGACACTAGCTTTTAATATTTTTTTTAATTCCACAAAAAAACATTTATATTAATAGACATAGATCCGAGCAACTGCAAAAGTTCACCAAAATTCTGTGCATTAGGGGGGGAGAGGGGGTGCTTGCATGACTGTACGTATGCATATTCGTGTTTACACATTCGGATATAGCCTACATGCACACAAACGCTAGCACAAACATAGGGTTCTGTGTGTCTTGAGTTGGCCTTTACTCCTTAATGCAACACCGATTTTTACTTGGGCCACTTTCTCATTAATTGAGATAAAGTCCTGAGACACCAAAATTTAAACTCGTCTCTCCCCCCCCAAAAAAAAACAACAACTGTAGAAGCTGAATGATTCTTACACAGTACAAGGCGCCACAATCAGCATGCACCATGGATGAAGCAAGCGCATTACCAGCCGCCATGAGACTCGAGAAAAATGTATGTTACATTGCAGTTGTCTTCAGGGGTGCCCCCACAGCCCCCAGACTAAGGGATAGATAGACAAAATTACACTCTCTGGGTCATACAGGGGTGCCTCCACAGCCGCCAGACTAAGGGATAGATAGACAAAATTACACTCTCTGGGTCATACAGGGGTGCCCCCACAGCCGCCAGACTAAGGGATAGATAGACAAAATTACACTCTCTGGGTCATACATTTTTCAAAGAAATTTTTGTACCCATATTGCTATACTGAACTCTGTCCAATAATTGCAAGGTATCAAAACCGTTTCTGTGATAGTAAATTCCAACTTCATGGAATGAATGAATAATCTTTATTTTTGAAGAATAACAGAATAAGTATTCACATGTTTGTTTTTCACCTGGCCCTTGTGCTGACTAGGGATTAGCAAAACGAAAACAAAAGAAAAGCAAAGTCACCAACACCCAACAATAAAAGTTCAACCAGTGATTTTGAAAAAGGAGATAGGTATACATTGAACAAATGCATAATCCCCACTGGGTAGATTAATAATTATTTAAACAAAAGAGAGAACGCATTCAACAACACATAACCCCTAACTGATCCGAACATTCATGTCAAGACAGATTCGCTGTTTATAATTAAATCAAAATGATCAAAATTGAGAGAAGAGAGCAACCCAAACCAAAAAAAATACATATCAAAACCTTTTCACACATCTTCCTTACTCTAAAACAATATTATGAAGAAAGAACAAATAAAAACTAACAAGAAAAACAGCAGACAAACATTTAAGAACTCGACAATAATATTGTTGATTTCTTAAATGTTTGTTTACTGTTAGTTTCTATGATGTAATTACGAAGAAAAGGGGAGAAAATTTAATACAAAAAACATAACAGCAAACAAAGATTTTAAGAAATCAACATAATGTTAAACCCAAAACATAACGGGCATGGAGATTGAGATAAGAGGGAAGAGAACTAGGAGGGGGGGGGGGGGGGGGGGGGCGGGGGGGGAACATGGATACTGACTAGGTCCATGTTTGCCGCACGTCCACTGAAGTATGTTCACCACCACAGGCCCGAGGGATGCTGTACAGGTCTCCACGATCAGCTTCCCTCCAGCAAACTGACCACACACACACACACTTTACATTTGCATTCATACCACCCACAAACTATATACTTATAAAAAAAACAAACCCTACACTAAAAAACATTCAAACAAGCTCCCCAAAAATACCCATCCCTGCCCCCATAAATCGAGTGTTGTACCATGTATCATTTATTTATTCTTTTATATCAAGGATAATGGAATAAGCACACATGCACTTTTTTACATCCAGACCCCGTGTGTATGCACTTTTGTCAGTTTTGTCATCTGTTCCCACCTGCACACGACATACCCTTCCGAAAAGCGGAACAGGATTTATCGTGTGAGCAAGATGTTCTACGTGCGTTCTCACACGGGACCTTGGCTTATAGTCTCATCCGAGGGACTTTTGGGGAGAGGGGAGTCTGCACTGATGTTAACTCCGGGGGAAAAATCCCCTTGAACAGGATTCGAACCCGGGTCGTCAAATTGCGAGCACAATGTTTTAAGCACTAGGCTATCCCCCCACCCCCAACCCCCAATACATACACAAACATTAACCTCAGAGACAGACAGACAGAAGGAGAGAGAGGAGACAGGTAGGCAAGGAGGGAGAGACGAACAGACCGAGAAATAGAAAAAGAGCGCTACAGTGTGCATGGAGCAAACCTGCGAGCATGGCGTCGAATGAGATCCATTTCATACACCCTGTGGGGCCGCTGGGACAGCACAGGTGGAAAGGCTCCAGTCAAGGGTAAAGATTTCCCCACAGGTCTGAAAATTAATACACACCACAGGAAGGCTGAGGGTCTGTTCCTGTCCCTGTTTGTCTCTGTCTGTCTGTCTGTCTGTCTCTCTCTCTCTCTCTCCCCCTCTCTCCCCTCTCTCTCTCTCTCTCTCTTCTCTCTCTCCTCCTCCGCATCCGTATGAGGAGGGTAGCGACTGGATGTGAGAAAATATTTTTTTAAGGCATGTCAGTGCTTATCTATTATCCTGGAAATTAAACAAATTTGCTATGTTTTGCCTTGCCTTTACTTACCTTGTTTTATTTCTCTGTGTGTCTGTGTTTGTCTCTTTAACGCCCCCCCCCCCCCCCCCCCCCTGCCCTTCTGTCTCCCTGTAATGTCTCTTTGTTCCTAATGAAGCATATGATAGAACGGGCAATCAGCTTGAAGTGGTAGTGTATGTAGACACTAATGCAATCAACGGCAATGAGGAGTTATGTAGCGTTTGTAATGTGCCCACACTATTAGACTGTTAAGGTGTTACACATGTAGTCTTTTGTACACACTCTTATCCTCTGCAGTGTAAGTGTATAATTATATGAGGTGTTGTGTGGAGCATTAGAGCTTTGTAAGGTGTAGATTGTAAGGTCTATTTTAGTGTAAAGTATGGTGTAGATTGTAAGTTCTTATGGTGTATACTGTAAGGTCTATTTTAGTGTAAAGTATGGTGTAGATTGTAAGGTCTATTTTAGTGTAAACGGGGTGTTCGTATCAGCTTTGTGTAATTGAAAAAAAAAAGAGTAATCATTACTTTGCTATTTACACAGAGCGTCTATCGTGTTGTATGGAGTAGTGCCTTTGGTGAAGTGCATGGACGGTGGTAGTATGTACTGCAAAACTCGATGCATACAGTGTGATATTTATTTGTGTAAACAATACTCGTACACTGTAAATTCAACTTGCTATAGATCTTCTCTGTGTGCTTATTTAGTTTTGTTGTTGTTGATGTTTTGTGTGTGATTAAAAAAACGTAGGCCCTACTTCAATAAAAGAATGTCAGCCTCTGTTATCATTTTGATCTTGTCAGCTGTGTGTGTGTGTGTGTTGTGTGTGTGTGGTGTTGTGTGTGTGTGTGTGTGTGTTTTGCCTAAAGTATTTAAGCAGCGTCGAGCGTGGTTACCACTTGGATAGGTGACCGTTTGAGCGCCTTGGCTTCAGTACAGTCTCCCCCCCCGTTTAGAGTTTAGCCAGCTGTAAATGGGTATCTGCCCTCTTTAGGGCCAGGGAAGGTAAAGCAGCGAGGGAGAGGAGATGGGCGCCGCCCTCAATATGCTGGCCCTTGGAGAAGCTGAAGTCTCTGATGCCTCGCTCCCTTACGACCGTCTAGGTCATGGGACACATTTACCTTTTAACCTTTTTCTTTTTCAACCAATGACTGTACTCACTCGGTGGTCAGCAATTTTTTGCTTGTCGCAGGACAAACAGTTGACTGGCAGATGCCTGCAACAGAATCAGATATCAATTGCTTGCTGGACTGCTCCAAATGTCTCTACTTTTCAGATTTTACTACTGGAAATATGAACAATACATGGAAAATCTTAAACCCATTTCTTTCTTTTTCTGCTGACTTTCAAAACAACACACTAGTACTCTTCTTTCCCATTCCACTCGCCTCCCCCGTCCCCAACGATTACAAATTCACAGTAAATTACCGTCTTCTATAAGGTTACGAATTGTTTTTACATTTTGAATGATTTTCGGTTCCTTCTTAAAGGCTGCCGGTTGCATGCCATGCTTCATCTTTTTGAAGTTTTAGAGAACATTTTTTTAGGGGTGGGGGGAGATCAGTGATTATGAAAGTAGACATAAATAAAATGAACGAAACTTGCGGGGGAGAAACAAACAGCATCACCAGAAAGAACTTTAACAAACAGTATGCTTGTCAACTTCTGGATTGCGAAAAGAAGACCACCATTTTAAAGTCTGCAATGTCCTTCTGAAGGTGTATGTGTACAGCAAGGATTTTAAAGAAAACAAAGTTATCAGCATCCTGATTTGGTTCATTTAAAAACACAAACGCGCCACACCACCCCACACCACAACACCACATCACACCACAACACATCACTTTCACATCACAACACACCACACCACCACCATCACCACCACACAACACCACACACACACACACACACACACACACACACACACACACCACAACCACACCACATCACACCACACAACCCCACACACACAACACAACACAACACAACAAAAACAAAACACACACACTGACTGTTTAGCCCCAGCGGGTCCAGGAGGTATTTTGTGGACGAATTTGTGAAGCTGTCGTTTGACAGCATCTTGGAACCGAGTGAGTTCTTCACTCTCCGCTTTGAGAGACACTATCTCCGATAGCCACGGGGTACCGCTGCTCACACTCCTTTTCCTGTCAACACAGGAGATTAGGCTACACTCTAGCATCCCTCAGGCAGCATCTTAACAAAACAATGACTGTAGAGTACAAACCAAAATCAAGACAGGGGGAAAACAAAAAGCTTTTAAAACGTCATTCAACAACCATCACTAGTGACAAAGCTTGACAACTACATTTTCCATATGGAATGTACATCCTGAAATGAACTGCTTAGCTGTTGGACAGATCTAGATGCTGTTAAAAGGAATTGAAATTCCTTGACAAAAACCACACACATATAATTATAATTTTGATAAAATTAACCTGTTCAAGTTCACTCTCCTGTTACTTTGGGCCAGAAAAACACCCGTTTCTTCTTTTTTTTCTAAATCATTAATTTAAAAAATGAATATACCCTAGACTTCACACCTGACTTATTCTGATTTAACATCTCTTGTTTCAACACTGCAGAGTACACACTGGCATACGGGTATCTGTATCGAACGTGGCAAAACCCTTGGCATCCAAAAACACCCTACGTGGCAAAGAGTTATATAACAAACTTTCACATTCAGGTAACCAGCTGCAATAGATTGAGGCAGGACTGTTATGCTGTCAGAACTGTCTGTGAGGAAAAAGGTACCTGGTGGGACCCTGTCCCCCCCCCCCCCCCCCCCCCCCCCCCCCCCCCCCCCCCCCCCCCCCCCCCCCCCCCCCCCCCCCCCCCCCCACACACACTTCCTAATGGGCACTCGGCACATATCCATAACTCCCTGCAGTTCTAATTCATTTTCATCCTGCAGATCCCTACCCCTGATGACTCCTTTAGGCCTACTGTTATTCAAGGCTGTGTGGGGGGGAGTCACTGTAACAGGGCATGTGACCAACTGGGTACATTTTTAAAAGCCTGTCAGAGTGTGTGTGTGTGTGTGTGTGTGTGTGTGTGTGTGTGTGTGTGTGTGTGTGTGTGTGTGTGTGTGTGTGTGTGTAGGCGGGGGGCTGTTTTTTGGGGGGTGTTTTGTTGTTGTTGTTGTTGTTGGCAGTTTACTGTACCAACATTGACCGTTTCTCAGATGCTGCACAGTCTTTAGGTTTCCAGCGATGCCTTTCAATCCTTTGGCAATGACAAAGGGAGTGATCCTAGACAAGGGTTACACCGTACCGCCCCTCTTCCCTCCACTGTCTGCATGCAGGACAAAACCCACACCCTCTTCCTTATTTCTCTCTCTGACTAACTAGAAACATCTCCCTAAGCGGAGTCTGACTCACTTAAATCTCTCTGTCTCTTCTTTTGTTAAATTTTCTGTGCATGACATAGCAGGTAGTCTCAACCAGGGCAGATAATATAACCGGTCACTTCGGCAGAGCTGCCTTGTCAAGGATGAGGCCATATAAATATGTGACCGTATGGAAAACACCCTCGCGTGAATCCATACAGGGCACCGTTTGCTACTGAATATCATACAGATGTTCATCCCCTAGCCACGTAGGTCCAGTGTGGGATAACAGGCTGCTTGCGGCAACCACTGGGCAGCTAAGAAACCAAGAATAAGATGGAAAAAAAAGGCGTGTTGAGGAGCTGGTGATAGAAGAAAGATCCGCCTGAAAGAAGAAGGAAGACAGTCCAAAGGGAAAGAGTGGAAGAAAAATGAAAATGGAGAAGGAAAAAAACGAAAAAAACAAAACACCAACGATGAAGATGTGAGAAGAACATTTAGCTTTTAGATTTTCTGGGGGGGAAATAGAGCTGGAAAATGGACCAAGCAGACATTCAAAAAAAAAAAAGATGATAGGAAGAGAAGGATACAAAGAGAGGGATAGAACAGACAAAAATTCCTAGCACAGACTTTCCAGAAGGTGAGGTTACTATTTATACTAAAAGACCCCCAGCTTCCCAGGGGGGGGGAGGGGGAGGGGTGGGGGACCCCAACAGAGGATACAGAGGATGAGACCCCAACAGAGGATACAGAGGATGAGGCCCCAACAGAGGATACAGAGGATGAGGCCCCAACAGAGGATACAGAGGATGAGGCCCCAACAGAGGATACAGAGGATGAGGCCCCAACAGAGGATGAGACCCCAACAGAGGATACAGAGGATGAGGCCCCAACAGAGGATACAGAGGATGAGGCCCCAACAGAGGATACAGAGGATGAGGCCGAATGATGTCGTACATGCTCACTGATCTGTTCCATGGCTTCCCGCATCTTCGCCATTTCGTCCTTTATCTCAGGGTCGATCATCATACAGCTGGAATGCAGGGCCAGAGACATGCCGACTCGTCGTGGTAGGACGAATCCTGCACACACACACACACACAACACACACACACACACACACACACACACACACACAGACACACACACACACACACACACACACACACATACACACACACACACACACACACACACACACACCACACACACACACACACACACACACACACACCAAGAGACAGGAGAGTCAGTGTTGACAGGCTGCTACATCATTGTTGACATTGCTACATCTTTGTTCGCATTGCTACATCATTGTTGATAGACTGCATGCTACGTCCTTGTTGACAGACTGCATGCTACATCATTGTTGACATTGCTACATCATTGTTGACATTGCTACATCACTGTTGACATTGCTACCTCACTGTTGACATTGCTACATCATTGTTGACATTGCTACATCATTGTTGACATTGCTACATCATTGTTGACAGACTGCTACATCATTGTTGGCAGGCTGCTACATCACTGTTGACATTGCTACATCACTGTTGACATTGCTACATCACTGTTGACAGACTGCAACGTCACTGTTGACAGACTGCATGCTACATCACTGTTGACAGACTGCTACATCACTGTTGACAGACTGCTACATCACTGTTGACAGACTGCTACATCACTGTTGACAGACTGCATGTTACATCACTGTTGACAGACTGCATGTTACATCACTGTTGACAGACTGCATGTTACATCACTGTTGACAGACTGCATGTTACATCACTGTTGACAGACTGCATGATACATCATTGTTGACAGACTGCTACATCACTGTTGACAGACTGCTACATCACTGTTGACAGACTGTTACATCACTGTTGACAGACAGACTGTTACATCACTGTTGACAGATTGTTACATCACTGTTGACAGACTGTTACATCACTGTTGACAGACTGCATGCTACATCACTGTTGACAGACTGTTACATCACTGTTGACAGACTGTTACATCACTGTTGACAGATTGCATGCTACATCACTGTTGACAGACTGTTACATCACTGTTGACAGACTGTTACATCATTGTTGATAGACTGCATGCTACATCACTGTTGACAGGGGGGGAGGGGGCTGAAATTCGTGAGAAACTGTTGACAGTTCTGGTATAAGCTTGTGACCTGCGTGGGGGCGAAAATTGCTGATAAATGGGTGATATTTAGTCGTGGTATGAGACTGTGGTGTGTGGGGACTGTTAACCTTGTATGGGCCTGTGGGGGGTTGAAACTCCTGACGAACTGTTGACAGTTAGTTGTGGTATGAGTCTGCAATGTGTGGGATCTGTTAACCCTTGTATGGGCATGTGGTGCGTTGAAACTCCTGACGAACTGTTGACAGTTAGTTGTGGTATGAGCCTGCGATGGGTATGGCGGTTAATTAAAAATCCTGATAAAGTGTTGGCAGTAGGGGAAGTGAACTTTGTGAGGAGTAGGTTGAGGGGTGGTGGGGTTGATATCCCTAATTAACAAACTGTTGACAATAATTATGGTATGGAGTGAGAAGGGGAGAGGGGAGGGGAGAGGGGAGGGGAGAGGGGAGGGGAGAGGGAGGGGAGGGGGTGGGTGGGTGGTTGAAAGGCCAAAAGAAAGAAGGGAGCAAAAGAGTACCTCGAAAGTGTCCAAAGTGGTCTCTATAGCCTTGTCCTTGTGTTCGTGCTCTGCATCAATGGACATCTCAGTGCTGCCGTCCTCCATGGTGGGGCTGCTGGAGGATTTTCTGACGGTGATGTTGGGCTGCGTGCTGGACACGGTCAGGTCTTCATCCAGATATTTCTTCACTTTCTTCCGGGGTTTGAGCATCAGGCGTTTCTTCCTCTCCTTCTCCTGGGCAGCCTGTTCCATGCCACCCTTTCGTTAGAGAAGCAGTCACCGTTTTCACTCAACGCAAGTGCCTGCGTGTTGTTGTTGTTGTTGTTGTTGTTGTTGTTGTTGTCTTCAATTTAACGTCTGTTCACATTCAGTGATATTATTAGGCGAGGAAAGTGGAAAGTATTATATATAGAAGTTGAAGAAGGGAGTGGAAGGAGTTGGGTGAGAAGAAAAGACTTGAAGAGATAAGTATGTGTGTTGATGTTTTTTGTACATGAGAAGGTAATAATACTTTTTTTTTTTAAATAGTTATTTTTTTTTTAATTAAGTTTTAAAAAATCTTAGACATGAGAAAAGTTTAAACTTAACAAAGTGTGAACATTGAACATTAATAATGTAACTACAACAAATATTCAAAGTGGACTGTGCAATAAACATCTAGCAATGGCAAAGGCTAACTTTGAATTTTCATTTTTTCAAGTGCATGCGTGTATTTGTATCAACAACAAAAAATGTATGGGATTTTTAAAAGTGCATGGGGAGCTCAGTAACATCAACGAATAAAAACCATCGATGTTGTGTAAGCCATATGATTTTGTGTATCTACATCATGCTTTTGGCTGGGTTTTTTTCTCTCATCTTTTGGCTAAGTCTCCAAGGTTCACCAATAGTGAGATTCGTTTGTGTATGCAACCAATATTTTGCTCACCGAATAGATAATCACATTCTAACTCCAGGAACAGTGTCTAAGTACGACTGCAATGTGCATGCAATTTTTTTTAGAACTATATTTGTTGTTGTCCGTTCCTACTGGCACAAAATGGCCTACTCCTCCGTAAAGCAGAACGGGTGTTAACGTTTGGACAAACTGTTCTGCTGCGTGCGTACGCAAGGCCTCAGATTATAGTCTCATCCAAAAGACTTTCGAGGGAGTGGCGTTAGTGCCGATGTCAACTACAAGGAAAAAGGACGCCTCAGGGATGGTTCGAACCCTCGCCGTCAAATCACGAGCACAACGCTCTGACCACTTGGCTATCCCGCCCCCCCTCTGTCTGTTGAATGATGAAGTAGGTGTTGCTATGTGATCACACACACACACACACACACACACACACACACACACACACACACACACACACACACACACACACACACACACACACACACACACACACACACACACACACACAGGGACTGGATATAAAAAAGCACATGAGTGCTTAGGCTATTCCATTATCCTCGAAATAAAAGAATGAATAAATAAATACAAACACACACACACACACACACACACACACACACACACACACACACACACACACACATCACACACACACACACACACACACACACACAACACACACACACACACACACACACACACACACACACACAGGGAATGGATATAAAAAAAAAAAGCACATGAGTGCTTAGGCTATTCCATTATCCTCGAAATAAAAGAATGAATAAATAAATACAAACACACACACACACACACACACACACACACACACACACACACACACACACACACACACACACACAACACACACACACACACACAAGGGAATGGATGTAAAAAAGCACATGAGTGCTTAGGCTATTCCATTATCCTCGAAATAAAAGAATGAATAAATAAATACAAACACACACACACACCAACATACACACACACACACACACACACACACACACACACACCACACACACACACACACACTCACACACACACACACACACACACACACACACACACACACACACACACACACACACACACAGGGACTGGATATAAAAAAGCACATGAGTGCTTAGGCTATTCCATTATCCTTGAAATAAAAGAATGAATAAATAAATAAATACAAACACACACACACACACACACACACACACACACACACACACACACACACACACACACACACACACACACACACACACACACAACACACACACGGAGACTGGATGTAAAAAAAAAAAAAAAAAAAGCACATGCGTGCTTATTCCATTATCCTCGAAATAAAACAATAGATAAATAAAATACACACATACACACACACACACACACACACACACACACACACACACACACACACACACACACACACACACACACACACACACACACACACATGGGGACTGGATGTAAAGAAGCACATGCGTGCTTATTCCATTATCCTCGAAAGAAAAGAATAAATAAATAAATAAACACACACACACACACACACACACACACACACACACACACACACACACACACACACACACACACACACACACACACACACACACACACGGACTGGATATATAAAGCACATGGGTGCTTATTCCATTATCCTCGAAATAAAAGAATGAATAAATAAACACAGACACAGACACAGACACACAGACACACAGACACACAGACACACAGACACACAGACACACACACACACACACACACACACACACACACACACACACACACACACACACGGAGACTGGATGTAAAAAAAAAAGAAGAAAAAGCACATGCGTGCTTATTCCATTATCCTCGAAATAAAACAATAGATAAATAAAATACACACATACACACACACACACACACACACACACACACACACACACACACACACACACACACACACACACACACACACACACACACACACATGGGGACTGGATGTAAAGAAACACATGCGTGCTTATTCCATTATCCTCGAAAGAAAAGAATAAATAAATAAATAAACACACACACACACACACACACACACACACACACACACACACACACACACACACACACACACACACACGGACTGGATATATAAAGCACATGGGTGCTTATTCCATTATCCTCGAAATAAAAGAATGAATAAATAAACACAGACACAGACACAGACACACAGACACACAGACACACAGACACACAGACACACACACACACACACACACACACACACACACACACACACACACACACACACACGGACTGGATATATAAAGCACAAGGGTGCTTATTCCATTATCCTCGAAATAAAAGAATGAATAAATAAACACAGACACAGACACAGACACACAGACACACAGACACACAGACACACACACACACACACACACACACACACACACACACACACACACACACACACACACACGGACTGGATATATAAAGCACATGGGTGCTTATTCCATTATCCTCGAAATAAAAGAATGAATAAATCAACACAGACACAGACACATAGACACATAGACACACAGACACAGACACAGACACACAGACACACAGACACACAGACACACAGACACACAGACACACACACACACACACACACACACACACACACACACACACACACACGCACGTGCGCGCCCGCCTCCACACAAGCAAATGTACAAAACAAAAAAAACCCAAAAAACCCCCCACCAAACCCCATCCCTCTCAAATGGTTATAGTACCTTGCGAGCCTTCTCCTCCTGCAAAGCGTTGACCATGTTGTACAATTCTCTGATCTCTTTTTGCATCTCCTGTATCTGGGCTGATTCCACCTCTGAAACATGCTAATGTAACAGTTTCACTGTCTGTTTAGATATGTAGGTATATATGTATGTATATAATTATGTGTATATATATATATTATATGTATATAATTATCTATATATATGTTTTAATATATATGTATATACATATGTATGTATGTATGTATGTATGTATGTATGTATGTATGTATGTATGTATGTATGTATGTATGTATGTATGTGTGTGTGTGTGTGTGTGTGTGTGTGTGTGTGTGGTGTATGTATGTATGTATGTATGTATGTATGTATGTATGTATGTATTTATGTATGTATGTATGTATGTATGTATGTATGTATGTATGTATCTATCTATCTATATATATATATATATATATATATATATATATATATATATATATATATATATATATATGTATATATATATATATATATATATATATATATATATATATATATGTATATATATTACAGTGAACACAGCATCACTCTGTGTGTGTGTGTGTGTGTGTGTGTGTGTGTGTGTGTGTGTGTGTGTATGTGTGTGTGTGTGTGTGTGTGTGTGTGTGTGTGTGTGTGTGTGTGTGTGTGTGTGTGTGTGTGTGTGTGTGTGTGTGTGTGTGTGTGTGTGTGTGTGTCCTTGCGTGCGTGCGTGCATCTGGGAGGTATTTGTTTAGTAGCAGGAACCCATCAACCTACTAAAGATATTAACACCTGGCGGTGTAAGATGTTCGCAAAAAGTGAGCTAATATAGTTGCTTCTCAACAGGAATGAATAGGAACAAAAACAGTCATCCTTTTATAACGAATCCTAGAGGTTGCATTCAGATGCCTGATTTGCACCTTAGGAAAACTAGCCAGGATAGTAACACAGTAATCCACCCTGAACAACAATAATTATAGAGGTGATGGCTGCAGTCTGCCACTTGGCAAGACAAACTGTAACTCAGAATTCTTCTATGAAAGACACCAGGCTCCACAACAGCAGAGGCGTGATGTTTCCAAGACAAATAGGATTCGAGAACAGTGCCAAGAGATTTGACAGCAGTCATTCTAGAATCTCCAACTAGCAAAGATTCAGTAGCTAAATTCGAAATATCCGCGGGGACGTTAATTTAATCACAACAACAACCGTCAAGGTCTGAGAGGGGCAAGACCCCCTCTTGAAAGGTGGCCCACAAAGCACGAGCTAAGATGGCTGTTGTTGTTGTTGTTATTGTTGTTGTTGTTGTTGTTGTTTGCCTCCATACACATACCTGCTCATGTGACGAATGGGATTGAGTCTTTGGAAATAACGGAGTGGCACTGGCCACTGTGGAAATATCACTGGACGTTTCCTTTTTCTTCATTTCTTTGGATTCCTGCGGATCCTCCTCTTCTTCCTGCAGAGGAGGAAAGGTCTCTGGTCAGCATCACTGTTCGCATCCTCATACTGCCACCGTGTAGGCCTACATCACATCACATCAGCACCACCACTACAACTACTTCCCACAGTCAACACTAAAACGGTTACCATCATTTCCATCAACATACTCACAGCTATCAAATCGCAGACAAACACAAAATACCCCACCTACACACACACAGCTGACCACTGAAACAATTTCTGTTAATTAACACACAAGAAGTCCTCTCACAGACTAGATTTTAATGATCAAGTTCGTTTCTCGTAAAGTGACTTTATTTCATATGTCTTTTCGGCTATAACTATTAGTTCAGTTTCAATAAAACCAAAAGGAATGCCTTGATTGAGGAGCTGGGTTTGTTTGTGAATCAACCTGCTACATGATCAGAAACTTTGATGATAACCCGTCTTCATTTCTGATTCTTCTGGGAAAGAGAAGAGCGGCAGACAGAAAGCTAAACAAACAAAACCATGACAGCCCTGCCTCACTGGATTTGTCTGTCATGTTCACCCAGACACACTTTTTCCTTCTCGGGTAATTCATTAAGTTTTATTTCCTAATGCGAATGACTTTTGAAGACTGCATTACCATTATCCTCTTTGCCAACTGTTTACTTAAACTTCAGTGTGTTGAAACCAAAAAGAAAAAAAAGGTATTGTAAACACATGCATAGTCCTAAATTGAAAGGATTACACAGATTTCATTGCTGTGCATAATATACTCAAACAAAATGTTGTTTCCTGCAATGTTGTGGTTTTAGCGGAAAACGGTTTTCATGTTCTGTCTCTTGGGAATGGAGATGATTGAATGGCACCACTCTGAACTAATGCTAGAACCGAATGCCATCAGGGGAATGGTCCGTACAACATAACCAGGAGACTTTGCATTTCGCCCTAAAGCTGACAAAGGACCTAGCGTCTGTACCTAGTTTGGAGATTTTAAAAAAGTTAGAAATGAGAACACGAGATAGTCCTCACAAGGAGAAAACTTCAAGCTTCAGAAAGTGTGTAAAACTCAGTCCTGACGTATACATTGTTTTAGTTACTCATTATGATTCAGAAAAGTTTAATTCCATGTCTACATTTTGTTGCAAAAAACAAACAAACAAACAAAACAACCCACTGCTATTCTCATTGGTTGATTAGTTATATCAGATAGAATCGCAAGAGAGAAAGCTGAAAATATTAACAAACCCTAAGCTTTGAACAACTCTCAATGCATTCTTTCAGCTTTGAAAAAACTGTATATGTTATAAGTAAAATCACATTTATAAATTAGTTTTTTTCACTAACTAGAGCCCGTAAATCAATTATCACATCCTCCTTACAAAACTTCCTATTTACATCATACATAACATCACATCATACTTAGATCATACATCACATCTGATCATACTTACTTCTTGAACTTCGTCTTCTTCCTGAAATCTTGAGGATTCTGAAAATCATCCTCAGCATGTCATTACACACACACACACCACACACACACACACGCACACACACACACACACACACACACACACACACACACACACACGCGCGCGCACGAGCGCACGCACACACACACACACACACACACACACACACACACACACACACACACACACACACACACACACACACACACACACACATACACACACACACACTCGCGCGCACACACACACACACACACACACACACACACACACACACACACACACACACACACACACACACACACACACACACACACACAATTATATTAATCTACCAATACAGTACTGCATTGTACACCCCATTCAGTCATGTCCCATTTCTCTGTACCAAATTTGGGATGCATGCTCTGTCTGGGAAGAGTGCACCAGAACTTGTACAGTGCTCTCCACCCCATCCCCCTTTTCCTTGTTTCTGTTCTGTCTGCAAGTCTGATTGTTTTTCTTTGGGACTTGGTATTTCTACAGACTTTTTGTTTTAGGTCGTTGGGGGAACGTTATGGTGGTCGCCACCTCGAGTGTTCGTCTCACTCAGTCTGGCTCCGCGACTGAGCTAATACTGTCGTCAGGTGGTGTCCGCATAGGTTAGCTTAAAACAGGCACCACTGAACACCATCAAAGTGACTCAACAGCAGTGCAGAGCCCCTCTGGCTGGTGGCCCCACGGCGGCCTAACATTTATAGGCTCCCTGATGACTTCTGACCCTGAAGATGTAGCATGACGAGAGAGAAGAGAGAGAGAGAGAGAGAGAGAGAGAGAGAGAGAGGAAGAGAGAGAGAGAGAGAGAGAGAGAGAGAGAGAGAGAGAGAGAGAGAGAGAGAGAGAGAGAGAAGGGGGGAGGGAGGTTGAGGGGGAGAGGTGTACCAACATTTCTTAATGAAAGAACAAATATGAATAACTTAATAAACTATCAGAATAAACATCAAAACCATAAGCTATCTTTACATCAAAACCATAAGCTATCTTTACATCAAAACCATAGGCTATCTTTACATCATAACCATAAGCTATCTTTACATCAAAACCATAAGCTATCTTTACATCAAAACCATAAGCTATCTTTACATCAAAACCATAAGCTATCTTTACATCAAAACCATAAGCTATCTTTACATCAAAACCATAGCTATCTTTACATCAAAACCATAAGCTATCTTTACATCAAAACCATAGGCTATCTTTACATCAAAACCATAGGCTATCTTTACATCAAAACCATAAGCTATCTTTACATCAAAACCATAAGCTATCTTTACATCAAAACCATAAGCTATCTTTTCAGTACTTCAATTTTTCGTTGAAACATTACAACAGATCTAAGGACATTTTTTGTTATCTCAGTCTTTAAATGAGAGCCCTTCGGACTTTTCTTACACTTCAGGTTAAAAAGTCAGTTTTTCAAAATCCCCCTTGAATGTTAACGTATATTCGCTTTCACGCCCCACAACACTGCACGTTTTCTCTGCAATTAGATGTAGGTGTTGAGTTGAGGGAGGGACTCCGACCCCAGGCTGTAAGGCAAGGCAAGGCAAGGCAAGGCAAGGCAAGGCAAGGCAAGGCAAATTCTTTTATTGGAGGATAATAGAGAAGCACACGTGTGCTTTTTTTTTTACATCCAGTCCCCGCCCTTTTCAGGGATAACATCAAGATAAAAAAAATAATAAATCTCTAACTGCACAACAGCAATAATAATGCTCCAAATACCATGCAAAGCATGCAAGTAAAGCACTCACTCACCCCTCTCATCAACGTCCTTGACCTCCTGAAGGCGCATGGTGTACCTCTCCATGGCCTCCTCGTATGCCCGTCTGCTGCTGGCCTGGTTCTGCTCCAAGACGTGGCTCAGGTCCTCCAGAGTGAGGAAGTCCAGCTGCTTGACCATGGTGTAGAACTCGCACAGGTTGTAGGCATTGTTCAGCTCGCTCTTCTGGAAGACCTCCAGCACCTGACATCACAGCATACACACAAATCCAACATCACCACTCAAGTCCAGAGGGCTAAATTTTAGCGTGGCCCTGTCCTTTTACCTAACTAGTATAAATTAATGTGGTCAGTTCCTTGCTATAAATAGCACCAGCTGGGCCCCCCCAACTGGGCTGGGATTGGGGTGGATTAATTAGCAGCTGAGAGGAGCTGAAAGTGGGGGAAACTGACAGCTGTGGACACAGTCAGTACACGGGTGAGCCGAGAGATGAAGGGGGGGGGGGGGGGGGGGGGGTGGGGGGGGGGGGGGGGGGGGGGGGGGGGGGGGGGGGGGGGGGTGATGGACTAGCTGTCCAGGCGATAGTTACGGAAGGTCGGCAATGGATCCTAAACGGATCGGGTACCACTCTAAACGTACACATCAAATGGCCCAGCTATCAGGTTCAAACCAAACTGTTCGAAATTGAACATGTTCTATTTTGAACGGATCGCTGGCATCCTCCAGACAGCCAATCCACAGCTTGAAGCTGATGGTCACAGTGTGTGTGTGACAGAGAGCGTGTGTGTCTTGTGAAGGAGATTGAAACCCCACGACTGGCAGCGGCCTTCACCTTTGACACCTTTCAAACGTTCCGAATGGCAGTTGGACTTTTTCTGCACTGACAGGTGGGAACAGACAGGTTCAAACTGCAAGGTCAATAAGGATAGCATGTCCCTAACTTTAGGGCTAGGATCTTCTGGACAGCACTGGTAGTTTTCCCTGTGGGCTGTTTGCTCTGCAGATGTAGCAGAACAACGTGGGCACGGCTGCGTGTGGGGAAATGTGGGGAAGTATAGGATGAAGAATATGATAATCACTGTTGGAACAGCACAAAGCCGTAGTCATTAGGGACAGCTAATGTAAGATAACAGACAGTAACCCTGTACACATGG
>CM060329.1:50761770-50764270 GCA_030674155.1 Stramonita haemastoma
CCCCCCCCCCCCCCCTCCTCTCTCTCTCCTCTCTTTCTCTCTTTCTCCCCTCTTCCCCCACCTCTCTTTTCTCTCTCTCTCTCTGTGACTTTGTTGTCTTTATCTGCATATGTGTGTGTGTCACTCTGTCTGTTCCCCCTATCCCTTCTTTCCCCCCCCCTTCCTCTCTCCTCTCTTCTTCTCAGCTCTTGCTTACCCGTCTCTGTCTCAGTCCTGCCTTCTTCAGATCATGATCATTTTGAGTTTAGTTATCCCTCTTCTTCATTGTCAAATGCTCAGACAGCAACTATTGTTATCTTTTCTAGGGGCGAAAAATGACTAGCGCTGCCGTTAAGCAACTGACAATCAATGCCCAGCGCATCCAACTTCAGTATAAAGAGAAATTGTTATCTTATAATCTTTCTCAAAAAAAAGGCAGGAGAATGGACCAAGAAGGCAGAAAATAGACAAGAAAGAAGTGACATGAGAAAAGGAACAAGGCGGAAACAAAGAGAGTAATAGAAAAGAGGAAATTTCTAGCACTGAATTTCCAGAATGTGGGGATGCTGTTCATAACTGACAGTCCCCCGGAATCCCCACGGGAAAATTGAGTTATTTGAAATTGTGGGGAATATATTCTTAACTGCAGCATTATACCTCAAAAGTAATACACGGACAGCATTGATTATAGGGTTTGTAGCTTTAGTGCTTTGCTACATTTGCTTAATCATTGAAACACTTGATATTTTCTTTAAATAAAATGGCTGACTGCAGCATGCAGCTTTTGTTTTGTCATCTTTTTCAAATGAAACATCTTTAATTGCAATGGGCAGCTTATATATATATGTGTTGTCCTCGCTTCAGAACTTGTGTTTTGAATAACCATCAAGGCATGTAACCAAAATATTACTGGTTTGCATGAGATTGGTGATTATGTAGGGATGATTGATGTTCAAATTTGAGCATTGTGAAACAGACATTCCTGTTTGTGCTCATGAATATGATATAGATTGATCCCAGAATTGTTTCAGTCTGATGTAGGGTGTTATAGATGAATTCAACACGGTTAATTTTTTATTTTATATTTTTAATCTGTCACTGTAGCTTCTTCATTTTGTTTCTGGAAAATCTAACAGCTATGAAACAGCTATGTTCATCTCATTAATAGCAGACAATTTGCAACCTTTTTTTTGTTTTATTTATTTTTTAAAGGGGGATAGGGCTAAATTTTCTTTTGTTTAATGGTTGAAATCTGAAGAGACAATATGCAAATGTAACCTTACTAGAAATAGATGAAATGAGACAGAGAAATGTGTGTTTCTGTTTTTTTACTTATTCGTTTTGGTGTTCTAACTTTAATTGCATGATGATAACATGAATGTCCATATTGTAATCAAGCACATAGCGTTGCACATGATTCTTGAATTGTATGTGCAGCATTAATAGTTATTCAGTCTTAATTTTCTCACAACTTGATATAGAATCTCGTCATGCTTAAGATTGCTAAATGTTGCTAATATAAACATACCCTTTTGCTTTCCACCTTTTGCCTATCGTATTTTTGTTTGCTTGTATTGGTCTATAACACAAATTTCTATACTCTGATTTTTTTTTCTTTGTTTTTGTGCATGTTTTGAGAGTAG
The DNA here is from genome assembly GCA_030674155.1 of Stramonita haemastoma. Lineage (NCBI taxonomy): Eukaryota > Metazoa > Mollusca > Gastropoda > Neogastropoda > Muricidae > Stramonita > Stramonita haemastoma. The sequence continues at coordinate 50,763,393 of CM060329.1, forward strand.
GTTTAAAATGTTCCCTCATTTGTAAGTGATTAATAGTGATGCATGTTGACATTCTAACCAAGTATGTCAGATTGATACATGCACTAGGCAGAAAATAGGCTCTCAGAGGAGAAGGGGTTGGATGTGTGTGTGTATGCGTGTGTGCGTGTGTGCGTGTGTGTGTGTGTGGTTGTTGTGTGTGTGGTGTGTGTGTGTGTGTGTGTGAGAGAGAAGAGACAGAGACAGGGACAGAGAGAGAGACAGAGAGAGAGAGAGAGCAGTGCACAAAGCACGATGATTGATAAAATAGATATATAGATATCAATATCTATGTCTATAATCTGTCACATATGATACTTGCATATTTTGTAGTATAAAGAAAAAAGAAAGAACAGTAATATTCACAAAAGTGGATAGTACATGATGAAACACATCACCATACACAATCTCCAAGTGTATTGCTATTACAAAACTGCTGACACCCTGAAGTCTTCCAGCAAAATGAACAAACCAAACCAGTTTAGTCATCAAACAGATCAAAGAACCCCCCAAAATATGTATATGCATATCTTTTAAAGGTTTTGCATTAAAGGACAAAAAATATTTAATGTATTCTCAACTTGTTTTCTCATAAATTCATCTATTTATTCTTTAATTTCGAGGATAATGGAATAAGCACTAATGTGCTTTTTGTTTTTAAAAATCCTATGTATATGCGTTTTGTAAATTTTGTCATCTATTCCCACCAGCACACAGTGGCCTACTCTTTTCAAAAAGTGGAACAGGTTTTAACATGTGTGCAAGATGTTCTACGTGCATTTGCACACAGACCTTGGTTTTATAGTCTCATGAATCACCGAGAATGTTTTTGTACATATGCTTTGATTTAAGAACAATGT
>CM060329.1:50766770-50778802 GCA_030674155.1 Stramonita haemastoma
CTGATAAGCGTGTAGAATAGAAAATGTTAATCATTTGCCTCAAAGATATTGTTTATCACAAACCTTGAATCCATGGAGCAGTTGATATCTGCAGGGATTTTTCAAAATTGGAACACATGTAAGAACCTGATACGCTCTAAGTGAAGTGTTCATATAAGTTGTGATATAGTGAAAATTGGAAGTGTTTCATTTATGGGGAACATTTTTTTTTAAGTGATAAATTGAGTGCATGGAGATCTTCAGATGAGCACTCCTGTGGATGATTCATGAAGCTGTTCAGATGTATCAAGGATGTGTATTAATGTGACTCTGATTCACTGATTCCTCTCAGGTACTTTGACTGTTTTTTTCATCTGTTGCTTTTGAATCTTTGCATTGGCCTTTTAACTGCTATGCACAGCCAAAAGTGTTGTATGCACAGCTGAAAGTGAAGTAATGATAAAACTGAAAATTAACTGAGTGATGTTTCATTGAATCTGTCAACCAGTTTGTTAATTTGTCTATGAACCAGTCTGTTATCAGTCAGGTAATTGATGTATGAAGCAAGTACAGTCTCTTTTTTGTTGTTTTTTTAAAAATAGTTTTTTTGTGCTCCAGTATGTTTTAATCCAAAATTTAAAATGAATAAACCAGTTTACACGTGCTATGTAGAGGGGATTTTCTTGCTTCATATAGATATGCTCCCAGAGAGAGACACAGAGAGAGGGGGGGGGGGGGGGGGTTCCAGTGTTTGTACCAAACAGAACAGACTGCCAGGGTGAGAGAGAGACTTCAGACTTTTAGTGTAAATCAGCCTAGGTCAGACAGAGATAAAGAGAGACAGACAGACAGAGAAAAGGGACCAGTGTTTGTACCAAACATAGAACAGACTGTCAGGGTCAGAAAGAAAACGTGAGAGAGAAAGAAAGAAAGAAAGAGAGACAGAGAGAGACGCAGAGAGAGAGGCAGACAGACAGACAGACAGACAGAGAAAGGGGACCCGTGTTTGTACCAAACAGAGAAGAGACAGTCCAGGTCAGAGAAGACTGTCAGATGGGTTTGTAACAACAGATCGCTGAAGTGTATGTAAGTGGTCTGTGTAGTCCCAGGTTGACCAGAGTGCTGTGTGTGCATGGCACTGCTCACTCAGGTTCTACAGTTTGGGCAGATACTTTTAGTGTTAGGAGACAAAACTTCTCATGGTTTTTCTGGTCTTTGGAAGATTAGGGAACTAAGGTGAACTAGATAATATTATTAGAGCGAGGGAGGGGGGGGGGGGGGGGGGGTGGGGGTGGGGGGGGGGGGGGGAGGGGGGGGGGGGGGGGGGGGGAGGAGAGAAGAGAGAGAGAAGAGAGAGAGAGAGAGAAGAGAGAACTCCAAAAACGATTTATTCATACAGAAGCCAGTGTTCCATAATTAAAGGTGCTACTCAGTAACATACAATATTACTTAATGCTAAGATCAACAGTAAAGTATACCTGTGACATACAAGTAACACGAAATGAGCCCACAGCAAGAAACCAAGAACCACAAGAAAAAGCAAGAACAGAGAGAGAGGAGAGGGGGGGAGGGGTCCCAGAGTTAGCACCACACAGAACCTGATTGTGTGTCAGGAAGACCCTCAGAAACATTTGCAGTAAACATTTCAATAAGATCTAAGAGGTCTATTGAAGCCCAGTTTGCCTGCAGTGCTGTGTGGCCCTATTGAGAAAGGTTCCACAGTTCGTGCTGATACTTTGTATTGAAAAAGGACCAAATTATACGCTGGTTTTTCTTATATGGGGTTATAGAATGAATTGGACATGTTTAGTGACAGTTACCTCTGTTTTGGTGTGTGTGTGTGTGTGTGTGTGTGTGTGTGTGTGTGTGTGTGTGTGTGTGTGTGTGTGTGTGTGTAGTTACCTGTGTGTGTGCGTAGTTACCTGTGTGTGTGTGTGTGTGTGTGTGTGCATGTGTGTGTGCATGTGTGTGTAGTTATCTCTGTTGTGTGTGTGTGTGTATGTGTGTGTGTGTGTGTGTGTGTTGTGTGTGTGTGTGTGTGTGTGTGTGTGTGTGTGTGTGTGTGTGTGTATGTAGTTACCTGTGTGCGTGTGTGTGTGTGTGTGTGGTTACGTCTGGGTTTTTTTTTTAGGGGGTGGGGGTGGGTGCTTACCTCTGTTTTGGGTGTGTGTGTTGTGTTGTTTATTGTGTGATTGAGCAGAGCATGCAGAGCAGGGTGTGTTATTCAAATCAACTCGGTTCAATACAAACTTTATTATCTCACAAAGAGACATTCTGGCAGGTGCAGCACCGCTGAAAACAAGACAATAAAACATTCACAACAAATATCTCTTGAGACACACAGATATCGATTCTCTGCAACAACATGGAGCAGCACACATTCATCAGACATTGGAGACAGAAAAACAAAAATACCAACATGAGTATCGATCATGGGTTCATATATGTAGGCACACACAGATATATGCACACACATATACTTTTGTACACTATGACACACAAGTGTACAAATGTGCTAGCACGCACACATGCACACACGCACGCATGCACGCACGCACACACACACACACACACACACACACACACACACACACACACACACACACACACACACACACACACACACACACACATATGTACACACACAGAGGATCCCTTGTCTGCTTTACTGCTGCCCCCCCCCCCCCCCCCCCCCCCCTCTTTCCCCCGTTTTTTTGTGTATGTGTCTGTGCCCGTGTGCATGCATGTGTGTGTGTGTAAGGTGTATTCAGATCAAGGGCTCACGTTCAACAACAGTCATGACAGTTGATCATAAACCAACAACCAACAGTAACAAAGACATGTTGTGATCAGTCTTTTGCCCATGCCTCTCCTCCTATTTCGGATACCACTAGAACTTTCATGCGCCCCTGAGGACCATAAAATCCTGCCATAACATTTGCCATGGTTCAGAGAAAGGACACTGTATTGAAGTCTGTGGTTCAGGTCAAAGATGGTACAGAATTTCCATTGAGAAGTCCGTGGCCACGCTTTTGTGGCAGGAATTTGAATGCCACTTTAAAGGATCTGTTTTATATTCCGTCATTGAGGTAAGGTTATGGGTTTTCAGGTAGGCTGTGACTGTGAAAGAGAAAAGCTCATTTGTGTTTAGTCAGTGTGAGAAGTCAGGTTTCAAAGTAGGGATTTAAAAAAAAAAATTGTTGTACCAGTTAGGTATACATGTATTCAGCTTATGTGCAGGTTTAAAATTGGATTGTTTTAGCTGCCACTAAAATCATTTGTCTGAAGTTCTTTTGTGTGTGTGTGTGTGTGTGTGTATGTATGTGTGTGTGTGTGTGTGTGTGTGTGTGTGTGTGTGTGTGTGTGTGTGTGTGTGTGTGTGACCATTTACTTATAGATGATTGTTATGATTATTTTACTTATAAATAGCAAAGATAACACAATTGAAGAATGTAAACATTTGCACAATAGAGATATTTGGTAAGGGTTCTTTAAGATTAATTTCTGTAGAGCTATGATTAATGTCATTTAAGCAACAAAACAACAAATCTTAGAATTAGGAACAGAGGCTAGTGTCTCTAAACAGACTTAAATATATTTTAATAGTAACATAATCAAGTAACTCTTGTTGACTATACTGAAAAGTAACCCTGCGAAAATGTAAAACAGAACAATAGGAGTCCGTAGTATTGTGAAGCAAGACTTAAAGCCTGTAACACAATAAACACAAACCTAACCACTCCCATGAGCAATTGAACAGTCTTCACACTCTGCCAAGAGATCGTGGGGTGACAGCTGGTAGCGCACAGTATTGTGAAGGAGGCTTATCAGGCCATTGAAGTGATATGTGGGGCAAGACAGATAGCCAGGCAACTAAGCCTGCCCCTCTTTGGCCTCCCTGCCACAGCCAAGAGATTGTGGTATGCAACACTGTCCTGTTTTGGAAGGGAATATAATAAAGCATAGAAAGTAGTCTTTGTGCTGTGGGCGCTCCGTTTGAAACGTGTATGCACCGGGGGACAAAAATACTGGCCTGTCTCACCTTCTGCTTTGATCGATGGTTATTGCCTGGCATTTAGAGCGAGAGGGTGAGAGAGACAGAGATAGTGTGAGAGAGAGACAGACAGACAGACAAAGAGAAAGAGAGAAAGAGAGAGAGAGAGTCGTGGAGGAAGCACTTTAGAACTGTTTCAGTCTTTTGTCTGCTGTGTCGAACTGTCCAAGTTTATGGAAGGCCTGTGACAGAGAAGGGTTGTGACTTGGTGTTTGCCGTTTGGAGAACTCTGTGGTGTTCTGTGCAGGGAATGGATTAGTTCACAGTACTGCCAGCATGCCAGCAAAATGGTTGTGGACTAGTATTCTGTGGAGAATGAAGAGATTTGTGTGAAAATGCTCCAGTCTTTGCTTAATTCAGTCAGGGATATTTATGTGTTTGTTTTTGTTGGAACTTATGAGAAAGTGGAAGAGAGTAGATTCTTGAGAACGTTGTGGTGACAGCTTCTTTGATCACAGACATGTGTCTTTATCAGGACATTCAGGAAGTGGAGGAGAGTGGATAAGCGTTATCTTGGTGATAAAAAAAAATGTGAGAGGTAGCAGGAATTATAAGCTCTGCATGTTCTGACTGATAATATCTCGTTGGTCAGAGGACTACCTTTCATATTTATTGGGCTTGAGTTTGGACCGACTTGTGATAGTTAAAGATTTGCCTAAAGTAATTCAGCTCCAGGTGAGATGGTTGTTTTGTGTTCTTTCTAAATGAGTTTCTGTAAGAAGGATACAAGCATGTGTGTAAGTGTACTTGTGTTTGGTGTTTAAAACATGCAACTCCCTCCCCCCCAAAAAAAAATAAAAGAAAGAGAAAAAATATGCTTGTGTGTGTTGGGGGAGGGAGTACATGTTTGTGTTTGTGTGTGTATTACTCCTAGCTATGATCAGTATAACAGTACTATCACTTGTTATGTTCCTGTCACTGACTTCCCTCATGAATGACCTAAAACAAAACTGATGAAATAACCACATTTACTACACCTACATCAATTTGCAGAAATCAATAAATTAAAAAAACAAAAACCCTAACCAAACCTGCTCAAACATATGCATATGAAATTCACGTTTCCCCCCCTGACTGCCTGTTTTCAGCGGAGGAGCGCAAGGCGCACTATGTGTCTGCCGACAGCTACCAGGTGACGTGGTGGCCGGGCGACCGGCCGCACGATGAGATCAACAGCGACAGCACCACCGATGACCACCTGCTGATCACCAACCTGCGCCCCTCCACCACCTACACCGTGGTGGTTGAAGCGCGCAAGATGGAGAAGTACACCGACATGGATGAGGCTGTCTGTGAGTTGGAGATTTTTTTGTGTTGGGGGGGTGGGTGGGGTGGAGGGGTTGGGTGGGGGTGGTTTTGTGTGTGTGTTTGTGTGTGGGTGTGGTTGAGTGAGTCTGTGAATCCGTGGATAATGGCGTTGATTGATCAGTTGTTAGGTTTCGTTTTCAACATTAGCAGCTACACACATATATGCACATACGCATGCACACACAAGCATGCATGCTCACAGACACACACAGACACACACAAACACACAGAGACACACAGAGACACACACACACACTCATACACACACACACACACACACACACACACACACACACACACACACACACACACACACACACACACACACACCTTGCTTTTTCCCCCCCTTCAATTCCATGTTCTCCATTGTGTTGTCTCCCTTCCTCCACCCACTGATTTACTCCCACATTAAAAAAAAAAAACCCTGCAAAAAATCTACTTTACATCCACATTACCACCACAGTTAAAAAAAAAAAAGAATAAATAAGATAAAATAAATAAATTGTTTTAAAAAAATAATATCAAAAAACAACCACCACATTTTTTTTTTCGTATTTGGGGTTGTTTTTTGTTTGTGTGTTTTTTTTTTTTAATTATGCTGCTGTGTCATTACTGAAAAATGGTGAAAACAGATGACATTTACAAATTACATACACAACGGGGAACTGGATGTAAAAAAAAAAAGCACAAGAGTGCTTATTAATCCATTATCCTCGACATGAAAGACTAAATAAAAAATGAATCAAATCCAATCATCGCTGTGTGCAGCTGCAGCGGAGACGCCAGAAGGGCTGAACGCCTTCATCTTGTCCTCCAAGTCGGAGCACCTGACGGTGAAGACGGCCTGCCCCCCTGACCCCCCCGCGCAACGTCGGCATCTCCGCCACCACCTGCAACTCCCTCAACGTCGCCTGGGACCCCCCTCAGGAACACGGCTCCGAGGTCATCGGTGAGTAGGCACAGTGCACGCGTGACAGTAGTTACAAAACTGCACATACACAAGGGGATTGGATGAAAAAATGCACGTGGGTGCTTATTCTGTTATCCTTGATAAAAAAGAATAAATAAATTAATTAATTAATAAATAAAATCTGATGTCACTCAGTCAAGAGTGCTAAATTTAGCGCATCCCTTTCCTTTCCTTTAACCTAGTCCAAGTGAGGTCAGTTCCTGCTATAAATAGCATGAGCTGTCCCCAATCTAGGCTGGGATGGGATGGATTGGTCAGCAGCTGAAAGGAGCTGAAAGAGGGGGTAACTGATGGCTGTGTGTGGTGTCAGACCGATCCAGTTAAGTCAGTCATGTTGTTTATAGCCCTGCCGACCACACAGGCCATATCAGGGATGTCGCCTGGTGTCACACAGCAAGCTAATTCAGAATATCCCAGTCAAGGGTCCAGGGCCATGTGCTATTGGGTGATTATTATTAGTTTGACCTTCCATGAGTGTTCTTGTCATTAAAAAAAAAAAGAGGTGTCCACTGCCTACAAAAGCATACTTTTAAAGTTCTATAATGAAGCCTGCATTACCCACTGCTCAGAACATAATCATTATTCTTGATTTCATATTCAACTATTGATAATTTGGCTGTCTTTCCCCTCCTCTCTGTCATCAGCTATCCGCATCGAGTGCATCTCCCTCAACGCACAAGACCCGCACCACGTGACGGAGGACATCATGCCTGACTCCACCTCAGCCGACATCACGGGGCTGCATGAAAAGACAGACTACCTGGTGCGAGTGGTGGCCGTGACCGAGGAGTACTTCGACCGCCTGCCCGACAAACACAAGCACAAGAAACTCCACGCCATTCCGCGCGATGTGCTCGTCGCGCAGGAGGAGTCGCCATGGTTACCCAGCGCCAGCATCGTGGCCAAAACGGCCGGGACAGAGGCTCCGGCCAACATTCGTCTGACCCAGTCGACCATGACCTCTCTGGTGTTGACCTGGACCCCGCCTCTGGTGTATGGGTCGAACAAACTCCTCAGTCAGGTGTGTGTGTGCTGTGTGTGGCTGCTTGAGTTGGTGCATGAATGGGGTGAAAATTGTTTGAAGCTGTGAGCTGTGATATTGTTTGTTGTGAGTGCATTGATGGCGTTGAAATGTGAAGGGTTACAGAAATGTTCTCTAAAGCACTTATAGGCAAAGATCTCGTAATATACATAAATTTTCATGTGGTATTTGTTCACTGTGCTAATTGGAGCAAAGGTAATTTCTGGTTGTTATTTGATTGTTTTAAATAATAGAGGAAGTGCTTTGTTTTCTATCTGTTATACTTCTGGAGACCCTTTTTTGAAGAAGTTTTATATTTTCTGGTCATTCTTCAAGCAATCCCCTAAACAATGCCATGTCTATTTTCTCACCTGTGTTCCTTCTAGAAAAGCAATAGAATAAGAAAAGTGTTTGAACACAATACTGCTGCAGATTGTGCGATGGCGAGATGTTCGGCGCACCAAGCCCACAGACCCTGAAGACCTGATTGTGGCGTCCCATGTCAACCTCCTGCCCACCGAGGACACACTCACCATCAGCGACCTTGTGCCAGGGTCACAGTACCAGGTCAGAGTTCATGGCTGCCTTTTCCTTATATTCTATTCATTATCATCCATGTGAAATGTTCTCAGTTACAAATGTATGTTTCTTTTTGAGAAGGAATAAAAAAAATCCCCAAAAAATCAACAACTTGTTATGTATTATGAAATGTGAATCATTCTGCTGGTTTATAATTTGATTAATTGATGATAACTTTTTCCATCTTTGATTTGTTTTACAAGATATAGCGCTATACAAATTCCATGTATTATTATTATTATTATTATTTAAATCATGAAAAGCTTTCTAGATGCCACTTTTTAAGATGAAGAAGAACATTAAAATACAATGTGCAGGATAGAGAAGACAGAATTGAAAGACATCTGAACACCAGATGGTCATGTCCTAGGGACATTTATTGAGAACAGTTAATTGTGACAGGTAACAAAGAAACTTAGAATAAAGTCTGTGCATAAACTATGATCAGCATGATAAGAGCCCGCTGAATGATGAAGATCTATGTCAAATTCACAACACACATTGATTTTTTTTGTTTGTTTTTTAGTTGTCTTTTTTAAAGGTTGTTGTCTATCTTATTACGAGTTTGACCCCTTGGTTGTTGGACGTTTGCTGTGTGCAGATTGTGATAGAAGCTGTGGTCAGCATCAAGACCTCTCTGAATCCTGACCAGTGGGACTCTGGCATAGAGAAGTACCGTCGCACAGCCCACGTGATGTCCAAACCTCTAGTGGTGTGGACGCGTGCCCCCATCGAGCCCCCACGCCTCCTCGTGCAGTCCTATGACATGAATTCTGCCGTGCTGTACTGGGAAAAACCCATCCTCATGTCCATCATTGGAAAGGTAAGGCTGCTGACCTGTGTGCTTTTGTGCTTTTAACATATGAATATTATAGCAATGTTTAATCAAAAGAATCTATACTGCAAGTATCCTTAAGTCCAAGGTGTGGCTTTCACCGAGTTATACTTTAAAAAGAAGTATAGAGTGAAGACCTGTCAAATAGCTTCAGAAATAAATTAGCAGGATCTCCAACCCAACAACGCCTAAACCACTCTCCTAGATCATACATTGCAAAGTAAAAGTGTTGCTACCCTGAAATAGTGTCTTACTCAGTCTGGCTCAGTGACTGACCTATTTTCATCAAAATGCAACTTCATAGGTGTTGTCCTCCAATTTTTTCAGTCAGAATAAGCACTTCTGAACACCATTATATGAATTAGCATAGATGCAGAGTCTCTGTTGTTCAGTGGCATATAGCATCCTCTGGAATGCTGGTTCTTAGATGATTATTGCAGAGGTAGAGATGTAACTGCATATGGTGATATAAGGATGAATGGCATTTGAGGAAAAAGTAGTTGGAGGAAAAACAAGTGCAGGTAACAACTTCTCAATCATTTTGTTTTTCCTCCACTACGTTTTCCTCAAAAAAAGATGAATGGCATTTGAGTAGTAATATTGGGTCACCAAAACTGAGGCAGAACTAAAATCACCACCACCACCAGCAGCAACAAAAAGTATGTATAGTAAAGAAACTATGTGTTATAAACTGTAAGCAAGACTAAGATAAGAAAAATCTGTTTCCCCCCCCCCCCCCCCCCCAAAAAAAAAAAAAATTCTTACCTGCTTTTTTTCTGTGTTGTTGAGGACGAGGAAGGTAACCCGCGCTACCTGCGTCGTTACCTGGAGGGGTATCGCCTGGAGATCAACGGCAAAGTGCAGAGCTGCCTTGGTCCTCAGGCCCAGACCTGCACCCTGACCAAGTGCAAGCCCGGCAAGCAGTACAGTGTGGTTCTGGTGGCCATGACTTGTACAGAGGACCGAAGACGAGAACGCAAAGAGAAGGTGAGAGAGAGAATTTCTCTGTGTGTGTGTGTGTATTTGAGCTGTTTTTGGTCTAGATTAAAAAATGCCCTCATAGCAATACACACTCAAGCACACACACACACACACACACACACACACACACACACACACACACACACACACACACACACACACACACACACACAAGCACTCACTTATGCACACGCGCGTGTACACACACACACACACACTCATACACTCACTCACTCACTCACACACACTCACTCACTTACCAGATAGCCTAGTGGTTAGAGCATTGTGCATTGTGATTTGATGGCCCAGGATCAAGCCACCATCAAGCCTCCCATTCAAGGGGGTTTTCCTCTTGGAGTTAACTCCACTCCATGGAAAATCTTCAGATGAGACAGTAAAACGAGGTCCCATGTGCAGATGCACATGAAACATCTTATGCACGTGCTAAATCTTTTTCCACCTTTAGGAAAAAAGAGGCCATCAGTGCCAGTGGCAATGGATGACAAAATTTACAAAGCCACACGCACATGAGGACTGGACTTTGAAAATTTGACTTTGACTGATGTAAAAAAGTATGAGTGCTTATTCCATTATCCTCGAAACAAGAGAGTAGATAAAAAGAAGTAAACTCTTCAGTATGACAGAAGACTTCAGTAAGACAAAATTTACAAAGCCACATATACATGAGGACTGGACTTTAAAAATTTTACTTTGACTGATGTAAAAAAAAAAAAAAAAAAAAGCACGGGTGCTTATTCCATTATTCTCAAAAGAAAAGAGTAGATAAAAACAAGTAAACTCTTCAGTATAACCTGTAAATGTTTCTATTCTTCACTTGTTGCCGATGGTGTTTCAGTTCAAAGGTTACTTCAAGACCACGGCTCCTCAGGACACGGACTATGTGGGTCTGCTGGATGACGAACTGCTGGACGAGGCGCCCTCTGACCCTGTGGACATCACACTGCCCAAGTCACAGGATGGTCAGTATTCATTTAAAAAAAAAAAATTTATTTATTTTTTTATATTGAGGATAATGGAATAAACATGTACTTTTTTACATCCAGTCCCCATGTGTGTGCAGTTTTGTGAATCTTGTCATCTGTTCCCACCAGCACATTCTCTGTGGTGTGTGTGTGTGTGTGTGTGTGTGTGTGTGTGTGTGTGTGTGTGTATGTGTGTGTTGTGTGTGTGTATGTGTGTGTGTGTGTTGTTTGTGGTGTGTGTGTGTGCGCGTGTGTGGTGTGTGTGTGTGTGTGTGTGTGTGTGTGTGTGTGTGTGTGTGTGTGTGTGTGTGTGTGTGTTGTGTGTGTGTGTGTGTGTGTGTGTGTGTGTGTGTGTGTGTGTTGTGTGTGTTTGTGTGTGTGTGTGTGCGTGTGTGTGTGTGTGTTGTGTGTGTGTGTGTGTGTGTGTGTGTGTGTGTGTGTTGTGTGTGTGTGTGTGTGTGTGTACAAATGTGTATGGATGCATGTATATGTTTGTGGTAAGCTTTTCTTTATCATTTTCATTGATATCTATTTTTAATACATATTTGGTTGTTATGTAAACAGACAGTAGAATTTTTCTTCTTGGCATATAATTCAGGAATCATTTGGGCACATGTAGACTTTTATAAATGAATAAGCAAGAAGACAATTCTTTGAACTTGAATTGCTCTTGAGACTTATAAGCTTTGCGCCTCACTGATGAGAACTGTATCCAGCACTGTTAATCTATTCTAGAGGTTCTGTAGGGATTTGGCTTACATCATATCAGCATCACCTGGCAGATTTCAGGCAGCATGGAACTGGTATCTTGATTCAGGTTGGGAGTCTGTGTGATGTATATTTGCCTGTACTATCCTGGTCTGGTTTCCATGGGGCCAGGTATCATGTGAATAAGCTTTTTGCACCATCCACAGGGGTTCTGGGTTCTTCACAAATCTTGCCAAACAATAGTGATATCACATAGAGCAAAATCTCTTGCAGAACCATCACGCATGGACTGCTGTCAACATTATGCTGCAGATGAGGCTGAAATCTTAACATTTGTACTAGAGAACTTTACAGATGAAAATGTAGCATTGATTTGTGTGATAACATCAAAAAATCAGCAGTGATCTTGATGTAGTAGCTGCTAACATTTCCTCCTGCTCGTGTCATGAAAAGCTGGGATGTGTTTGTCTCAGGATTCATGGAGACCTGTAAGTCCGTCTTCATTCACCAAGAGGAGCGGGACAACCGCACGTTTGGGGACGTGGAGGTGGCGTGGACAGTGCAGGGGCAGTCCAACCTGCTCAAGCAGTTCTCCATCGTCTGGTTCTCCTCGG
>CM060329.1:50778902-50791466 GCA_030674155.1 Stramonita haemastoma
ATTTAAATAAAATATATATATTATATATATAATATATATATATAAAAAAGGGTTTTTTTGGGTTTTGGTTTTGTGTTGGTGGACAGCAAAAAATAAAAGAAAAATTTTTAAAAACTACTAACTTAGTAATGTTACATTATTAAAAACTTATGTGCAAAAATTTTATCATCATGGTTTGCAGGTTTTTAATTCGTAATTTTTCGTAGGGTACAAAATTTTTTAATCCCTTTTATTAACGGATATAAAAAATGACCTAACCTTTGGGACCACCGGGTGAGTGGTGTTGTAACTCAAACTGGGAAGTTTTTCAAGAATTTAAGAAAACGACTGCTTTGGGTGCCCCCCCCCCAGTGTTTAGCCCCTTTGTGTTTGTGGGCCAGGTTGCTAGAGGTTTGTTTTCCAGGTTGGTAGATTCTTCTTAGAAAAATTTCGTGAAAAAGGGTTTCTTGTTTGTCGCTTGTGTGTCTGGTCTGTGTGTCTGCGGTCTATCTTTTTTTGTTGGCTGTCTCTGTTTTGTCTGTTGTCTGTTGTTGTCGTTTTCCTGTTGTTTTTTTTTTTTTTTATTTTTTTCTCTTTTTTCTTCCTTTCTCTCTCTCTTTTTTTTTTTTGTCTTTTCTATAAAAGTTTTTTAACAAGGGGGATGAAAAAAAAGTTTTTATTCTTTTTCAAGGAAAAAAAAACTTTTCTCTTCCCTCCTTTCCCTTCTTTTTCCCCTTCTCTTTTCCCCCTTTCCTTTTTCCTTTTTTTTCTCTCCTTTTTTTTTTTTTGGGGTTGTGTTTGGTTTGGGGGTGGTTGTGTGTTGTTTTGTGTTTTTTTGGGTTTTTTTGGGGGTTTGGGGTTTTGGGTTTGGGCCAATTGCTTAGCAAAAAATGGGATTTTTTTAATCGAAAAAAACAGTGTGTTAGCTCCGTAGTAGCGTATTGAGCGATTGTAGTCTTCAGTAAAGGCATGCTAGGTATACATAATTGTTGCCCTGGAAGATTCGTAAAGATCTGTATTCGGTAGTTCACAAGGCGAACCTAATCACGAATGATTCAGTTTAAGCAGCAGAGTTGCGCCTCAACCATTATCATGGCTTGGGGAAGTGAGACAGGATAAGCAGAAAACGTATATATTAGTGGATGGATGTCGTGTAGGTACAGAATATGACAGTAGAAATTACTACAGTTTCAAAGACATTTTTCCTTTGGTCCAGTTTTGTCAACGCTTAGGATATATCACTCTAGACGGCTTGACCCAGGCCAAAAGCTGTGTCAGTTATTGATGTCATCTTATACCAATGCCTACATTAAAATGTTGTTATGTTGTAAAATGTTGTGTCGAGATTGCCTTCAGCCATGACAAGCTCTTAACGTGACAACCTGCACTCTCCTTTAGAAAGAAAAATCCTCTGAAGCCGGATATAGCTGCTATACGGCGTGGAACTTGTGTACTTCCTATCTCACAGTGATTCCCAGGTGGGATGAGTGAGTCAGAGTGCCCATTTGGGTGACCCTCAGAGTGTTAAGCTGGGGAAGCACAACAACAATAGCTCGAGACGGCATAGAGGGTTTTTTTGTTGTTTGCTATTTTTTTCTTCCCTCGTCGCTTTGAGGCTCCCTAAGGGACTGAAGTGCGTCTATGCAGTTGACAGCAACGTCGTGTGGGTCGGGGATTCAATGCAATGTCGTCATGAGGAGTTAAGTTGTTTTCATTGAACGGTCAAAGGGATTGCCGTGTGTGTGTGTGTGTTGTATGACTGTAGTTTCTAGGCTGTCTTCGTCATTCGTGGATTGGTGTGATCAGTCTGTTTTGGGGGGATCGCTCATCCCTACATATTTTGTGGAGGTTTTTTGTTGTTGTTTTTTTCCAATTTCCGGGTTTTTGTTTGTTAATGATTTTGATTATTATGTGAAAAAACATCTCTGTCTCTGTTGCATGTGTTTCCGTGGAGTCCCTTACTCTTTGATGCCCCCCCCCCCCCTCTCTCTCTCTCTCTCTCCTCTCTCTATGTATATATATATATATATATATATATATAATATATATATATATATATATATTTATATATATATTTTATATATGCCTCTCTCTCCATATATATAATATATATATATATATATATATATATATATATATATATATATATTATATGTGTGTGTGTGTGTGTGTGTGTGTGTGTGTGTGTGTGTGTGTGTGTGTGTGTGTGTGTGTGTGTGTGTTACTTACAGTAAATGTTAATGGTAGTGCGAGAAATAATAAAAAAAAATACCCAAAGCATCACTATGGAGAGAGAGAGAGAGAGAGAGAGAGAGAGAGAGAGAGAGAGAGAGAGAGAGAGAGAGAGAGAGGATGAGAGAGAGAGAGAGGCGTATAATTATACAGCAGGCAAACCGCACCTTTACAACATAGGATGGTCTGACTTTATGTCCGGATTTATTGCGAGTCAGTACCCCAGTGGTGCTGTAAACAGACAGACCTGGCGTTTGCTCTGCTGTAGCTAATGTCCATTTTTGTTTGTTTTTCCCCGACGTTTCTCTGAAGGGAATAAAGAAAGCGCTGGGGGGGGGGGGGGGGGGGGGGGACAAAAATATTGACGACACTGTTGTGTGTTGTACAGACGGGTAGATTGCAAAAGTGAGTTGGTAAGGTCTGTTGTGTCTGTCTTTGGAATATTAATTTCTCGTAAAACAAGAGGGGTTTAAATAGGATTTGATTGACCAATAAATGCAGTTTTTTTTTACAGGATAAACGTTTATTGTAAAATGTTTAGTCATTTTCATATTGAACCTGTTTCAAGGTCAGGCTATTTTTTATTTTTATGTTCTTGCCCTTTTTATGTTGTATCAGTATGCCGAAATCCTGAATGCAGATCCAGTTGAAGCAGATTGTTTTAAGTGTTTTTTTTCGTGATTGATTGTGGCCTGAAATGGAGATCAAAAGCAGATGTTGTAATTTTGCTTTACAGTGTAGTCCTGGGGAAAATGTAGAGAAAGTTTGACTTATACTGATAATGGAGCTTCAAAATTTATCACGAGAAATGAGTATCATGACTACTTTGACGTCGCATTTGTTAAAAGAAAGCTGGGGGAGGAAAGCGTAAAAGGGATGTGTTAAGAGAAACGACACCTTGATAGGACTAGGCATGTCTCTGACAGTTCTCTTCTGTCCGTTATTGAAGTCGGGTGTAGGCAACTTGAAGATTTCGATGCCGGTGGATCAGGGCTATGGCCAGTTTTGACCCAGTCACTTTAGCCATCGCTCATGAGGGGTTTAAATTGTCTGCTGATGTTACCAATTTAAACAGGTGTTTTAGTGAGAGAAGCATGATTCTAATGCACAGAAATGTTGTCAGCAACAACAATCCAACGGCCTAGATTCTATAACATTCTCCTAAGACAAAACATTACACATTTTCATTTGGCAGCTCGTATAACTTTCAAATTAAGAAAGTGTTTTCATGTTCAGTTTTAAATGGATAGACCAAAACGACAGTGTTAGTATACATTCTGTTATCAAAGTGTATGGATATAGAAAATGAAAGAAAACTAGCGTTTAAAAATGGGGGATAAACATGAAAACTACATTGCAAGTATGAAAAATTAAAACAGAAACAAGCTAAACAAACAAAAACTGAGACAAAAGAGAGACAACTTTTTAACCTATCTTCCTTATAGCAAGTAGATCATTGAGAAATCTATAGATATACAGTTCTTCTATAAAATAACTGGAACATGTGTGCATCTTTTTAAAAAAACAAAACAAGTATGCCTGTAAATTGTACTTGAGGAAGTCACAGTATCAGGTCCTGGTACGCTTTGAAACATGCAAAGGGAGATAAATTGCCGGACAGCCCTTAATACCAGAATGTTTTGTTTTGTTTTCGGGGTTGTTTTATATTTTTTGGGGTCCGTCTGAAGATAATGATTACATTATAAAGGACTGTTTTGAATATAGATCTGAGGAAGTTGCTAAAGGTTTTGCTTGTCCGGTTTTTTGTTGTTTTTTTTGGTATTGTTTTTTTTTTTAGTGTACTACATTGAGTTCAGAACATAACGATATTGCAATACTTGCACTGTTGCAATAACAAATGTATCTGGTTAAATCACTTTTTATGTATAAAACATCAGGGTGAGGAGACTGAGATTTATTCGCCCGAGCAAAGAAGAGATGCTCGATGCTAAACGAGTTTAGGTGGTATACATGTAGCGGACGAATGAACGCAAAAACAGGTGCAAGAATCGTTCACTTAAAAGGCTTATGTGAGGGGTAGGTGTGGGGGTGGGGATGGGAACAGTCCCCCCTGCATATTCCACCCTGCTATTTTGCGGAGCAGGGCCAGGTTCGTAGTGGAAGAATCTGCACGTGCAAACAGCGGCTGGGTGGGTCAGTGGGGGGCTGACTAGGTAGCTGTCTGTGTCAACAGCACCAACGCAGAAACAAAACAAAAGCAGCAGCAAACTATAGAGTGTCAAGAACAGACTTGTGTCGGTGTGTCGGCGGCAAACGTTTGGCAGCATAGAACCACGGCACAGTCAGAGTGACAGCCCCTATGTCAACCTGTTGTCCTGCCTTGGCACCGCTGATTTGGGGGCCCCGTCCCCCTTCCCTTCCCCTCCCCTCCTTACTCCCCTCGTTGTCGACTGTAGGACCTCGCAATGGAGCCATCGATCTTGATTAGGAATCACTGCGCTCCCTCCCCCCCCCCCCCCCCCCCCCCCGAAGACTAACTTACGGTACGTTGCTGGCTGCAAAAGAAGTCGGTCTCCTTTTAGTTATTTACTCATTTATGTATTCTTTTATATGGAGGTAATGTCCTTTGCCATCGCGAAAAGATTAAATTAATGTGCATGAGGAATGTGTGTGAAGAATATTATTTTCATGTTTTTATTTGTGATCTGATGTCCCCCCCATAAACCCCCCCCCAAAAAAAAAACAACAACAACTATATACATATAACACTACAACCTTAAGAAAGAACTGATTTATTTTTTCGTGCTTATGGCTGAAGGGAGATAACACGACGTTGAAGTTACATTTTCTTTGTCTAGCCGTTACTACTAGGAAATTATTGCAGGGAGATGAAGCTGACGATGAGCAAGCAACAAGATGTGTGGCAGAACCTGAAGTAGTGTCATATTCATGGGCGCGGAATGTGTCAGTGATTGTGTCAATCCACTACCAGTGTAGTCAGTCTGAAGCTGTAAAGCCTGGCTGTTTTCAGTCTGAAGCTGTAAAGCCTGGCTGTTTTCAGTCTGAAGCTGTAAAGCCTGGCTGTTTTCAGTCTGAAGCTGTAAAGCCAGGGTTTTCAGTCTGAAGCTGTAAATTCTGGGTGTTTTCAGTCTGAAGCTGTAAATTCTGGGTGTTTTCAGTCTGAAGCTGTAAAATCTGGGTGTTTTCAGTCTGAAGCTGTAAATTCTGGGTGTTTTCAGTCTGAAGCTGTAAAATCTGGGTGTTTTCAGTCCGAAGCTGTACAGCCTGGGTGTTTTCAGTCTGAAGCTGTAAATTTGGGTGTTTTCAGTCCGAAGCTGTAAAGCCCGGGTGTTATGGTATTGTAGGCCTGACGTGTTGGGGCTCAGCTTACTGGTTGACTAACTGGTGAAGGCAGCACCAACCGTCTGTCTGTCTGTCTGTCTGTGTTACGTCTTCCTTGCCGATCTTGTTTCTTGTAGTCTTTGCTAGCTGGCTGCTTGATGGAGACGATCTCGTCTCTCGGAAACTGCGAGTCTTTTCTTCAAAACATTGTTCAGGGTCTGGATCTGGTGATTTGAAAATTGGAATGAAGTTTGCGTTGATTGGTGAAGCTGTGGTTTCTATGGGTTTGTTTGTGAGGTATATCTCCTCTATGTTTGAGAACAGTTGTTTGAGAACAGTGCTAGTTGACCACTTAAGCAGTGGAATGTTATTTCAGCTCTCCTTTTTGTGGCATGACGTTTAGGTTGGAAAAAAAGCACATGGCGTTCCAGAAGAGAGGCATGTTTGGATCTGGAAAGCGCTGTTATGATTGTATGGTAGTGGCAGACATGGAGAAGTTGAACAATGATACTTTCCGCGTCTGATGCTTTTCCCCTTATACTGTCAAAAGAGAAATCTGGCATCAGGAGGTGTAAACTATACCAGCGCATTTCACTGTATTACTCTATGTGTGTGTGTGTGTGTGTGTGTGTGTGTGTGTGTGTGTGTGTGTGTGTGTGTGTGCGTGCGTGTTTGTGTGTGTGTGTGTGTGTGTGTGTGTGTGTGTGGTGTGTGTGTGTGTGTGTTATAAAAACAAACAAACATGTACAACTTTTGTCACAGCATTTCACCTTACAAGCTTCCTCAAACACTTGGCCTTCCTCCTCTCCCTTCTTCCTTCCTTCCTACTCTGCCTGTTCCTCATCGCATCTCCTGTAGAGAAGACTTGTCTGCCGTGTCAACATTCCTATTCCACACAACCAACCGTTTTCCAGAGCATACCTTTGGAGGGAGTGGGTGGTGGGTGGTGGTGGTGGGGGTGCTTATTGTGCAAATAAAGACCTATTGTTTCCCCATGTTTACCCTACAAGAACCACCTGTTTTTCCCCCCCCCCCCCCCCCCCCCTTACCCAATCTTACAGTGTTAAGTCGCCTTATCCAATCAGATTTATGCCAACTGTGGTCGATTCTGTCCTGTCACTAATCAAGCCCTTGACGTGTGGACCTATTTCGTGTCCCCCCCCCCTCCCCCTTCTTCAACATCACACCCCCCCCCCCCCCCCCGTCCCAAACCTTCTCTTTTCTGCGTCTCCATGGCGGGTATCAAGGGGTAATTAGTTTTAATCACCCCTTCTGCACCCCTTATCAGGCACCCTGTGTTCTTCAGGTCATATATCAAGGAACCATAGCAACGTCATTAAGGGTACCGCCTCTCCCCTCAAGGGTCGCCAGCAAGGGTAGATCGCGCACCCTGGAGACACGTACGGGGCCTACAGTCCAGTCAGCGAAGACACTTGTTTTTTTATGGCGGAGAAGAATTCTGTTGTGTATACTGGTTTACTTGGAGGAAGACGAAACTATAGATTGTTTTTTTGACGGCGTTTGCGTGTTTCTGGATTGGGAGACTTGTTTACTTGAAGGAAGACGAAACTAGATTCTTTTTTTGACGGCGTTTGCGTGTTTCTGGATTGGGGAGCATGAATTTTGTACACGGTTGCCGGTGTTTGAATTTTACGGACGACGTCTTCGATTGCTTGTGCACTGTCGGGAAAGTATTGAAGAGGAGGCGCTGATTGATTGACTGTGGGGGTGGGTACCGCCCAGGCTGTGAGCATCTTCCCTTAGTCAGGAATCATCCCCTTGCTTGTGCTGACTGACTGGGATCTGCTGGGGAGCCAGTGTCCCCCCCATCCCCCCCCACCTGCAGCATGGAGGAGAAAGGGAAAGGTATGGCTGGTTATTATGATTTTTTGCAGTCTTTCTGTTCTGCTCTGTTCATCCACCGTGGCATTGAATCAGAACGGGGCTTCTGCTTTAGTGTCTGAAAGGCGTAGTGTGCGACCCAACCCTTGCTTGGTGTTGTGAATGGCATGAATGTACCTGTGTCCTGTTTTTAGCGACTGCTGGTGTCGACTGCTGTCCTGAAACTGTATGGTTGGTTGGGTATCGTCTCGAGGAACTGAATGTCGTGGAAAGTGCCTTAAAATGTGTGAAGTGACTCTTGTCATCTGGTTCCTTTCTGTCTTGCTTTCTTTTTTCTTAAGACGAGCAGTGTACCATGACTAGCTTGTGGAGAAAAAAAAAAGAAATCGCTTGCATACAACACCCCATACCGTTTTTTTTCTCTCGGAGCTGGATAACCGTTTGTATCCAAAACAAATGCTGTTAGATACAGATTATTAAGCAAAGGCGGCCCACTATATAGAAATAAACAGCATCGAAAAGAAAAGCGGGTGTAGTTGTTTCTCTCTCCACTGGGGTGTTGTTTTGAATCCATTACAAAATGTTTTGTATGTTGATTATTATGGACAGATAATGAATCTAACAATCATAGAAACGAACAGTTCCTACACACCAAAATTTGAACTTTGCCGATGGTTTTGTCACTTGTTTTACCTGTTTCTATGTTCAGTCCATGTCTCGGTATTCAATAAGTTAGCATAAAATGCTGTATGTCCAAGGGTGAGATTTTTTTTATATATGCGACCCCCCCCCCCCCCCCCCCCCATACACACACCATTAAAGTAGCCAAACTCTGACTTCGGGATTGAAATAGCGTTGTTTCAGTGTTGTTACCATCTGTAGGGTTACTTGTAGTCAGGCGTTATTATTACCATACATGTTTATAGTTACTGTAACCATCCACCTTCTCAATCATTTATCCACCGTTTTCTTCTCTTTTTTTTTCATCTTAAGCTTTGATAAAGCTATGTGTATATTTTTGCTCAATATACACTATGCCATTGAGCACCGACATTGTCAGAGGCAAAGAAAGCACTGACTGGTACCTTTTAAGGAAAACCAGCAGACCAGAAACACATTAATTCCATTTCTTTAAATGCCATGCCGGAAAGATGGATCGAATTTCCTCGACACCACTGCAGTCTCACAGAAGGGGAAAAGTCATTCAGATTGTGTTTCGTGTCTCCCTATGAAACAGAATCCTTCACAGTGGAGCAAAACGCCGTAAAAGATTTACCTGGGTTGCTACCTGTGGTGTAAAAAAAATAAATAAAATAAAAGAAGAAAACAGCTACCACACTTTAGTGACTGCCACACTTCAATGATTGCTCACTGCTAGTCTTTTCAAATATACTTTTATACCTTTCAAGGGTGTGACTGGTTCTGATCTTAAGGGGGTAACATTTAAAGGTACCCAAGAGTGTGGGATGTTTCTGGTGTGCTTCTGTCTTTGTATTTGCGCTGGCACACGTACTTGTGTTTTTATAAACGCATAGGATTGTCTTTGTATTTCACACACACACACACACACACACCACACACACACACAACACACACACACACACACACACACACACACACACAACACACACTCACTCACTCACTCACTCACTTACTCACACGTTGGCTGGAGTGCAGGGTAAAACAAAAAAGAAAGGAAAGAAAGAAAATTTGTTGATTTGAAAATAGTTCACTTTGACTCCTACACAAATGAAGAGGGAGGGTTTTAGGTCAGTGCACCGTAAGTTACGGGCCTGTTCTTTGAACCACACAGAACCTCAGATTACAGTCTTTGGCGCAAACCCGTAATCACGTTCACACACAGCGATGGTATTTATACACACTGGGAGAAGAGATCACACGAAGTCTAGAGTAAATATCCTTCAGGAATCGATCCATCGATCAGTTGATAAAACACTCGTCTTTTGTGATCGATCAACCCGTAAAAATCAACCGATAGATAACGAAATACAGCGTTAACACACAGCCCTTAAAAAATTTAACACTTTACATAATACAACTCTTGAAAATACAACATTTTATTCCAACCTAGTGAATACTGAGATACAGACTGAACAGCTGAGAACTTGCCCAAATCAGCCATTCAATCAGTCAATACATCATAGATTCAGTCAGCCAAACATGATCACTATTTCATAAAGTCATAAAGCTGCGCTGGTAAGAAATAAAACGGGAAAGAAAGCGGCTGTTGGAGGGATTTGAAACGGGTGTGTGTTCCATTCAGACCAGCTTTCACTCCCAACCGACAACATTATGTAAGAAATCATTACGAAAATTGGTGGATAATGCTTCAAGACCGGTTCTCAGCATGATAAGTATTACGCCAATAATCATTAAAGAAACGGGTTTGCGCCTTACGACGGTTATCAATAGGTTGACAGGACTGAATGCAAAAATTATTAATATCTAAAGACCCAGCAGGTTGTAAAACGTCTGTGTGTGACTGCATACATGGCTTTTGCCTTCAAACACTGCAAAGAAAACGGGGTCCTTTTCTATCTGGTTTTTTTTTTTTTTTAAATAGGGAAAGGTGTGCACTTATGCTCTTAAAGAAAAAGGTGGGTTGCGACGGTATTCTTCTTCTTAAGTTTTTATTTATTTTACCCTGCTGTACAGATCACTAGTGAGAGACGAGATCGAGTGTTGGAATTTGAGTAAACTGTGAGATAGGATCAGAGAAGGGGGGACATGGGAAGAATTGCTGTGGTGAGAGGGAGGCTTTCCATGTGTGTGGTGTGTGTGTGTGTGTGTGTGTGTGTGTGTGTGTGTGTGTGTGTGTGTTGTGTGTGTGTGTGTGTGTGTGTGTGTATCTGAATGATTTACTTGTAAGGGCACCTTAGACACAAGGAAAGGGGTAATGGAATATACAGCAATTTGCTCATTCCCCCCTCCCCCATTGTATAAAGCAACCCCCCCCCCCCCAAAAAAAAAAAAAAAGCATTCTAGTCTGTATCCCGCTTTACGGTATAGATGTGGTATTGTATGTGCATAGTGCATTGTGTTATATTGCGGTGCACTGTCAGGCATTGTAGCGTACTGCCCTCAGTTAGCGTCACAATGTCAGCTTTCCCCAGGGAAATCCTAGCAGACAACTGATCCTTTCAGAATTCATGCAGCGACGCACTGCATAGGCATTCTAGGTAACTGTGTTTGCTTTCTGCAGACAGGTTGTTTGAATATTTAACACCCCTTGAGGGGGCAAGGCGCAAGGTGTACGAGCATGTTACGTGACCAGGCGGTTAATGACGGAACGTGGTGTGACTTTGCTCCGTGAATCAGTGGTGGTTGTTTATAGACACCCAGAACTGTCGCCATGGTCACCTGAAGAACCCGGTGATTGTGAGTAGTTCCTTCATCTTGATGGAGCCTTGATATATAAGCTGCATATATCAGAGATGTGTTTCACAGTCAGTACTTATTCTTTTCACAGTAATGAAACAATCACTGTGTTAGTGTGCATACTTTTATGAAGTATGTAATTAATTGGTTCCGATGATTGACAAGTGAAAAAAGAAGTGAGGTGTCAGGTATGGCGTACAAAAAGTTTTTAAAAAGATATGGCGTGCACACAACACACACACACACACACACACACACACCACACACACCAGAATACTGCATGCACTTTATATATATCCCTATCCCACCCAGCTCTGTGCAAACTGCCAGGTAAAGGGGCTCAATACCTGTCCGTGATCAGGTGAATGCTGCCATTTGCCCTGGGCGGCCTCTGTTTCAGGAACATTTTCTAAGAGAAGGGCTGAAGTTTGCAGTGACATAACGTCACGTCCTGCACTCTCCCAGTTTGCAGTGACATAACGTCACGTCCTGCACTCTCCCAGTGCTACTAAGCACACACGGCAATCGCTACTGCACGGTGTGAAATGATAACGTTGGTATTTATGGAGGGAAAAAATAGGGGGAGCAGAGAGCCGTTTTTTTTCTTTAGATTCTATACCTGAAAAATTTGGAGAAAAAAAAAAGAAGTGGAGCGCAGATGAATTGTGGTATTGTTAATATTTTTCATTTTTAAATGTCAATAGACTTTGTCAAAGAAAAAGCACTCTGAAATAAGAAGAAAAAACAACGTTGGTATTATGGGGAAAATGGGAAAGGGGAGGAAAAGGAGGGGGGGGGGGCGTGTTTTTCTTTATTCTCATTACATGAAAATTTGCAAGAAAAAAAGAAAGAAAAACAAGTGGAGTAGGGATGAATTGGGGTATTGTTAAGACTTTTTTTATGTGAATAGATTTTGTTGAAGATAAAAACACTCTGAAATAATAAAGAACGTTGGTATTGGGGAGAGGGGAGGATGGGGAAGGGAGGGGGATTACGTTTTTTTCTTTTTCTTAATTCTCTTTATATGAAAATTGGAAAGAAAAAAATATAAATGGAATACTGACGAACTGTGATATTTGTTAAGAAATTTTTAAAAAGTAAATTGACTTTGTCAAAGAAAATGCGCTCTGTAATGCAAAATAGGGACAAAAGAGGATAACATCGATTTCTTTTCTTTTCTTTTCTTTTCTTTTCTGCTGTGTGTGTGTGTGTGTGTGTGTGTTGTGTGTGTGTGTGTGTGTGTGTGTGTGTGTGTGTGTGTGTGTGTGTGTGTGTGTGAGAGAGAGAGAGAGAGAGAGAGAGAGAGAGAGAGAGAGAGAGAGAGAGAGAGGTATGTACAGACAGGCAAAGGAACAAGAGTCTCAAGCCACAAAGCTGTCAAAGAGAGCTTCCGTGTAGATCCTATTTCTTGTTCAAAGACTCTGCAGAGAGTAGTTATGTATAGCTGGCCAGATAATGTAAAGAACATTCCCGTGAACACAGAGCCTTTGCATGCAATACTGAAAGACAACCTTCTGTCCCTCCCCTTCCCCCCCCCCCCCCCCACACACACACACACACTTTAAAGACAAAGTCTTGACATGGGTTTATGTTGCATTTAATGAAAACACAGTACAAGTTCAGACACAAAAAAAGACCAAACAAAACCAAATCAAAACAAAACACCACCTTCTGCCCTTCTACTTATGTTTTTCAAGTACACTAATCGGGGAAAATCGGGGGTTGGGAGTCCCAGGGCGGCTCGGGGCTGTATATATATATATATATATATATATATATATATATATATATATATATATATATATATAT
>CM060329.1:50791566-50794066 GCA_030674155.1 Stramonita haemastoma
TGATGCTGTCAGAGCGGTCGTCACACACCACACTGCTCAGACGTGTCTCCTCCATGAACTGACACAGGGGGAAAACAACACAGCAGCAATGTGAAAACACAGCAACAACATGAACATACATGAAAATACATCAGCAACATGAACATACAGCAACAAGATGAAAACACATGAAAATACAGCACCAACATGAACATACAGCAGCAACATGAACATACAGCAGCAACATGAAAATACAGTGCCAAAAAAAACAGAGTACCAACATGAAAACAGCAGCAACATGAAAATACAACAGCAACATGAAAACACATCACCAACATGAAAACACAGCAGCAACATGAAAATACAACAGCAACATGAAAACACATCACCAACATGAAAATACAACAGCAACATGAAAACACATCACCAACATGAAAACACAGCAGCAACATGAAAACACAGCAGCAACAGGAAATTATGGCATTTATACAATCATTCCTTGCTTGTTAAAAGTTTCTTTCATATACTTCTTATCACTACAACTTATCAAAAATCAAAATAAAATTACTGCATTTATGCAGCCATCCCTTGCTCATTAACAGTTTATTTCACATACTTCTTATCATTACAAACTAACTAAGAATGACTTTTCCTATTCAATTCAACTACTTGTACAATAAAGTGACTCAAAGATTTTTTTTTAAACACTACAATACAAAACTTTGAAGGAAAAGGGGTTCATTCAATCGAAATCAAACC
This sequence comes from Stramonita haemastoma, assembly GCA_030674155.1. Lineage (NCBI taxonomy): Eukaryota > Metazoa > Mollusca > Gastropoda > Neogastropoda > Muricidae > Stramonita > Stramonita haemastoma. The sequence goes on from CM060329.1 coordinate 50,792,305, forward strand.
ATTTATGGAATGTTTCTGGCAAGATTTTGTACTATATGAAGGCACAGAAGACTGAAAAAAACAACAACACCAACCAACACCCAAGACAGGGGAGCGACTCACATTTGTTTCTTTCTTCTTTTGGAAAGACTTGCTCTTGAAGTGGAAGGTGCCTGTCTGACCCAGGCCTCGGCCAAAGCAGCGCCTGAAATGTGTATTCCATTTTAATGTACACTCTGTATCTGTCCAAATGTCCACTGTTGTTCTAGTATACACGCACGCATGCATGCATGCATGCAGGCAGGCAGGCAGGCAGGCAGGCAGGCACACACACACACACACACACAGAACTTTTACAAAAACATAAAAAAGTCTGAAAAAAGAATGTGAAAAGCGACGTATTACACAAACATATATTACCACCCCACTCCCACCCCACACCAACACCCACCCCCACCACACCCCCACCCCACTGACCTAGGTGCCACAGCCTTGTGGGTGGTTCCAGCATCCAGCACCTGGTCTACAGACTGCACCATGGTGACGTCAAACTGCCGCGGGGACCCGAACACCCAGGCCACCACGTCATTCACCTGGATCGTCACCGGGTCAGGTCGCAGCTCTGACTCTTTCACCATCACCTCGTGCACCTGTGAAAGCAGTTTTTTTGTTTGTTTATTTTTTGTTAATTTATTTAATCATTTATTTATCTATTCACTCATGCATTCATTCATTCATTTATCTATTTATTCATTCTTTTCTTTCAAGAACAATGGAATAAGCATTCATGCGCTTTTTGAAGCATTCATTCATTTACTTATTTATTTATTTACTTATCTATTTATTCATTCATTCATTCATTTATTCATTTATTTATTTATTTATTTATTTATTTATTTATTTATTTATTTATTTATTCTTTTATTTCCAGAATAATGGAATAAGCATTCGTGTGGTTTTTTTACATCCAGTCTCCGTGTGTGTTTATGCAGTTTTGTCATCCGCTCCCTGCAGGCAGGATGTGCGTGTGTGCGTGCGTGTGTGCGTGCGTGTGTGTGAGTGTGCACACTCAAATAAATGCGGACATGTGCATGCACAAAAATGTACAAGCATGTTTGTGTGCATTTGTGAGCCTATAATGTTGAGAGTGAACATAAATGATATACACCACTTAAAAATGAATATCTATAAGGATCAGCAACTCATCTTAGACGTAAGATTTGGTTTCACAAAAGACAAAATGACTTCAGCAAACAAAACCCCAAAATAAAACCCTCCATACACATTCTTTTGCTTCTGATTCAGCGTGGCATACCTGAGGGCGAGTGGAGACGACGACAGCTCCAAACACTTGAGGCAGTGATTTGCTGAAACACAAAAGTATTCACGAATCTTTTAAAAAAAAACAACTTTTATAACAAACATTCTGAACAAGTTAATCACAGTGCATACTCACAGAAAATCTACCCATCACAAACTTTATTAAGTACTTTATACATGCACACACAAGCACACACAAGCATGCGCATGCGCATGCACACACACACACACACAAACACCACACACACACACACTCTCTCTCTCTCTCCCCCCCTCCATCTCTCTCTCTCACAATTCCTCATCCACCTCTTCACCCAACCAACCCCCCCCCACCACACCCCAACCCCGCCACAACATTTCACAACATCCCCACCAACCAACAACCAACCCTCACGTCTCTCACTCACCTGATGAAGTAGTAGACTCCAGGTGTGGAGAACTGGTGGGCGAAGGCGGAGGGGCT
>CM060329.1:50799066-50811566 GCA_030674155.1 Stramonita haemastoma
TTTATGAAGTATGTGTACAAACATGTGTGCCCCTCCCCCTTGCAAACACATATATTGCACAAAGACATATGCATGCACACAAACACATATAGATGCATGTTGTATGTATGTGCACAACACACACACACACACACACACACACACACACACACACACACACACACACACACACACACACACACAGAGGTAAAATCATTCTCACCTGGACACAGCATGGACACAGACGATGCACAGGTGTGTTTTTCCTGGTTCAGCTCCCTCAGTTCTGAAGTAGAACAGACCTGGCCGACTGCAATCACCCAAAGAAAAAAAAGTTAATTCCTCTGTTTGTGTGCCCATAGCTTAAAGACATCACACTACCTGCTAAAATGTAAACTGGAATAGCAAAAGCTCTCAGAACAACCTAACAATTTTCTTGTGAGAAGTATATCAGTTCATCCCAACATAGATTTGCACACACACACACACACACACACACACACACACACACACACACACACACACACACACACACACTCTCTCTCTCTCTCTCTCTCTCTCTCTCTCTCTCTCTCTCTCTCTCTCCTCTCTCTCTCTCTCTCTCATCACTCACTCACTCACTCACTCACTCACTCACTCACAGACACACAAATATGTTAGTGATAACTAAGTCAATTCAACCCTTTGCAAATTCACAAACACACACACACACACACACACACACACACACACACACACACACACACACACACACACACACACACACACACACACACACACTTGCAGATAATACTTACTTGAAGGTTTGTCTGTGTGTGCCTGAGGTGGTTGCCACAATACTGAAACAAACACACAGCCAATAGCACAATGAGTATCATCGTCAAACAGAATTCTGTATATTAGTTTATTAGTGCCACTGTTGAATTTGCCTATGTTCGTGTAGGTATAACTGTTACTATCATCATAAGTACTTTGTACATACTCTGTGTAAGATTCTCAGCATTGCACACACACGCAGTCACACAAGTATGCACAAATACACACCCACCCACACACATACAAAATAGAAAAAAACTGACAATAGAGCAGACGAAGGGGGAGCTGGAGAGAATGAGATGAAAATAACAGAACTGGGGGATGACAAAAATCCACAACAGCAACAAAAGAAATAAAAGACAGAAGAATAAAACAATTTGGGAGATTGAGGAGTTGGTTATTAGAGGCACACAATAGGGAAGAGAGTCTCAGACTGAGAGAGAAAAAGAGAAAAACAAAACATACACGACTCCTCCCCCTACCCACACAGCTACAAAATTACATAATCCAATTTTACACTCAAACTGATTCAAACATCTACTAAATACTCTCCTTTTTCACTCCATTCTTCGAAACATCATCTCATCATATCCATACATACACCTCCCACACAGATACAAAAACACAATATTCAATTCTACACTCAAACTGTTTCAAACAACATCTACAACACACACACTCTCCTGTCTCTCAATCCACTTTTCAAAACATCACCTCATCAAAATCCATACATACACCTCCCACACAGATACAAAAACAATATTCAATTCTACACTCAAACTGTTTCAAACAACATCTACAACACACACACTTTCCTGTCTCACTCCATTCTTCAAAACATCACCTCATCAAAGTCCACACAGACACCTCCCACACAGACACCTCTCACACAGACACCTCCCACACAGACACCTCTCACACAGACACCTCTCACACAGACACCTCTCACACAGACACCTCTCACACAGACACCTCTCACACAGACACCTCTCACACAGACACCTCCCACACAAGACACAAAAACACACTATCTAATTCTACACTCAAACTGTTTCACACAACACCCACCACACATTTTCATTTCTCACTCCACTTTTCAAAACATCATCTCCTCAAAATCCACACCTGACACTGACCTCTGACTTGCGGGCTGTCGGCTGAGACAGCCTTTGTCGCAGACGTAGTTGACCTCAGAGATGGTGTGGGGCACGGCTGTCTGTTTCCATGTCCAGCGGACAGTGCTGCCCTGGTCAATGTAGATGAGTTCTGGCAGAAAGCCCTCGTCCGTCACCTCGGCCTGCAGGTCCGTTTTGCGACGCACTCGTACCATCAGTGGAGTGCAGCGAATTCCGGAACTGTTGTGAAAATTTTTTGTTTTTGGTTGTTGATGATAGAAAAGTCTGGGGAATGTGCATGGTGTGTGTGTGTGTGTGTGTGTGTGTGTGTGTGTGTGTGTGTGTGTGTGTGTGTGTGTGTGTGTGTGTGTGGGGTCAAAATTACTTTTTATCGATTTTGTGTGAGAGTATGATTTTTTTTCTATTTGCATGTGAATTTTGTTTTGGGGATTTATGACCACAAAATTATGGGGAGGGAGGTGTAAGTGTGTGTGTGTGTGTGTGTGTGTGTGTGTGTGTGTGTGTGTGTGTGTGTGTGTGTGAACATATATGCATTATGTTCAGTGTGCAAAGACAAGCACATGTGCAAGTCTATGTATAAGCACACTGTGTTTTTCCAAGCATTTCTCTATTCCCTATCTGATAAAAAGCATATCCATTTGTTTCCAACATTTTGTGTAAATTGCTCGCAAGATTCTGATGAAAAGATGTATATAGTAATGCAAAAAAATTGTTAATTACAGAACTACAGAATGTGCTCTAGCATTTGCTATGGCCTATTCTTGATTAACCATTTTATATCTCATCAGCTACAGTAAGCTTTTAAGTATATTTTTTAGAGTTCAAAAACAGCAGTTTCTTCTATGTGTCAGTATGTTTTCTGGATATTTCCTTGCTTTCCTCATGGATTCTTATTTCTATAAATGACTGCATCCTTCTATTTTGGTGTCACACACTTTATCTCTTCTTTTTCTCCACCTACTGTTCATCATTTCAAAGAATAAAATCTAAATTAAGGGTGCATAATCGTCAGTTTACACAATCATCAATTTTGTTTGTTATCCTGTTATACTTTCTGCCAAAGCAGCCAAACTCCTTTACCAAATCAATAATAAAAAAAATCACAAAAAAGTTCATACACAGAGAAAATAAATGAATATGACCCAAACCCACAAATATCTGCAATATATACACTCATGTAAGACAAGCTCCACAGTAAACCAATAACCATAGTATGGTAGTTAGTCATGTAATCTGATGAAGCACAATGATCATCATGTCCCTAGCAGACATGTAGTTCAGTTTATTTTCAGAGGCAAAACAGGGGAGTTTTTTTCAACAAAAAATTTGGAACCTAAACATTTAATGTAAAAATACATCAGTGCACATTTTTTTGTTTGCTGTATTGAACATTTTCAGATTTCTGTCTTTGTTGTGTTACACTGCATTGGGTTATAAATGCAGTTGGTCAAGCATGTATGAGGTGAATTTCTTTGTGGATGTGGAGCAGCACTTGTACAATATTTGTACAGTGACACCCTGATGGAAGCTTTGGTCTTCAAGAAGAGAGGAAGAAAGATTTACAGCATTACACAGACAAACTGATGAATGAATAAATAAATGGACACAAGACAGAGAGGTAGGCAGAAAGGTAGAGAATATGGAAGTATTATGATCCCCCCAATTTTGTTTTTAAAACAAAAAACAAAAAAGTATTATGATCCCATAAATAAAGAGCACTGGTAGCTTCAGAAGAGCAAACTCAATCAAAATAGCACCAATCTTCAAACAGAAAAAGTAAAAAATTCCTCCCAAACACACCATCCCTTATTCAACCTCTCAAAACCTTCAAAGTATATGCATAGGATGTCATTAATTCCCACTACATGATCTGACATAATATGAAAAACATTAACACAGCCACTTTAATTCATTACAGACTGAAGACCTTTTTTTCATCTCATTACAATCTGAATTTGACTGTAAGTTTGAGTAATTCTCCACTACAGCTCATTCAAATGACATGATTACAACATACAGTGACAGCCAGACAGTAATATGGGAGAAATCAGTATAGATGGTTTAATAATAATAATACATGGAATTTATATAGCGCTATATCTTGTAAAAACAAATCAAAGCGCTTGCACTCGACCTTCACAACAAGCAACCAATGACAATAAATAATTCTAGCAAAATCGAAAGCACACACGCGCGCACGCGCACACACACACACACACACACACACACACACACACACACACACACACACACACACACACACACACCTATAGAGGTTATACATTTTGACAGGGTGAATGGAATTTCAAATGTTGGAGGCAGGGACAAATAGGAGATGAAAACAGAAGGTAAAAATCTTAGGTAAAAATATATGTGTATGGATGAAAGTTGCAATGAAAAAGAACACTCCTGCTAGATCTATAAATTATGCTAAAAAGTTTGTATCAAAACGATTTAAATGCTATAGCTAATTATATGACTGAAAATGGATTACAACTACCAAGAAATAAAGCTCAGATGATGTTGTTTAATAATGGAGCAAATCCAATTGAAATGCCTAGTTTTAATGCAAATGGTGGAATTTTACAATATAAACAAGTAGTTACATTCCTTGGAGTTTTTCTAACATCAAAATTAACATGGCATAAACATATTGAATACATTCTAACCAAAGCAAGAAAAAGCTTAAGCATTTTGAAAATTGTCAGTGTGTGCGTGTGTGTGTTTACTTAGCAACAGAGGCAAGAGTGTCAATGATGGTCAGTTTACCTTTTGTGTATCACATGAGGTTCAATAATATTAATAATTTGATTTCATTGGTCAGCTAAGTGATACACAAGAACTACCAATGAAGAATATACACACATGCTACCGTGTGGCAGCAAGAAGTTATGAAATTGTTCACAATCATGTACCACTGCTATTCTTTTTTTCGTTTACTCTGGTAATGTAAAAGTTTTTTGTAAGAACACAACAAGTTCCTTTTTGGCTTTATTGTAGAGTCACAACATGTGTGCACTTGACAGTTTTCTAATTTCCTTTTCAAAATGGTTGATAAAACCTTTATCCCAGCAGATCAAAATAAAACCACACCACAAAAGCAGATTATACCATATCCTTCAGTATGTCAATGCAATCATCCCTCACACCACAAAATCAGGTAGTACCATTTCCTTGAATGTTTCTGTATGATCATCACTTACCGTCGCTGGAAACTATTGCCACAAACACAGACAAAAATGTTAACTTTGAGAAACATTAAAAAATGATTAATCGCTTTAACAGTAAACTAAAACAATAAGAAAAGATGAAACTTTAACATTTTATGCAAACAAAGCACATTCCAACTTCAGCAAAGAGGTAATTTTGTTTGGTTTTTTTTTTTAAGTGTGGCTGTTTTTAAGGGTAGTCTATATTTCTTGTCAAGAAGCTGGTCTCATGAAATAATAATGCTTTTATTTATTTTTGTTTTTGTTTAAATGTGATAGATATGAAAAGATATGTGAATTCTGTATTATGAAGTTAGTCTCTATTACCCAATAACTGAAGTTCTTAAAAGTTATTTTTATAAAGAACTTTTCATTTAGATTTACTGTTTTCAGTTGCTTCCTATTCCCAAATTCATTAAAAAGTTCATGCCTTTTTTTTGGTTCTATTATAGAAGTCCTAGATCATGTAATGATCTGCACTGCATCCAGAAAATAGCACTGTCTTATTGATAAGATAACAAAACATAGAAAGACAGTTTCTATAAAGATCTAAACAATATGACACTAGCTCCCAAGCTGATAAGATAATAAAACAAAAATTACAAAGATAGTATCTATAAAGATCTAAACTAAAAAAAAACAAAAAAACACTAGCTCCCAAGAACACAGGAGTAAGGCCCGCAACTCACAGAGCAAACTTGTACTCTCCCTCCAGGTTGAGCTGCTGTTGAAAGACGCCATGGTGATCGTCCAGCGTCACCTGGTATCCTCCAATCACGGGCCGCAGCTCATCGCCATCGTAGATCACCTGCAGAAGGGTGGCGTTGTTGGGACAGGACTGGTCACACACAAACCGCACCATCTGAAACAAAAAGCAGCAAAAATTGCTATCTTGAAAACTTGAAGAGCGTAAGATCTGGTATGATCATATCAAAATAAGGATTTCCACATATACATGTACATGTAGTGCATACATACACATATGGAAAAACACACACATGAGAGAAGGAAGGGAAACAGGAACAAGATAGTGAGAACAAAGGAGAGGAGAAGAGAGAGAGAGAGAGGAGAGAGAGAGAGAGAGAGAGAGAGAGAGAGAGAGAGAGAGAGGGGGGGGTGGTGGAGGGAGGTGTATGTGTGTTTATATGTGTCTGTGTGTACTCACTAGCAAACAAGCTTGTGTGTGTTTAAGTTCATGACTATTTGTGCGCAAAAGCATGAATGATTAGGTCTATGTGTATTTGCTGCACTGCACTGAATACCACTTTCGGTCATGGCAGATTTCTCTGCAGATTTGGGTTGTTCTCCAATGGGGAGAGCACATTGCTGCAAGAGCAACCACCACCCTTCTTTTTTCCCTTCCTCTGTGTTTGTGTGTGTGTGTGTTGTGTGTGTGTGTGTGTGTGTGTGTGTGTGTGTGTGTGTGTGTGTGTGAGTGTAGGTGTGTGTGTGTGTGTGTGTGTGTGTGTGACTGTGTGTGTGTGTGTGTGTGTGTGTGTGTGTGTGTGTGTGTGTGTGTGTGTGTGTGTGTGTGTGTGTACGTACACATGTCCTATAACCACATGCCCACACTTGTTAAAAGCACATGACTTGTAAATGAGTTTATAATTATAGTGAAGCATGATCACACTACTTTAATATTTCCCATAATGACCAAAAGAATGACTGCACAAAAAGGATTTTTGTGATAACAAAGAAAAGCATTTTACAGATGATGGAAAAACACACAGGCATAAATACTATGTAGAAGCAAACCAAACCCATATTGTTAATCCACATGGTGACTTGTTGTTGCCTGCATATTGTGCAGCTTAACTCCTGTAAGACTACACAAAGATATGCCTAGTGGAGCACATAATCCTCAGAATTACGCTTTTAAAACCTGGTGGCTAACTGAAGAATCATAATCCTTAAACAAGATTTAATAAGGCCATCCGTTTAACATACATAACCATGAAATGGATAATTTAAGTAAATAAAGAAAAATCATATAAAGCAATAAATTTTATCTTCATTACAGGTAATTTCTCTAGAGTAGACATAAAATGACAAATGTAACTCTAAAGAGAAGTTTTCTTCAACAAACAAATAAAAAAAAAATCCACTGTACTCTGGAGGTTAATTAGACATCCAAAATGGGATCTCTTATTGAAAACAATTTACAACTGTTGCTCTAACTGGAAACACAAATTTACATGGGACAATGAATTTTAACCACATAAAGGAAGAACTTCAAAATACATGTTTGTGAGGCAATGAATCTAATCTATATCACATATGATTTCAAGGAAATTTACATAAGATTTAGAGAATGACCTTCATTACAGGTGATGCTGATTTGAAGTGTATGCACATATTCATACATGTGTTCATACCAGACATGACACAGATCAATCAGGTACACATGGTTCACATCTATGCTGGCAAACATCTCATCCTCCCCCCCAAAACAACAACAACAACAACAACAACAACAAACAAAACATAACACAAAACACCCATTCTAGTACATGAAACCTCTTATTTATAGGGAGCAAAAATACTGTAATGAAAACAGAGTATAATTGCTGAGATCAATTTTGATGAAAGAGATATTGCCTGAGTTACTTTTCCATATTCATTCTTCTCCTTCTCTCCTTTGCTTTACACCATCAGATGTATCTGGGAAAAGTAATGGCATGTCCTTTCCAGCTCTTCTCATGGGCCATACAGCTAAGGAAATATTCATTAAAACCATCCATAACCCTTTCCCCCCCCCCACTCTCTCTTTTTTTACTCTCTTGTCTCTCTATGTGTGTCTCTGTCTGTCTGTCTGTCTGTCTGTCTGTCTGTCTGTCTCTCTTTAACTATTGCTTAGAGGCACCAAACTAAATATTTACCATTCTCTGCAACAGTTTTAACCACTCAGATTTTGTTTGTTTCCAAATCAATGCACCCGATATCTTGCCATGGATACCAAGCGCTCCGCCACCACAATATTGACCTTCAATTACCGAAGCATCCAGACTCTGCCCTGGAGTAAAAGTAAACCTGTCAGCCTGGAGATTGATATTCATTATATAAGTTTTCTTTGAGGAGGACTCGCTTTGTTCCCTACCACAATGGCAATCTCCTTCTTCCTGCCAAGCCTTGGCTGCCCTTACACTGATCGATAATTTTGGTCTGTCACGCACAGCTGGATCAATTTGTGACAAAGTTTATTGACTTGCAAGCAGAAGCGAAGAAAGAAGAAGAAGAACGGCAGCAGAAAAAAGATTGCCTTGAGCCATCAAACAAAAGCACAAACCCACGAAACAAACCTGAGTAAGCTGTTTTTTTCTTAAACAGAAACAAAAGAGGGCAAGCAATTTTGTACATTTTAGAGATCAGCATAGACAATGGCACACATTATGCACAGAGACTTTCCTCAAATACAAAAGAATGATGTCCCTTTCCTCTCTTGTTTGTACAGATTCAATCATAAGCTTAAAAATAAAACCAACAACAACAAAACTATGCATATAAGAGACACATAAAGGACTGCTCTGCAGTAGGATGCAAAGAATGTCACTGTTTCTGTGTTTGAAAGAGACAAAATCAGTGATGAAAATGGAAAACTTACCTGTCCTTCCATGATCGTTATTTCTTGTACATTAAATCCATCTGATGAAATGTGTACCTCTGCATCCTCAAAACCTTCTGAAAAACAGAACAACACATACATTAATAGATAGGTATGTCAGCAGACATCTTTTGTTTACATGAAAGGCTACTCAGAGATAAATTTACAAGTCCTGTCAAAAAAGGTTTCTCAGAGATTTATATATCCTGTCACTTTGAAGTCACATAGAGATGTTAAAAATCATGTTACCTAAAAGTTAGTGAGAAATTCTATTTTTAAAAATAAAACAAAAAACCTGTCACTAAAATATGAAAGATTGATTTTAAGTGGGTTTTTTTTTTCAAAATAAAGTTGAATTAGTCTTACATCTTCATCTGTTCCCTTTGTAACAACTTATTTTCAGTCAACTAAGTACAAAGTTTTTCAACTCTACCAATGTGAAGAACAGAAAAATTATATCCAGTTAAGTCTGCTGTAGCTATTCTCATCAGCTATAAACTCTGCTTTGAAAGTTCTAGGCTGAAAACAACTTTGAGATGAATGTGTTAGCTGTCACAGTGACTATGTACAGTAGAGACTGCTTGATACTCATCTCTCTCTCTCTCTCTTTCCATGTTAGTTAAAGTGCACTATAATAACAGAACTCTGAACTAATATAATATAATGAGAGAGAGGGAGACAGACAGACAGACAGACAAACAAACAAACAGACAGACAGACAGACAGAAAGGCAGACAGACAGAGACAGAGACAGAGGCAGAGACAGAGATTTTCAGATTTTCTTTGATCCCAACTGTAAAACTGCCAAGAGAATGGATATGTATGGGTATTCCTTCAATTAGTTTTTTGTACTGCTGTAAATGGTCACATTCCTTGTCAAAAAGTTTGTTTTAGCAATGACAATCTGCCCAATTAAATCTCTCTCTCTCTCTCTCTCTCTCTCTCTCTCTCCTCTCCTCTCTCTCTCTCTCTCTCTCTCTCTCTCTCTCTCTCTCTCTCACAATTCTATGCAGTGTAAGCTGAAAAATACACACACACATACACATGCATGAACGCACACATGCACGCACGCACGCATGCACACACACACGCATGCACACACACACGCATGCACACACACACACACACACACACACACACACACACACACACACACACACACACACACACACATGACATACATGTGCAAGGAACTTCAATGACCAGCATCTTTGTTCAGCCTTTTTACTTAAACTATGACATAAAAAATAACATTTCTTTAAAATAAAATAAAAACAATAAACAAAAAAAATGTGTTCCTTATATAATCAACACCTCTTGCACTTCACCACAACACTTTCTTCTAACCAGCATATTAGCAATGTTTTTAAAGTGTTCACTTGCATACATTACATGTATTTTTAAAAGTCCACTGGTTGTTTGACAAGTATGGTCCTTGTTATATTACAAATTATAAAAACCCACCACCAAAAAAAAAAATCAATCCAAACAATTTCTCACATTCTTAAATACACATTTAAACTGATATTCCAAGTCAGGTTAATTGACAAGTATGACACACAGCTGTCAGTTTCCCCCCACTTTCAGCTCCTCTCAGCTGCTAATTAATTCATCCCATCCCAGCCCAGATGTGGGTCAGCTGGTGCTAAATATATAGCAGGAACTGACCACACTTGGACAAGTTAAAAGGAAACCTGGACGCACTAAATAAAGCACTCTGGACTGAGTGATGTTGGATTTGTGCACTGTGGACATAGGCCTAACATGACACAGATGAATGATATCATTATGAACTTACCCATGTTGAATCTGGAGGCTCGAGCCATGGACATGTGGCCTGAGGACTTGACACTGGACTGCTGGCTGATGGTGTTCTTGCCCCGGCCTGGGAGCGTGGCGGGGACGCTGCATTGTAACCACTGGCAGTGGACATGGCAGCTGTGGACTGCGCAGCGAAGCGAGGATCTGCGTCCTCCATCTCTCCGTCGCGAGACGCTCCGGCCCCCATGGTGCTGGTTGAGGGTGGCTCCGGGCTTCTGAAAGTGACCTTGCGTTCCGACGACTTTTTCTTTCCCCGTCCCTTTTTCCTGGTCTTTGTCAGGGATGAGGCATCCCCAGAGGTGGAGGAAGAGAGAGAAACACCGTCTGACCCTGCTGGAGGTTGGGAAGAGGGTGCCGACTGTTCAGATGAAGCGACTTTCTCTGGTTGTTCTGAAGACCCTACACTTGTCTTCTCCTCTGTATCTGCTTTGTAATCCTTTGAAGTAACTGTGTCACTGGCCTGACTATCCTGACTCTGGTTCACACAAGGGTCAGGAGCTCCTACAATGTCCTTACTGGCTTCTTTGTCCTCAGGGTGTTCCTCCTGCCCTCCACTTTCCTTATCTGGTGATGAGGGTTCTGCAGACTCCTTGGTCAAATCTTGTGGTTCTCCTGATGATGAATGTGGGGAATCAGGCTGTTCTTCACTCTTGTTGGTTTCCTGGGCAGTGGCTGGGCTAGGACTCCTTAATAAATCTTCACGATCCTCCTCTGTAGATTCCTGTTTTTCCTCTGATGCTGGCAAATCATCAGACAGAACCTTAACTGCTTTGGTGATGGAGTCCTGAACAATCAAAGAGCTAGTTTGTTGTAGGTTACTATGATTTTCTGATTCAGGTGGTTTTTCAGGTTCAAGTAATTCAGAACTGTCAGCTTTAGGCTCTGGTTCTGTGATGTGAGAGCTATCAGCTGTTTGGTCTGGACTTTCCTCTTTGCTCTTTACAGCTGTTTCTGTGGGATTTAACTCTTCTTTGAGGTTACCATTGACTTCTGTGGATTCAACAGCTGTCTCAGTTGAGTCTAATGGTACGGTCTGGTCTTTGTTACTTTCACCACCAACTTTTTCAGAAACTGGACCTTCCTCCTCTTTATCTTCTGAACTTTTTGCAACACCTCCAGCTTCTGGTGAAACAGTGGAATCTTGATGCGAATCTTCTGTCTTGAAGTCTGCTACTCCACTGTCTTCACACAGCTGAGACTCTTTAGTTCCTGATGAGTCTGCAGGTGAAGCTTCAGTTGCAGTCTCAGGCTGGAGTTGTAAGGGATCTGCAGCTACTTCAGGAGTGGATTCCTCTTCTGTTTTAACAGCTTGAGGTGCTGAACTTTCTGTAGCAGCAGTTGTTCCCTCTTTCTCATCAAAAGACTCGGGTGAATCTTGTGCCGCAGGGGCTTGTTGCTCTGCTTCTTCTTGAAGAGTTGTCTCTGCTGCAGCTGCTGTCTCTGGTTCAGCTCTTTCTATGCCAGCCTGGTCACCATCCACACGTGCAGAAGACTCCGGCACAGAATCACGGCTTCCTTCAGATGACTGTCCACCAGTCTGAACCTGCTCTGGCAAAGCACTGGGTGCAACACTGGTGTCTGGATCTTGCTGATCTGAAGTTTGCTGATCCGAATCTTTCCCACTCAATTCAACGGCACCGTGACCCTCAGCACTGTCTGTTACTCCTGCGGAAGAATCACCACCACTTTTCGCTAAACCTCCCGGTGCTGCTTCACCGTTTCCTTCCTTCTCTTCACAGTGTTTGTCTGACGGTTGTTCAGCGTGCGCGCTATCTACTGCACCACTGTCAGCACCAGCTGTATCCCCGCTGTCACCTGCACTGTTGGAATGGTGGTGGGGGGCAGGTGTGTCAGGTGTGGGGGAGGTTGCTGAGGGCTGTCCTTCTACCTGTGCTGGCTGTGGTTCTGTGTCCTTGCTGTCCTCTGATGTGGATGGGG
>CM060329.1:50814360-50839360 GCA_030674155.1 Stramonita haemastoma
TGATGTCATTTCATTCATTTCTTTTAATTGTCTTGCTCATAATCTGCTCCAATTTCCTCCTTTGATGTAATAAGTGTTCTTATTTGTTCATTGGGTATTGTTGTTTTTGTTGTTGTTGTTTTTTTTACAGAATCTCATCATCATAAGAACTTTTATCATCCCTGGGATTTCACTCATCACCAGACTTCAGTCTTCATCATCACCAGGACTTCAGTCATCATCATCACCAGGACTTCTTCATCACCAGGACTTCATCATCACCAGGACAATTTCATCTCCAGAACAGCAGTCCTTCACCATCACCTGGACTTTAAAATCAACCTTGACTTGTTCTCTGCAAGGTATGGTTGTGTTGTCTTATATTTTTCATTCTTTATACAATGATTTTAATTGTACTAGATCAGATGCTATCTGTTGATTCAGTATCATGATGATAATTGACACTCTTTGTTACCAGCAAGTTGAGTTTTCTCTAAATAAAAATGTACTGAATAAAATTGTAAAATATATTTAGTTAGAAAATCTGCTGCATCTATGGTACAGTGGTTAGCACCTTAGGTGATGGACTGGAATGTAGCAGGCTCGATTCCTGAGTGAAAGATTCAAAGGCAGTTTATTGAACTTGTTACTCATTCACATATACTATGAACCGAAATGTATTTTAATACTTAGAAGCGCTTTTGATTGCACCACTTTTTTACAGATTAATCCATGCATCTTCAACAACATTATCTGCGATTTACATCCAGATGTAAATATTCTTCTAGGTTTTATACACACTTGTGCACACAAATTGGAAAGCGTGGGTTTCTGAAATAGAGACAAATAGTAGGGAGCTTTGGCCAGCCCGCCTTCTGTTGTGTGCAATTTGGCTTGCCATGTGGTTGAATACATGGGGCCAGTCACAGAGCCAGCATTGCACTGACTAAAGGGACAGACTCAGGAAGGATAAATTGTTGTGCCAACACATAGCTATACGTTTTTGAGATAACCATGTATTCCTATGAATATCTTTGCCAGGTCTTCATCTCCACCAGAATTCCTTGATGGCAAGGACTTCTTCATTTCTGCAAGGACTTCTACATTGCAAAGACTTCTACGTAGCAAGGACACTATCATTGCCAGGACTTTCAAAAACCAAGTTTTTACTGGTTCTCTTCAAGGTATGGTTATATCACCTATCCTTTTCATTCTTTGTATAAATGATTTTAATTGTACTGGATCTGATGCCACACTGTCAATACAGTACCTTTATGTCACAACTCTTTAACATAAGTGACGTTCACATTCTGTATATTGTAAAGAAATTTAGTTTTTACAATCAAAAATGTACTTAATAAAATTGTAACAATGTGTGGCAGTAGCATAAATCCATGAAGCATTGTACTCAGTGCTATGTTCTGTTTTTTTTTTTCTTTATTGATGTTATTTTGTTTTGAATACCTTGCTCATAACCCACTCCACTGTCTCAGTTTTGGGATAATAACGTACTCCTGACATTATTGTCTCCAGGTCTTCATCTCCAGGAATTCATCATCACTCTAAGGACTTCTTCGTCACTCTAAGGACTTCTTCATCACTGCAAGGTCACCATCATTGTCAGAGCTTCTGAAAAGTTTTTTACCGGTTCCCTGCAAGGTAAAGTTCTGTCACCTACCCTCTTGATTTTATTTTTATACAAATGATTGTTATTGAACAGGATTTTTTGCTTAGACATTGGCCCAAGCTCCAAGTTTTTACGAGATTTTGCATGTGCAGCTGTTTTCTCACCACTGAGGTAGCAGCATTCAGGCCTCAGGCATGGTGTCTAAACACGCCAGTGTGTCTGCATTTTTCAAAAATTTTGTTGTTTGTTCCTATCGGCATACAATGGCCTACTCTTCCAAGAGTTGAAACAGGCTTTAGCATGTGCAAAAGATGTTATGCTTGCTAACATTCATACACACAGCTTCAGCTTACAGTCTAATCTGAAGGAATTTCAGGGCAACAGAGTTGGTACTGATGTTAACAACAGGGGGAAATTTTTTTGTCTATTGCGCATCTTGGTGGTGGCTTCAACCAGCACTGTCAGATTATGAGCTCAACGTTTTAACCACTAGACACCCCCCACCCCCCCACCCCCCCATCCCTGGATCTAACACCACTCTGTTGGTTGATAAAGTGCTCTGATGACACTTCTGTTGAAGATTTGGAGAAATGACCCTCTCAGTATTCAAAATACTTTGACTTTTCTTTGTGATGCACACAGAACTAGTTGGATCAAAATGTCAGAAAGAATGTCAAGTGATTTCTGTAAGGACCCAGACCCTGTTCCTGATGTTTTCATTGATGGAGTAAAAGAGGAGTGTGTGCAGAGATACAAGTGAAAATAACAGAAGTAACAGTTTGTTTAGTGATAATTGAAAAGTGTTAAGTGCTTTACAACAGTTTTCCTCTATAGTTTTCCCCATTAGATATTTAGGAACTGCCATGTGATGATAAATGTAGCTGCAAACACAGATCTTATGAATAAGGTGTAATTCATATCTTTGAAGAAAACAAATTAGTAGAAGCTGAGCAATCTTGTAAACTAAGTTATTCAGAATCTGTATTGCTGCAGTATAGAGTGGGTCATTACTTTGTAATTTATTTGTTGTTATGGATGTCTGAATATCAAAAACAAATATAATGACTGAAATTGTAAAAAAAAAAAAAAATTTAAATTAAAAGTAGCAAGATAGTGGGTAGCATGCAAAGGAATTGTATGTGAAAGGAAGATTGACAGAAAATATTTCAAATGATGGTATCCATATTTTTGCAAGGTATTACAAACTTCTGTCTCAAAAATATTTTAGGAATCAATGGCTGAAAACTCATCAAAAGAGGAGTAGTGTCATCCTAAGCTGAGTTTTGCTGTTAAATAAAAACTATTCATGTTGACAGGGATTCAGAGGAAGACAGGGAAAGGGAGAAAGACAGAGAGAGAGTAGATAAAGGGAGAGAATTACATAGAATGTAGATGAGAGGAAGATGTTTTTCAGAGGTGAAGTTTGTATCTGTGTGAGGTTAGTTTTATGCTGCAGTGAAATGTATAGAATTTGATAACATGAGCTGCCTGCGGAGCTCTCTTCATATCCGTATATATTCATATATATACATAGTTCTTTTTGTTTCCCATTCCTCAGCTAGAGCTCTGAGGTTTTGTCAGCCACGAAGTTTACTGATTTCGGACTAAAAATGGATTATTCTTTGGAAAGCAATGTTTCTGCATGCACTTGCACATGGGGCCCTGGATTATAGTTTCATCTGAAGGACTTTCGGGGAAGAAGATTCAGAACTGATACTCCCGGGTAGAATGCCTGAAAACGGGCATCTCTGTGGTGGCTAGATCCCACACCATCACATCAGATCACTAGCACAATGCTCTAACCACTAGACGCTCCTGCCCTCAAATATTGTGTTTATGTTTATACATTTTTATATCTAAACATCTCTTGTTTTAAAAAAAAGTAGATATTTTCTGCATAGAAGTCATGATACGTTAATTCTGTATAGCACCATTTTCTTCAATGATTGTTTCATATTTTTAAATATTTTGTGAATTCTTTGCTTTATGATTAATGCACATAACTTTGTTTCTGTTTTGAAATAATAACATATTCATGATTTTTTATCATCCTCAGGATTTAGCACCAGGACTTCAAAACTTTACCATTGCCAAGACGTCATCTTTGCCGAGTCTTCAGTATGTGCATCTTCACCAGAACTTCATCAGTGCCAGAACTTAATCATCAATGAGATTTCTTCAGCACCGAAACTTTGTCAATGTTGAGACCTCTTTAATGCCAAGACTCCTTAAACGTGGAGACTTCATGAACACAAAAATTTTATCAAGGCAAAGACCTCACCAACGCCAAGGCTTTATCATCACTGGTACATTTTCAACGCAGATTTCATCATTATTGAGATTTCAATAACATCAAATTGTTGGGACTTGACTATCACCAAAATATCTTCACAGGACTCGCCATTACTAGAATAACTTTCATCGCTCTTTTTTTTTTTTTATACCTTTTTATGTCACAGTAGATTTCTTTGAAAACAGATTCTCAATTTATAGTTTCATCTGAAGGGGGTATGTAGTCCGTAAGTTAACTCTAGGGTAAAATCCACTAAAACAGGTGCCTTCATGTTGGCTCAAACCCAGGCCATCAGGTCATGAGCACAAGGTTACAGCCACTAGGTTAACTCACCACTGAGTACAACATGATTATCACTTAGATGGTGGTAGGGATGTGTGGGTGTGTTTTTATGTATGTGTGCTCACTGAAGGGTAGGAAAACATGATACAATTTTATTGCACGGTGATTTAAGGTAAAGGGGTATTTGAGAGGAGGGGTAGGATGTACATTCTCATCAATAATTAAGGAAAAATTAGAATACAGTTGGAGAAAATCATTTATTTCATACTACTACTACTGTTTTTAAAAAATATGTTATTTCAATGAAAACATTTTTTGGTTGTTTCTCTCCTCAGCTGGGGTTTACCAATTTGTGAGAATTGGCATATGTAACCATTTTTTCCACATCATTAAGGTAGCCACATTCTGACTGTGGGGGTGCAGTTGAAAATTGAGCCTACTTATTTTGCCAGGACAGTCAGGAGGTATCTCCCTATTCTTTCTGATTTTTAATGGTCATGGGTTGTGTGTGTGTTCGTGTGTGTGTATTCGAATTTGCTAAAACTATTTATTGTCATTGGTTGCTTGTGTGTTGTGTGGGTCGAGTGCAAGTGCTTTGATTTGTTTTTGCAAGATATAGTGCTTTATAAATTCCGTGTATTATTATTATTATTATTTTGACATGCACAAGTCCACGGGCACATGGGTCTGACTTGCCGGAGTCTCCTCTGAAAGAATTGACATTCATTTTGATTTTCCTGTCAAAGTAAGAAGCTAGGGAAAGGCTGGGAGTTGAACCCAGTGCATAAAAAAACCAAGGTGTCTACATGCCATTGTGTTTAAATGCATACATTCATACATACATACAGACTGACAGGCCCAGTCCCAACTACTAATCCTAACCATAACCTGATACTAACTGATTACACTAACCCTGACCCCTATCCTGCATGTGAACACACTTGCAAGTGGATGCAATGGTATATGGACATAAGGGTAACTTTTCTTACCTGAAACCACAAATTTGAGAAAATTGGATATTTAGGAGAACAGAATAAGATATCTTAAGTTCCAAGGCAAAGACGGTTTTATCAAACAAAAATTTTGTTTTAAAGTTATAACAAAGAAAGTGACTGAGCAATCGTACCGTGTGCTTCTTTATATCTGGTCCCCGTGTACCAGCAGTTTTGTTATCTGTTTCTACCAGCACACAATGGCTCACTCTTCCAAAAGGCAGAGCAGGTTTTAACATGTGCATAAGATACTGTGTTCAATCATACCTGGGACCTCAGTTTAGTTTCATGTGAAGGAAATTTGGGGGAGGGGGGATAGGTATAGGGGGTAAGAGCAAGCTTTTTTATTTGTTTAATTAAAGAAGAAGGACATAGAGAATTTAGAACATTGATGTTGAGATAGGGGGGGAAAAAAGGTGGCTAGATATTTATTAGTAAAACATGACGAGACAGCCAGATGGTTGACTACTACACGTATGCAATAAGTAGAGGGTTCGGAGGTGGGGAAAGGGTGTACAGAAAGATGTAGGTTATGCATCTTCAGGTTTGTGGGAGTGTGTGCAAAGAAGGAGGGGAGTGTTTGTGTACATGGGAAATAATTTGTGCTGCAAACAAATTATGTGCTCTGGCATGGATATGTTGCTATGACATTGGAAGCAACACTCTTGGTTCTGTTGTAAAACCAATTCCATAGTATGTCTGACTTGGAGTATGTGTGTACTTATGTTACCATTCATTGGCTTTGCAGTGAATTCTAAAATCATAAATCATGAAATCTGTTCAGTTGTTCATTGAACCTTTGTTGTTGATGGGCTGGAGCAGCACTTAAATTGTAGAAATTGTTTGTATTATTTTGCAATATAGCCTTACAATTACCATCACTTGTGTGTATGATGTTTTAAGTGGAAAAGCGGTTACCTAAATAACCAGTGCTTTTTTGTTATTCTGATCAGACTGAATAATTCTGTTCAGTATTATAGTCTAGAAATTTTTGTTGTGAACTAGTGATAAAAGATTCTGACCCTAAAGTAAATATTAATTTGGGCACGAACATAATGAATTGTGTTGTGGATAAACCCATGCTGTAGCCTTAGGACTGATATTGCCATGGCAGAATTGACTTCTGTACAGATGCCAAAGCAGCATGAATTTTTGGAAGTGGTTTTATGTGTGTGGAAATTAGCTAGCTAGTTCTATATGATTTTCAGTCTGTATTCATGTGTATGTGTCTGTGAGAGAGAGAGAGGGGTAGGACACCTGTGCACTATTATCACTGATTGGCATGGATATGTAGCCAGGACATAATTATTTTATAAACATTAGCGAAAAAAAGTTGACTAATGTCAGCGATTTTGAGCCAACTCCCAGACTGATGATCAGCTGAGGAAAATATTGAGAGATTTACGAACTGAATAGATAAACCCAAAAACACCTCTAATACATTTATATAAATATCTATATATATGATGTACCTATGTGTGTGTATAATCACAAATCATGGTGCTCCCTTTTCTGCCATCCCCACCCCCTCAAATTGATATTAACCACAGAATAATTCAAAACAATACTGTTACAACCAAGATCATTACAGACCAATTAAAGCAAAGAAACTGATCTCCACTTAGCACTGAGCACATATGCATGCACACATAGAGAGAGAGAGAGAGAGAGAGAGGAGAAAGAAAGCAACCCCCCCCCCCCCCCCCCCCCCCCCATCACAAAGTTTTTTTCTGGAAAAGGACACGACAAATTGCAATCGAGAACACACACGTGTATGCACACACACACTCACACTCAGCAGCAGAGAGAAGAGAGAGAGAGATTTTTGTCTGAAAGAGGACACAATGGAGAGAACAAAGTGTGCAAGTGACTACACACACATGCGCACACACACACGCACACACATACACACACACACACACACAGCAGCACACAGAGAGGAACACACACACACACACACACACACAGCAGCACACAGAGAGGAACACACACACACACACACAGCAGCACACAGAGAGGAACACACTCACACACATACACACACACACACACAGCAGCAGAGGAAGAGAGAGAGAGGGACACACACACACACACACACACCGCACACGCACACACACACACACACACACAAACACAAACACACACACAGCAGCACAGAGAGAGGAACACACTCACACACATACACACACACACACACACACACACACACACACAGCAGCAGCAGAGGGAGAGAGAGACACACACACACACACACACACAGCACAGAGCAGCAGCAGAGGGGGAGAGAGCAACACACATACACTTTTTTTTCTGGAAGAAGTCGCAATGGACAGCACAAAGTATGCAAGCAAGTACACAAACACACACACACACGCACACACACACACACACACACACAC
Source organism: Stramonita haemastoma (assembly GCA_030674155.1). Taxonomy (NCBI): domain Eukaryota; kingdom Metazoa; phylum Mollusca; class Gastropoda; order Neogastropoda; family Muricidae; genus Stramonita; species Stramonita haemastoma. Next base: position 50,821,933 of record CM060329.1, read on the forward strand.
ACACACACACACACAACACACACACACACACACACACACACACACACACACATCAGCACTCATAACTAAAATACACAAAAACAAAACGAACCACCCAGAAATCAACAACTTACCTGCAAAACTGTACAGCCCTCTAGAACAGTAGCGTGCATTTTTCTGTGTCAGTGCAATCTGTCTGTAGCAGAAGTTTAGCCAGATCTCTGGTGTGTTTTGTGCTGTGCCGGACGGTTGGCAGGGAAAGTGTGTCAATATTGACTTACCCTCTTTGTACGCTAAACTAACCAACCTTGGGCTTTCTATGGTCTTTGGAGAGAGAGAGAGAGAGAGGTCTGTGGGGTGGGTGGGGGTTGTTGCCCTCGAGTGACCCTCATTTCCTTTAATAAGCTTGCTTTTTGTTTTATTGGGGGGAGGGGGGGGGGTTGCTTTTCAAGAATTTTTTTTTTTTTTTTTTTAATTTATTGTTGCTTTTAGATCATTTTTCTTTTCAGACTTCTGGTTCCTTGTTGTGAAAAATTGTCTAATGACTGTTATATTGTGTTTTCTATGTTTTTTGAAAGTATGTTTTCTTTTTGTTCTGATTGCTTATTTTGGTTTGGTTTTGTCCATTAATTAATTGTCATCAGTGCTTGTTCATGTGTATTTCTTTCAAATTTATTTCTTTTGTTTTTCAGTCTGTTGTGTTGTAGTGTTTGTTTCTAGCTTTAGTGTATTTTACTTTTGTATCTTCTTGTATGTTTGGGATTTTCTTTTCTTTTTTTTTTTTCTTTTTTTCGTTTTTACAAATTTACCAATTTATTATTTCTAGGTCTTGTTTATTTTTGTCGTCAGTTGTTATAGATAAAAAGGTTTAGAAGTTTGAAACATTTAATTTTGGCAGCCATATTGGATTGTTTCCATGGCAACAGAGCACAAAACAAAATAATTCTTATATTTTTATGTGTTACAATTGATGCCCTTTCAATATACGGCATAACTTTTGACATGGGCTTGTAAACAAAATGTCATCAGTTTCGACCCCCATGTCCCAACTTGCCAAGAAGTAACCTGTTTCTACAGACATTTTTTTACAACCTGAATTGTTTAAATTTACACAGGGAGATCATCATAAATGTATCTAGCAATTTTGGGGGTAAAAAAACCTGATTTTAGGCACTTTTTGCCCTGGAGTCAAAATCGGTACTGACTCCACTCCCCAGAAAAGTCCTGTTGATGAGACTTAAGTGAAGCCCTATGTGCAAATGCATGCAGAACACTTGCACATGTGTTAAAACCTTTTCCTGTATTTCAGAAGATTATACCATTCATGTAGGTAAGAAGAGATGACCAAAAAATGTATGAAAGAAATGCATGCATACTGGTGTCCTGTTTGGACACCATTCCTGATATCAGAATATGATTACCTTTAATGGTAGGCAAAAACAGTTGCATACACCAAACTCTCCACATTGGTAAACCTCAGAGCTGTAACTAAGGAATGAAAAAAATTATGATAAAGGTTGGAGAGTGAAACGGACAAAATAAACTGATAAGAAATCGTGGGCGTGAAAGAAACGGGCTGTTACTTAAAAGTACAGATTCAGTCTGACATCTTAAAACAGTAACAAAGAAACTTGCGTAGCAAAGATCAAATCACTGTTCAACATATTCCGATGTGGTAGAAAAAAATCTTTATTAACTTCTGAAGATTGTGTTAAAACAGCTGGAAATTTGACTTCGTTTGTAAATATTTCATAAATTCAGAAGAGATCTTATTTCAAATAACCGTGTAAAATAGTATTTATCTTCAATATGGTAGCAAACATTTGAAAAAAAAAACTGTTCAAATAAAATGGGCAAGATCCATCTTGAATGTATATATATATATATATAAATACGTATGTATATGATGATGATGAAAAAGGTACTCCATTACCTTTCTGGTTAAAATAAAACCATAGAAAACTTGTCTAAAAACACTTGTTTGAGAAAAATCGTTTTGCAACCCACAACTTAAATGTGAACCCCCCCCCCCCCCCCAAAAAAAAAAAAAAAAAAAAAACCCAGCTGGCGCCACCTAGTCCCCCAAAACCCCCAACTAAATCAAAATTTAAAAAAATATTCAACAGATCTTACTATTCAGACTGGAAAACTAGGGAGATAAAGTGAAAAATGGGAGGAATACAGAAAGTTGATACAAATGTGCATGCATATCTGTCTATGCATAATATTTTTTCTCTTGGTCTAGGTTTCGAGTCGTTGGTTTCGCTCAATCCATACCGTGTGTGTTCCTGCCCTGCCTCCCTTCCAGAGGTGAAACAGGAGCTGACAGCTGTCCTAACCAACACAGCTGAACTGGCAGGAAAAAGCAAAGTTTAAAATAAAAACCTCTTTAAATTAAAGTTGATCTGCAGAAGGGAGGGATGACGATGGGCGCAGTGGTGTGAGGGATGAAGTGAAGAGAGGTCTGTTGTTCTCAGTGATCGGTGGGAGGGTGAGGGAGGTAGACTATTCTGCTGGAGGCTTTTGTTCCGTTGGTCTGCACATCACCATCACAAGCACAGCTAACAGAAGTGTAAGGCAGGAAGAAACGGGTTACAGTCGATAATAACTTGAGTTTAAATTTCACAGACCTTGCACAAGACATGAAGAATTATGTTGCAGTTACTATTTACATGATTCTTTTAGTAGTTGAAGTGGCGTGTGTGGTATAACGTTTACGCGTTTGTGTACATGCAGTGTGTGTGTGTGTTTAACAAATGTTACTTTTTGTCTCGTGCGTTTAAATTCATGTGTGTCAGTCTTGTCAGGTTTTTTTTTTTCCAATCTTCAGTTGTTTAAATATGTTTTCATTCACTGCAAAATAAATGTCCTTAAATAGGTGACAGTGAAACATTGAACTGAATTGAAACTCCACAGACCTTGTAGATCTACTCAGAAACACTATGTATACAGGAAGTAATGAAGCTTCAAGATCCGAATCATTTTAAGAAAAACTGTCATCAGTTGGTGTTCCGTTCGCCATAACCCGCATGCCGTCAGCTGCTTAAAATACCTTCTATCTCTTCACATCAGTAGGAGAAATAGTCTGTCCGTCAGCTGAAGTGAGTGAATCTGTCTGTCAGTTAATTAGCTGAAATGAGTGAGTCTGTCAGTCAGCAGAAATGACTCTGTGTGTCTGTCTGTCTGTGCTCTCTCCTGTCCACTATTTCTCACAGTCGGTCTCAGCTCACCTTGGGTTTGTTCTGGTAACCATTGTTATACATCCGTCCATCAGGGGAGCGTGCACAGGTCTCTTTCTGATGGATTTCGCTGTCACAATCAGATAAAAATACAGTCTGTGACACTAGCTTTTAATATTTTTTTTAATTCCACAAAAAAACATTTATATTAATAGACATAGATCCGAGCAACTGCAAAAGTTCACCAAAATTCTGTGCATTAGGGGGGGAGAGGGGGTGCTTGCATGACTGTACGTATGCATATTCGTGTTTACACATTCGGATATAGCCTACATGCACACAAACGCTAGCACAAACATAGGGTTCTGTGTGTCTTGAGTTGGCCTTTACTCCTTAATGCAACACCGATTTTTACTTGGGCCACTTTCTCATTAATTGAGATAAAGTCCTGAGACACCAAAATTTAAACTCGTCTCTCCCCCCCCCAAAAAAAAAAACAACTGTAGAAGCTGAATGATTCTTACACAGTACAAGGCGCCACAATCAGCATGCACCATGGATGAAGCAAGCGCATTACCAGCCGCCATGAGACTCGAGAAAAATGTATGTTACATTGCAGTTGTCTTCAGGGGTGCCCCCACAGCCCCCAGACTAAGGGATAGATAGACAAAATTACACTCTCTGGGTCATACAGGGGTGCCTCCACAGCCGCCAGACTAAGGGATAGATAGACAAAATTACACTCTCTGGGTCATACAGGGGTGCCCCCACAGCCGCCAGACTAAGGGATAGATAGACAAAATTACACTCTCTGGGTCATACATTTTTCAAAGAAATTTTTGTACCCATATTGCTATACTGAACTCTGTCCAATAATTGCAAGGTATCAAAACCGTTTCTGTGATAGTAAATTCCAACTTCATGGAATGAATGAATAATCTTTATTTTTGAAGAATAACAGAATAAGTATTCACATGTTTGTTTTTCACCTGGCCCTTGTGCTGACTAGGGATTAGCAAAACGAAAACAAAAGAAAAGCAAAGTCACCAACACCCAACAATAAAAGTTCAACCAGTGATTTTGAAAAAGGAGATAGGTATACATTGAACAAATGCATAATCCCCACTGGGTAGATTAATAATTATTTAAACAAAAAAGAGAACGCATTCAACAACACATAACCCCTAACTGACCCGAACATTCATGTCAAGACAGATTCGCTGTTTATAATTAAATCAAAATGATCAAAATTGAGAGAAGAGAGCAACCCAAACCAAAAAAAATACATATCAAAACCTTTTCACACATCTTCCTTACTCTAAAACAATATTATGAAGAAAGAACAAATAAAAACTAACAAGAAAAACAGCAGACAAACATTTAAGAACTCGACAATAATATTGTTGATTTCTTAAATGTTTGTTTACTGTTAGTTTCTATGATGTAATTACGAAGAAAAGGGGAGAAAATTTAATACAAAAAACATAACAGCAAACAAAGATTTTAAGAAATCAACATAATGTTAAACCCAAAACATAACGGGCATGGAGATTGAGATAAGAGGAAAGAGAACTAGGAGGGGGGGGGGGGGACATGGGATACTGACTAGGTCCATGTTTGCCGCACGTCCACTGAAGTATGTTCACCACCACAGGCCCGAGGGATGCTGTACAGGTCTCCACGATCAGCTTTCCCCTCCAGCAAACTGACCACACACACACACACTTTACATTTGCATTCATACCACCCACAAACTATATACTTATAAAAAAAAAAAAAAACCTACACTAAAAAACATTCAAACAAGCTCCCCAAAAATACCCATCCCCTGCCCCATAAATCGAGTGTTGTACCATGTATCATTTATTTATTCTTTTATATCAAGGATAATGGAATAAGCACACATGCACTTTTTTACATCCAGACCCCGTGTGTATGCACTTTTGTCAGTTTTGTCATCTGTTCCCACCTGCACACGACATACCCTTCCGAAAAGCGGAACAGGATTTATCGTGTGAGCAAGATGTTCTACGTGCGTTCTCACACGGGACCTTGGCTTATAGTCTCATCCGAGGGACTTTTGGGGAGAGGGGAGTCTGCACTGATGTTAACTCCGGGGAAAAATCCCCTTGAACAGGATTCGAACCCGGGTCGTCAAATTGCGAGCACAATGTTTTAAGCACTAGGCTATCCCCCCACCCCCACCCAACCCCCAACCCCCAATACATACACAAACATTAACCTCAGAGACAGACAGACAGAAGGAGAGAGAGGAGACAGGTAGGCAAGGAGGGAGAGACGAACAGACCGAGAAATAGAAAAAGAGCGCTACAGTGTGCATGGAGCAAACCTGCGAGCATGGCGTCGAATGAGATCCATTTCATACACCCTGTGAGGCCGCTGGGACAGCACAGGTGGAAAGGCTCCAGTCAAGGGTAAAGATTTCCCCACAGGTCTGAAAATTAATACACACCACAGGAAGGCTGATGGTCTGTTCCTGTCCCTGTTTGTCTCTGTCTGTCTGTCTGTCTCTCTCTCTCTCTCTCTCTCTCTCTCTCTCTCTCTCTCTCTCTCTCTCTCTCTCTCTCTCTCTCTCTCCTGCATCCTTATGAGGAGGGTAGCGACTGGATGTGAGAAAATATTTTTTTAAGGCATGTCAGTGCTTATCTATTATCCTGGAAATAAACAAATTTGCTATGTTTTGCCTTGCCTTTACTTACCTTGTTTTATTTCTCTGTGTGTCTGTGTTTGTCTCTTTAACGCCCCCCCCCCCCCCCCCCCCCTGCCCTTCTGTCTCCTGTAATGTCTCTTTGTTCCTAATGAAGCATATGATAGAACGGGCAATCAGCTTGAAGTGGTAGTGTATGTAGACACTAGTGCAACCAACGGCAATGAGGAGTTATGTAGCGTTGTAATGTGCCCACACTATTAGACTGTTAAGGTGTTACACATGTAGTCTTTTGTACACACTCTTATCCTCTGCAGTGTAAGTGTATAATTATATGAGGTGTTGTGTGGAGCATTAGAGCTTTGTAAGGTGTAGATTGCAAGGTCTATTTTAGTGTAAAGTATGGTGTAGATTGTAAGTTCTTATGGTGTATACTGTAAGGTCTATTTTAGTGTAAAGTATGGTGTAGATTGTAAGGTCTATTTTAGTGTAACGGGGTGTTCGTATCAGCTTTGTGTAATTGAAAAAAAAAGAGTAATCATTACTTTGCTATTTACACAGAGCGTCTATCGTGTTGTATGGAGTAGTGCCTTTGGTGAAGTGCATGGACGGTGGTAGTATGTACTGCAAAACTCGATGCATACAGTGTGATATTTATTTGTGTAACAATACTCGTACACTGTAAATTCAACTTGCTATAGATCTTCTCTGTGTGCTTATTTAGTTTTGTTGTTGTTGATGTTTTGTGTGTGATTAAAAAAACGTAGGCCCTACTTCAATAAAAGATGTCAGCCTCTGTTATCATTTTGATCTTGTCAGCTGTGTGTGTGTGTGTGTGTGTGTGTGTGTGTGTGTGTGTGTTTGCCTAAAGTATTTAAGCAGCGTCGAGCGTGGTTACCACTTGGATAGGTGACCGTTTGAGCGCCTTGGCTTCAGTACAGTCTCCCCCCCAGTTTAGAGTTTAGCCAGCTGTAAATGGGTATCTGCCCTCTTTAGGGCCAGGGAAGGTAAAGCAGCGAGGGAGAGGAGATGGGCGCCGCCCTCAATATGCTGGCCCTTGGAGAAGCTGAAGTCTCTGATGCCTCGCTCCCTTACGACCGTCTAGGTCATGGGACACATTTACCTTTTAACCTTTTTCTTTTTCAACCAATGACTGTACTCACTCGGTGGTCAGCAATTTTTTGCTGTCGCAGGACAAACAGTTGACTGGCAGATGCCTGCAACAGAATCAGATATCAATTGCTTGCTGGACTGCTCCAAATGTCTCTACTTTTCAGATTTTACTACTGGAAATATGAACAATACATGAAAATCTTAAACCCATTTCTTTCTTTTTCTGCTGACTTTCAAAACACACACTAGTACTCTTCTTTCCCATTCCACTCGCCTCCCCCGTCCCCAACGATTACAAATTCACAGTAAATTACCGTCTTCTATAAGTTACGAATTGTTTTTACATTTGAATGATTTTCGGTTCCTTCTTAAAGGCTGCCGGTTGCATGCCATGCTTCATCTTTTTGAAGTTTTAGAGAACATTTTTTTAGGGTGGGGGGAGATCAGTGAATATGAAAGTAGACATAAATAAAATGAACGAAACTTGCGGGGAGAAACAAACAGCATCACCAGAAAGAACTTTAACATAACAGTATGCTTGTCAACTTCTGTGATTGCGAAAAGAAGACCACCATTTTAAAGTCTGCAATGTCCTTCTGAAGGTGTATGTGTACAGCAAGGATTTTAAAGAAAACAAAGTTATCAGCATCCTGATTTGGTTCATTTAAAACACAAACGCGCACACACCACACCACACCACACCACATCACACCACAACACATCACATCACATCACAACACACCACACCACCACCATCACCACCACACAACACACACACACACACACACACCACACCACACCACATCACACCACACAACACCACACACACAACACAACACAACACAACACAACACAACACAACACACACACTGACTGTTTAGCCCCAGCGGGTCCAGGAGGTATTTTGTGGACGAAGTTGTGAAGCTGTCGTTTGACAGCATCTTGGAACCGAGTGAGTTCTTCACTCTCCGCTTTGAGAGACACTATCTCCGACAGCCACTGGTACCGCTGCTCACACTCCTTTTCCTGTCAACACAGGAGATTAGGCTACACTCTAGCATCTCCTCAGGCAGCATCTTACAAAACAATGACTGTAGAGTACAAACCAAAATCAAGACAGGGGGAAACACAAAAAGCTTTTAAAACGTCATTCAACAACCATCACTAGTGACAAAGCTTGACAACTACATTTTCCATATGGAATGTACATCCTGAAATGAACTGCTTAGCTGTTGGACAGATCTAGATGCTGTTAAAAGGAATTGAAATTCCTTGACAAAAACCACACACATATAATTATAATTTTGATAAATTAACCTGTTCAAGTTCACTCTCCTGTTACTTTGGGCCAGAAAAACACCCGTTTCTTTTTTTTTTTCTAAATCATTAATTTAAAAAATGAATATACCCTAGACTTCACACTGACTTATTCTGATTTAACATCTCTTGTTTCAACACTGCAGAGTACACACTGGCATACGGGTATCTGTATCGAACGTGGCAAACCCTTGGCATCCAAAAACACCTACGTGGCAAAGAGTTATATAACAAACTTTCACATTCAGGTAACCAGCTGCAATAGATTGAGGCAGGACTGTTATGCTGTCAGAACTGTCTGTGAGGAAAAAGGTACCTGGTGGGACCCTGTCCCCCCCCCCCCCCCCCCCCCCACACACACACACACTTCCTAATGGGCACTCGGCACATATCCATAACTCCCTGCAGTTCTAATTCATTTTCATCCTGCAGATCCCTACCCCTGATGACTCCTTTAGGCCTACTGTTATTCAAGGCTGTGTGGGGGGAGTCACTGTAACAGGGCATGTGACCAACTGGGTACATTTTTAAAAGCCTGTCAGAGTGTGTGTGTGTGTGTGTGTGTGTGTGTGTGTGTGTGTGTGTGTGTGTGTGTGTGTGTGTGTGTGTGTGTGTGTAGGCGGGGGGCTGTTTTTGGGGGGGTGTTTTTGTTGTTGTTGTTGTTGTTGGCAGTTTACTGTACCAACATTGACCGTTTCTCAGATGCTGCACAGTCTTTAGGTTTCCAGCGATGCCTTTCAATCCTTTGGCAATGACAAAGGGAGTGATCCTAGACAAGAGTTACACCGTACCGCCCCTCTTCCCTCCACTGTCTGCATGCAGGGCAAAGCCCACACCCTCTTCCTTATTTCTCTCTCTGACTAACTAGAAACATCTCCCTAAGCGGAGTCTGACTCACTTAAATCTCTCTGTCTCTTCTTTTGTTAAATTTTCTGTGCATGACATAGCAGGTAGTCTCAACCAGGGCAGATAATATAACCGGTCACTTCGGCAGAGCTGCCTTGTCAAGGATGAGGCCATATAAATATGTGACCCGTATGGAAAACACCCTCGCGTGAATCCATACAGGGCACCGTTTGCTACTGAATATCATACAGATGTTCATCCCCTAGCCACGTAGGTCCAGTGTGGGATAACAGGCTGCTTGCGGCAACCACTGGGCAGCTAAGAAACAAAGAATAAGATGGGAAAAAAAGGCGTGTTGAGGAGCTGGTGATAGAAGAAAGATCCGCCTGAAAGAAGAAGGAAGACAGTCCAAAGGGAAAGAGTGGAAGAAAATGAAAATGGAGAAGGAAAAAAACGAAAAAAACAAAACACCAACGATGAAGATGTGAGAAGAACATTTAGCTTTTAGATTTTCTGGGGGGGAAATAGAGCTGGAAAATGGACCAAGCAGACATTCAAAAAAAAAAAAAAGATGATAGGAAGAGAAGGATACAAAGAGAGGGATAGAACAGACAAAAAAAAAATCCTAGCACAGACTTTCCAGAAGGTGAGGTTACTATTTATACCAAAAGACCCCCAGCTTCCCCAAGGGGGGAGGGGTGGGGTGGGGACCCCAACAGAGGATACAGAGGATGAGACCCCAACAGAGGATACAGAGGATGAGACCCCAACAGAGGATACAGAGGATGAGACCCCAACAGAGGATACAGAGGATGAGACCCCAACAGAGGATACAGAGGATGAGACCCCAACGGATACAGAGGATGGGGCCGAATGATGTCGTACATGCTCACTGATCTGTTCCATGGCTTCCCGCATCTTCGCCATTTCGTCCTTTATCTCAGGGTCGATCATCATACAGCTGGAATGCAGGGCCAGAGACATGCCCGACTCGTCGTGGTAGGACGAATCCTGCACACACACACACACACACACACACACACACACACACACACACACACACACACACACACACACACACACACACCAAGAGACAGGAGAGTCAGTGTTGACAGGCTGCTACATCATTGTTGACATTGCTACATCTTTGTTCGCATTGCTACATCATTGTTGATAGACTGCATGCTACGTCCTTGTTGACAGACTGCATGCTACATCATTGTTGACATTGCTACATCATTGTTGACATTGCTACATCACTGTTGACATTGCTACCTCACTGTTGACATTGCTACATCATTGTTGACATTGCTACATCATTGTTGACATTGCTACATCATTGTTGACAGACTGCTACATCATTGTTGGCAGGCTGCTACATCACTGTTGACATTGCTACATCACTGTTGACATTGCTACATCACTGTTGACAGACTGCAACGTCACTGTTGACAGACTGCATGCTACATCACTGTTGACAGACTGCTACATCACTGTTGACAGACTGCTACATCACTGTTGACAGACTGCTACATCACTGTTGACAGACTGCATGTTACATCACTGTTGACAGACTGCATGTTACATCACTGTTGACAGACTGCATGTTACATCACTGTTGACAGACTGCATGATACATCATTGTTGACAGACTGCTACATCACTGTTGACAGACTGCTACATCACTGTTGACAGACTGTTACATCACTGTTGACAGACAGACTGTTACATCACTGTTGACAGACTGTTACATCACTGTTGACAGACTGCATGCTACATCACTGTTGACAGACTGCATGCTACATCACTGTTGACAGACTGTTACATCACTGTTGACAGACTGTTACATCACTGTTGACAGATTGCATGTTACATCACTGTTGACAGACTGTTACATCACTGTTGACAGACTGTTACATCATTGTTGATAGACTGCATGCTACATCACTGTTGACAGGGGGGGAGGGGGCTGAAATTCGTGAGAAACTGTTGACAGTTCTGGTATAAGCTTGTGACCTGCGTGGGGGCGAAAATTGCTGATAAATGGGTGATATTTAGTCGTGGTATGAGACTGTGGTGTGTGGGGACTGTTAACCCTTGTATGGGCCTGTGGGGGGTTGAAACTCCTGACGAACTGTTGACAGTTAGTTGTGGTATGAGTCTGCAATGTGTGGGATCTGTTAACCCTTGTATGGGCATGTGGTGCGTTGAAACTCCTGACGAACTGTTGACAGTTAGTTGTGGTATGAGCCTGCGATGGGTATGGCGGTTAATTAAAAATCCTGATAAAGTGTTGGCAGTAGGGGAAGTGAACTTTGTGAGGAGTAAGGTGGAGGGTGGGGGAGTTGATATCTCTAATTAACAAACGGTTGACAATTATGGTATGGAGTGAGAAGGGGAGAGGGGAGGGAGGGGGGTGATATCCCTAATTAACAAACTGTTGACAATAATAATTCTTGCTCATTTCCTGCATCCCTCCACTATATGCACATGAGAACCGCGCGCAGCCCCTACTGACAGTTCGTGCCTAGCCGAGCTACTGTCCAGACGTTTATCATATCGCCTCTCGCTGTGTCGGCAACGCCCATCACTATCAGGAATCTCAGCACTAGCTATAATAGTTTCTAGACCTTGCTTTTCTTGGTTTGTTTTATTTTGTGTATAACTTGGGGTTGTTGTTGTTTTTTGTAGTGCTTGTGAAATCTATTTTTTGTGGAAAAGTTTCTGGGGGAAAAAAAAAAAAAAAAAAAAAAAAAAAAAAAAAAAAAAAAAAAATGGAGACCCATTCTGTGGACTACACCAGTGACCAGGATTCGGTTATGGAGTCAGAATCCTATGAAGAACCACAAGCTGGCACCTCTGCTGAACCCTTGGTGGAAAGGGAGCCATCTCTCCGAGACATTTTTTCAATCATTCAGAACCTTTCCAAAAGAATGGACAATTTTGAAAGAAGTGCACCGCACACCAAGAAGAGGAAAATTAGCGACGCTGATAAACCCCTCGCTGAGAATGAAGGGAAAAGGAAGAAGGCAGGTAGTGATTCAGAATTTGTCACCGACAGTGTTTCTGATAAGGCAGAGGAACTGGAAAAAGAGCTGATAGCAGATGCTACAGAGGAGGAGGATGACGATATTTTTGCTGAAATGGCATCATCTTTTGACGATAATGAAGAAAAAGGACCACCGGTCTCAGGAAAATTGGCAAAGCTGCTTGAATCCAGATTTGGATCAAAACTTCCAGACAGAAAGCTGAGGGAAAAACTGACAAAGTACCCGATTCCCGAAAACTGCGCATACCTGGGCGTTCCCCGAACAAACCAGGAAGTTTTTTCTGTCCTCAAGCCCTTCACTAGAAAGACAGACATTCGGATGGCAAATACACAGAAAACACTGTCAAAAGCTGCCATAGCCATAACCCTCTGCACCGACCGACTTTTGAGGGTAAGAGATACCATCTCAGGGCAGGATGCCACTACAGCACGCAGTGAACTGACCGGATGCATAGCTCAACTTTCAGATGCCCTTGCCCTCACAGGTCACGCCAACCATGACCTGTCCCAGAAACGGAGAGACATGCACCGACCCTGCCTACCCCGTGAACTCTCTGGCATATGTGCACCGCAGGTTGCCATGACCCCAGATCTACTGTATGGCTCTGATTTTCACAAATGTCTAAAAGAAGTGCAAGAGTCCCAGAAACTCGGTCAGAACATGCGTGGTCAGCAAAAGAGGAGCACGTGGCAGCATAACAACAGTAGCTCTTTTTTAGGCCGGAAGCCGTGGAGGCAGGGGCAGGGGGGGAGTTCCTTCGGTCAAGCAAACAAAGTGTTTTGGAAGAAGGGTCAGAAAAACAGCCACCGGCAGTAACTCGATCTTTGACAGAACCGCCCCTCCCTTCTGGAAACAAGGTTAGTGAGTTTGAACTTTGCTTGCCTTCTTTGTGTGCTTATCTTGAAATGAAGCATGATAACTTTAAAGCAGGAAGCTTAAAGGAAAAGCTGTCGCACTGGAATGAACTAACTTCTGACCCTGATGTACTTGAAACAGTTGAAGGAATTAAAATCACCTTTGATGATTGCCCAGTAGACATAAAGCAAAGTTCGCAAAGGTTGTTTAGCAAGCGTGAAAACTATGCTGTTGACTCTGAAATAAGAAACTTGTTGAAAAAAGGTGTGATAAAAGAGTCTTTACCTGAATCAGGACAAGTTGTCTCACCTATCTTTGTTAGGGAGAAAAAAGACGGATCATTTAGAATGATTTTAAATCTGAAAGCTCTGAACAAAAATGTGGAATATAAGAAATTTAAGATGGAAACGATATATACAGCTTTGGATCTAGTTACACAAAATTGCTTTTTCGCATCAATTGATCTGAGAGATGCGTATTACGTCATAGCAGTAGAGGAGACTTTTCGGAAATATCTGAAATTCAGATGGAGAGAAAAACTGTACTGTTTTCAGGCAGCTGCTATGGGACTCAGTCCGATTCCCAGAAAATTCACAAAACTCATGAAACCTGTCCTAGCACGCTTACATGATATGGGTCACCTGATCACTTCATTCATTGATGACAGTTTGATTGTGGGAGAGACTGAAACAGAAGTTGTACAGTGTGTGGTAGACACGATACAATTATTAGACTCCCTAGGTTTCTATGTACATGAAAAGAAATCACAGTTCATGCCTGTGCAAAAAATCACCTACCTGGGTTTCAAAATAAACTCAACAGACATGACAGTCACACTGACAGATGAACGGAAACAAAAACTGCTGTGTGCATGCATTCTATTATTCAGTCAGGAAAGTACAACTGTAAGATCTCTGGCATCTTGTATTGGACTAATGGTTTCTTGTTTTCTTGCTGTGCCATTGGGTCCTTTGTACTACAGAGCACTTGAACAAGATAAGTGTTCCGCACTTAAACTAAGCAAGGGGAACTGGGAAAAGCCTGCTGTGTTATCAGCTGAAGGGAAGACAGAGCTAGAATGGTGGATTAATAACATAGACAAGCAAAAGGCTCCCATTCAGAGATCAGACCCCACCATTACTATGAAGACAGACAGTTCACGTACAGGATGGGGTGCTTGGGTTGTTGATACCAAATCACAAACACAAGGCATGTGGAGTGAGAAAGACAAAGAAGGACACATAAATGCTTTGGAGCTATTAGCTGTCTTTTTTGGTCTCAAGTCTTTGTTGCATGACCAACGTAATGTTCACATAAGAATTATGACTGATAACACAAGCACTGTTGGTTGTATTAACAACATGGGTTCGAACAGATCTAAACATCTGAATGATGTATCTCAGCAAATCTGGCATTGGTGTGAAAGCAGAAACATATGGCTCAGTGCTGCTCACATTCCTGGTGTTGAGAATGTTGAAGCTGACAGTCTGTCTAGACAGATCCACATTGACACAGAATGGAAACTGGATTCAATGCTACTTTCTGAGGCTATGAATATTCTTGATATAAAACCTGTCATTGACTTGTTTGCCTCTAGATTAAATTTTCAGTTTTCCAGATATGTGTCTTTCTTGCCTGACCCAGGAGCATGTGCTATTGATGCATTTAGCATGTATTGGGGAAATGAGACTGTTTATTGTTTTCCACCTTTCAGCATTATACCCCGGGTCCTGGCAAAGATAAAGAAAGACAAAGCAAGAGGGGTTATAGTAGCGCCAACCTGGAAAAATCAGCCCTTTTGGCCAGCACTGATGAAAATTCTCACAGCCAGACCTGTCCTCTTGTCAGCCAGAAACACTCTTCTGACACAACCAAGTCAAAAGGAGACAAAACACCCACTGAGGAAAAGCCTGACGCTGCTAGTCTGCAAAGTGTCAGGGATAGATTCAGAACACAAGGCTTTTCTGAGGAGACTACCAGTATTCTCATGTCCTCATGGCGACCCGCAACAAAACAGATGTATGATGTGTACATACGAAAGTGGGAGAGGTACGCGTGTGAGCAACAAGTGGATTCAGTTTCACCGCCTCTAGCCACAGCTGTAAATTTTCTGGCATCGCTGTTGAAAGAGGGATATTCTTATAGCGCTGTGGGCACCGCTCGTTCTGCGCTAAGTTGTTTTCTCTCTGCAACTATGAAGGGGCAACGTTTGGTCAACACGAACTTGTAAAAAGATTTATGAAGGGTGTGTTCGAAAGAAAACCACCACTACCAAAGTATCACCACACTTGGGATGTAAACATTGTGCTAAAAATGTTAGAAACGTGGGTTCCAGTGCAAAACCTGACGTTCAAGGAACTGACAATGAAACTTGTGATGTTAATTGCCCTTCTGTCGGGTCAGAGGTGTCAAACTATTGCTGCTTTGGACATCGACAATATGCTACTTTCAAGGGAAAAGTGTGTTTTTTATGTAAATAGATTATTAAAACAGTCAAGAAGAGGAGCCCATCAATCACCTATTGAACTCATGGCTTTTGTGGAAAAAGAGGCTTTGTGTGTAGTTCACACTTTGAAAGAATACCTGAGACGGAGCAAAGAACTGAGGGCTCAGAATGCTACCCGACATTTGTTTATCACTCTCCAAGCACCGCACCGAGGGTATCGCGCGCTGGCTGAAGTGGACGATGGAGAGGGCAGGCATAGACATTACACGCTTCACGGCACATAGTACGAGGTCAGCCAGTACTTCCGCTGCTAAACTTGCAGACGCTCCAATAAACATCATCATGAAAGCAGCTGGATGGACAAATGTTTCCACGTTTGCTAAGTTTTATAATAAGAAGACGGGGCCAACACTGACCATGGGCCAATCCATCATGGAGCGTTTCCTACAACATAAATAAGGTAGGACAGTTTCTTGTTTACATGTGGTGGATGTGTTTGTCTCGAGAACACTGTGGCTCTAAAATCTCATGTGCATATAGTGGAGGGATGCAGGAAATGAGCAAGAATTAAATACAACAAAGCGAGACTTACCTAGTAAGGTGAAGCTGGTTGTAAATTCTTGCGAATTTATTGTAGACCGGAACGGAGTGCACATGCCCACCCCTAAAATGGTCTGCATGCATACCATGCAAGTAAAATGAAATGCATACCATGCAAATGAAACAAATACCACTTTATGGAACTTTGATCTAGAACTGACAACAGTGTTCTGCACACCGTGCATCAGTAAGACATCCCACCCTTTCAAAATGATAATAATGATAACAATGTTTATAAAATATTTAGTGTTCCTGTTATAGTATGACACAGTGTTCTCTCGAGGCTCTAAAAACTGACAGTAGGGGCTGCGCGGTTCTCATGTGCACTCCGTTCCGGTCTACAATAAATTCGCAAGAATTTACAACCAGCTTCACCTTACTAGGTAAGTCTCGCTTTGTTGTATTTAATTATGGTATGGAGTGAGAAGGGGAGAGGGGAGGGGAGAGGGAGGGGGTGGGGGGTGGGGGGTGGGTGGCGCTGAAAGACCAAAAGAAAGAAGGGAGCAAAAGAGTACCTCGAAAGTGTCCAAAGTGGTCTCTATAGCCTTGTCCTTGTGTTCGTGCTCTGCATCAATGGACATCTCAGTGCTGCCGTCCTCCATGGTGGGGCTGCTGGAGGATTTTCTGACGGTGATGTTGGGCTGCGTGCTGGACACGGTCAGGTCTTCATCCAGATATTTCTTCACTTTCTTCCGGGGTTTGAGCATCAGGCGTTTCTTCCTCTCCTTCTCCTGGGCAGCCTGTTCCATGCCACC
Organism: Stramonita haemastoma; assembly: GCA_030674155.1. Classification (NCBI taxonomy): domain Eukaryota; kingdom Metazoa; phylum Mollusca; class Gastropoda; order Neogastropoda; family Muricidae; genus Stramonita; species Stramonita haemastoma. The sequence continues at coordinate 50,838,741 of CM060329.1, forward strand.
CTTTCGTTAGAGAAGCAGTCACCGTTTTCACTCAACGCAAGTGCCTGCGTGTTGTTGTTGTTGTTGTTGTTGTCTTCAATTTAACGTCTGTTCACATTCAGTGATATTATTAGACGAGGAAAGTGGAAAGTATTATATATAGAAGTTGAAGAAGGGAGTGGAAGGAGTTGGGTGAGAAGAAAAGACTTGATGAGATAGTATGTGTGTTGATGTTTTTTGTACATGAGAAGGTAATAATACTTTTTTTTTTTAATAGTTAATTTTTTTTAATTAAGTTTTAAAAAATCTTAGACATGAGAAAAGTTTAAACTTAACAAAGTGTGAACATTAAACATTAATCATGTAACTACAACAAATATTCAAAGTGGACTGTGCAATAAACATCTAGCAATGGCAAAGGCTAACTTTGAATTTTCATTTTTTCAAGTGCATGCGTGTATTTGTATCAACAACAAAAAATGTATGAGATTTTTAAAAGTGCATGGGGAGCTCAGTAACATCAACGAATAAAAATCATCGATGTTGTGTAAGCCATATGATTTTGTGTATCTACATCATGCTTTTGGCTGGGTTTTTTTTTCTCATCTTTTGGCTAAGTCTCCAAGGTTCACCGATAGTGA
>CM060329.1:50844360-50846860 GCA_030674155.1 Stramonita haemastoma
CTTTTCAGGGATAACATCAAGATAAAAAAATAAATCTCTAACTGCACAACAGCAATAATAATGCTCCAAATACCATGCAAAGCATGCAAGTAAAGCACTCACTCACCCCTCTCATCAACGTCCTTGACCTCCTGAAGGCGCATGGTGTACCTCTCCATGGCCTCCTCGTAAGCCCGTCTGCTGCTGGCCTGGTTCTGCTCCAAGACGTGGCTCAGGTCCTCCAGAGTGAGGAAGTCCAGCTGCTTGACCATGGTGTAGAACTCGCACAGGTTGTAGGCATTGTTCAGCTCGCTCTTCTGGAAGACCTCCAGCACCTGACATCACAGCATACACACAAATCCAACATCACCACTCAAGTCCAGAGGGCTAAAATTTAGCGTGGCCCTGTCCTTTTACCTAACTAGTATAAATTAATGTGGTCAGTTCCTTGCTATAATTAGCACCAGCTGGGCCCCCAACTGGGCTGGGATTGGGGTGGATTAATTAGCAGCTGAGAGGAGAGGAGCTGAAAGTGGGGGGAACTGACAGCTGTGGACACAGTCAGTACACGGGGTGAGGCCGAGAGATGAAAGGGGGGGGGGGGGGGGGGGGGGGGGGGGGGGGGGGGGGGGGGGGGGGGGGGGGGGGGGGGGGGGGGGGGGGGGGGGGGGGGGTGGGGGGGGGGGGGGTGATGGACTAGCTGTCCAGGCGATAGTTACGGAAGGTCGGCAATGGATCCTAAACGGATCGGGTACCACCCTAAACGTACACATCAAATGGCTCCAGCTATCAGGTTCAAACCAAACTGTTCGAAATTGAACATGTTCTATTTGAACGGATCGCTGGCATCCTCCAGACAGCCAATCCACAGCTTGAAGCTGATGGTCACAGTGTGTGTGTGAGAGAGAGCGTGTGTGTCTTGTGAAGGAGATTGAAACCCCAAGACTGGCAGCGGCCTTCACCTTTGACACCTTTCAAACGTTCCGAATGGCAGTTGGACTTTTTCTGCATTGACAGGTGGGAACAGACAGGTTCAAACTGCAAGGTCAATAAGGATAGCATGTCCCTAACTTTAGGGCTAGGATCTTCTGGACAGCACTGGTAGTTTTCCCTGTGGGCTGTTTGCTCTGCAGATGTAGCAGAACAACGTGGGCACGGCTGCGTGTGGGGAAATGTGGGGAAGTATAGGATGAAGAATATGATAATCACTGTTGGAACAGCACAAAGCCGTAGTCATTAGGGACAGCTAATGTAAGATAACAGACAGTAACCCTGTACACATGGCTCCAGCAGAATGAGGCATTACACATCTGTCAACCAGTATAGCTGTAACCTAAAGGGAGTATGCAATTTTTTTTTAAAAAGTTATACCATTTCAAGTCTCAGCAGACTGAAAACTATTGTAAAAAAGGTAACCTTCTTTCACCATCACCTTTCCCATAGTTTTGTAGACCATTGGGGGTATTTTACAACCAGTTTCCTCCACACGTATAAGGTGACACAACCCACAAAAAACTTATCTTGCAACTAGCATTTAGGAGAACTGTTGTACCCACTGGCACGAGTACTGGCATGATATAGGTATAATGTTTGAACAAATATGGAATGTAGCTATCTTGTATCTTTTGATTATGATTCGTATCAATATGCCTGTCAGTATTGTAATTGCCATTCAGGGATGATTAAAGTGTTTTTGACTTGACTTGACTTGACTTGATCCATCATGAAGGATATGATGGTGTGAAGCAATACCTGCTTCTTGGTTCACATGTACTTCTGGAAGAGACACTCTGAATTCCCTCCACCTCCTTTGTAGACATCCGGTCACTTTGGTTCTCTGTGAACAGGTCGGGCGATATTCTAATACAGTTATGTAAACTGTTATGAAAGGTATTTCCTCGGGTGGCCAGATCGGTATGGAGATCAGCAAAACTGTGCCCATGGTTCTTCCCTGCTTGCTTGCCCAGTTCTTCTTGTTGCCTGAAAACAGCATTGTAAACCTTGCTGCTTTGACCTGGGTATTGAAACTCTCTCCTTACTTCAGGCAGGTGATGACTTTTTGCCCAGGGCAGTCTTTGATGATAGACAGGAGCCTGACGTAGATATCGTCCTTTCCCCCTTCGCTGTTCTTACTGGTCAAGGCATAGATTTAGAGGACGTTCTAGTGAATCCTTGTCTTCCTTCTCAAGACGCAGAAGACAACAATTAGAATTGGTGAGTCACATTCCTCCCAATCTAAAGAGCTCTCCCTAAGCTGTCCTGGAAATTATAACGGAATGTGTTTGGTTAGTCATATGTATTTGGTGTGCCACATGTATTTGGTGTGCCACATGTGTTTGGTGTGCCACATTTATTTGGTGTGCCACATGTATATGGTGTGCCACATGTATTTGGTGTGCCACATGTATAATTATGGTGTGCCACATGAATATGGTGTGCCACATGTATTTGGTGCCACATGTATTTGATGTGCCACGTGTATTTGGTGTGCCACATGTATTTGGTGTGCCACATGTATTTG
>CM060329.1:50854360-50856860 GCA_030674155.1 Stramonita haemastoma
CACACACACAACACAAACAAACACACACATATATATATATATATATATATATATATATCTGTGTGTGTGCGTGTGTGTTTTGATTTTACTGAATTGTGTGTATTTCATATTCTATATAATACTGAATTGTATGTAGGCCTACTTCATATTCTACATAATACTGAATTGTATATACCTCATATTCTCTACTGAACTGCTGCCATCCTCTATGTACTGTATTGTACTGAATTGTGTGTACTTCATATTCTGTATAATACTGAATTGTATGTCCTTCATATTCTATATTGTACTGAAGCCAGCCTCTATGTACTGTTTTGTACTGAATTGTATGTTCTCCATATTCTGTATAATACTGAATTGTACACACTTCATATTCTGTAGTATGTGTACTGAAGCCGGTCCCCTATGCACTGTATTGTACTGAATTGTATGTCCTTCATATCCTGTAGTATGTGTACTGAATCCAGCCGCTATGTACTGTATTGTACTGAATTGTATATACTTCATATTCTGTAGTATATGCACTGAAGCCAGCTTCTATGCACTGTTTTGTACTGAATTGTATGTACTTCAAATTCTACATCGTACTAAATTATATATACTTCATATTCTGTAGTATGTGTACTGAAGCCAGCCGCTATGTAATGTACTGTACTGAATTGTATGTCCTTCATAGTCTGTATAATACTGAATTGTATATACTTCATATTCTGTAGTATATGTACTGAAGCCGGCCTCTATGATTGTACTGTATTGTACTGAATTGTATGTCCTTCATATTCTGTATAATACTGAATTGTATACACTTCATATCCTGTAGTGTGTATATTGAAGCCAGCCTCTATGTACCGTATTGTACTGAACTGTATATATACTTCATATTCTATTGCATGTGTACTGAAGTCGACCTCTGTGCACTGTATTGTACTGAATTGTATATACTTCATATCGTATGTATACTGAAGTCGACCTCTACGTACTGTATTAAACTGAATTGCATTACTCATCTTATAAACTAATGTATATACTTCATATTCTGTATAAACTAAATTGTATAACTTCATATCTGTAAAAACTAAATTGTATACACTTCATATTCTGTATAATACTAATTGTACACACTTCCATCCTGTAGCATGAGGCCTACACAGAATCAATCCAGCCTCACTCACCTGTAAGAATATGTAGAAGCTCGCACACCCTTTGGGGGTGACCTTGGTCACGTCTTTGACACAGTGCAGCATGGTGCTGAAGGCCTCGATGTTCAGTTTGGGGGCGAGGTGGACATCTGGGCGTAGAGGGAGACCATGGCCTGGCGTTGCTGGGGCTGGTCAGCAGCATGTCCAGGATCTCCGTGAAGGCGGGGATGGTCAGGCTGGGGTGCTGGTTCATGGAGTGCACCAGCATGGAGAAAAAGTTCACATCCATGCTGCACACACACACAGCGGTTCGAATTTTTAGTTAGACGTTATAATCATCATCATCAATTATCCGTTTGTTTGGGCCTAAAAATTTTCCCCCATCTATTAGACCATGAGTGGTGGTCTGGGTGCTAGTGCACCAGCATGGAGAAAAAGTTCACATCCATGCTGCGTAACACACACACAACGGTTCGAAATTTTTAGTTAGACATTATAATCATCATCATCATTATCCCGTTTGGGCCTAAAACTTTTCGCCCCACCCATTAGACTATGAGTGATTGTTGGGTGCTAGTCTTTTGGATGAGACGATAAAGCCGAGGTCCCGTGTGTTACACTTAATCATTTAGCGCACTTAAAAGAACCCACGGCAACAAGGGGGTTGTCTCTGGCAAAATTCTGTAGAAAAAGCCACTCTGATTGGGAAACAAAGTTACAATAGGAAAAAGAAAAAAAAAAAATGGGTAGGCGCTGCACTTGTGGCGACACGCTCTCCCCGGGGAGAGCAGCCCGAATTTCACGCAGAGAAATCTGCTGTGCATAAAATGTATAAAATAAAATTAAAAAATAAATCGTAGCAACTACGCTGGGCCATATCTGAACTGATGACGATATTCTATCAACACACACACGTGCAGTGCGCAGCGCGACCGCGCGCGCACACACACACACACACACACACACACACACACACACACACACACACACACACACACACAACACACACATATATATATATATATATATATATATATATATTATATATATATATATATATATATATATATAAAATAGACTAGACTAGAATAGAATACAATAGAATAAAGTAGAATAGAATAGAGTAGAATTGAATATATAAAGAGGCCCAGTGAAGTCCTAGCTAACAGGTCATGAGTTCAATAATATAAATTCTGTCATGCTTCAGAGGGATGTATTTGTGGGAGAGGGGTAAGGGAGGCAGGGGATCTAGCCTGATTCTTTTACAGCTTGGTGTACAATGCGTTTAAAGGGAAAACTGGGATCAGGGATCTCCAATCCAATCTTGTGTTCATAACCCCGCCAACCACACAGGTCATATC
>CM060329.1:50866860-50946860 GCA_030674155.1 Stramonita haemastoma
ACACAAAAAAAGCAAAAGAAATAACGAAGCCAAAAATCTAACCTCAATATAACCAACAACAACAGCAACAACAAAAATGTCTTCATGCAGACCTGGTTGGTGTCTTAAGAGCTTACTTATAGTTTCACCCCTCCACTAAAACTGTGAAAAAAAATCCTTTCATTGTAATATTTTAATTTTTCATGAATTTTAGGGATAATGGAATAACTACTCATATGCTTTTTTTTACATCCAGTCCCCCAGGTGTCTGCAGTTTTGTCAATTTTGTCATCTGTTCCCATCGGCACACAATGGCCTCCTCTTTCGAAAAGCAGAAAGGTTTTAACATGTGCGCAAACTGTTCTGCATGCATTCGCACATGGGACCTTAGTTTATGATCTCATCCGAAGAACGTTTTGGATGGAGTGGAGTCGGCAATGATGTTATAACACTAGGGGGGGGGGAATCCTTTTGAGCGGGATTCGAACCCGGGTCAGCAGGTCACATGCGCGATGCGCAATGCTCTAACCACTAGGTCCCCCCCCCCCCCCCCCCCCCCCCCCAACTCCATTTGCAGGCATCCACAGTGTTGCGATAAGCCCCCCCCCCCCCCCCCCCCCACACACACACACACACACTCACACAGTCAGAGTGAAGTATACAATAGGTGAAGGACACACTAACAGGTCGAAAACAAAAAGTACAAGTTGCAAATGCGTGAAATCAGACCGAAAACTCTAAGAAAGCTGGCAACCAGTTCATGCCTGCTGGTGTTAACCCTATTATTTCACGCATTTGTATTGGTAGAGTCAGCTTATTCTTGTCTTGAATTTCTATAACGTTTTTGTTATCTAAATTGGCGTGTGCATGGTGTACATCCGTAGATGAGCATGCCTGCTAGTGCATTCTCTCTCTCTCTCTCTCTCTCTCTCTCTCCTCTCTCTCTCATCTCATCCTCCCTCTCTCGTCTCTACTCTACTCTCTCTCTCTCTCGTCCTCTCTCTCTCTCTCTCTCACAACACACACATACACAAAGCGCGCGCGCGCACGCACACCACACACCACACACACACACACACACACACACACACACACACACACACACACACACCACACACACACACCACACGACAAAGTTCCGTGTCTTTTCTTACTCAGTCATGTTATACCCTGTTACACACACAAACGACCGTGAACTATACCTTTTTCTCTATCTGGTTCACAAGGAACTTGAGACTACTGAGATCTTGCGTCATTTTTTCATTGGTTTCCTGTTAACAAAAGACAACGATTATGTGTTAAATTCCAATTTTACCCCCTATCTTCATATCTAAAATACAAATTACAAAAAAACATAGCAGTGTCTTTTGTGGTAAAGCTTTTTTCCATCAACTTTATTTGGGTTTTTTGTGCGTATATAGGGGTGTTTAGCTACACTTTTCACTGTCATATTTAAATGGTTCTTTGTGCATATGTAAATGTGTTTATCAACACTTTTCACCGTCATTTTTATTTGGTTCTTTGTGCATATGTAAGTGTGTTTAGCAACACTTTTTACCATCATCTTTGTTTGGTTCCTTGTGCATTATGTAAGCCCGTGTCGATAATAAACGTTAATCATTAATTTATGGAGACAACTAACTTTTTTTCTTAAAGTTTTAACCTGTGTATACATGTGTCAAACCATTGGGGGGGGGGGGGGCATTTTTTTTTTATTGGAGGAGGTGAGTGTGCAAAACCGAATGAATGTGTGTTTTTTAATGTTTGTTTTTTAAATATCCTAGCCAATTTCCTCTCTTGAAATTGTTGAATAGAGAGTAAAGAATCAAACTGGAACCAACAGAAATTAATAGACCTACCTTTCAGCACAATCTCAAAAAAATATTTCAGGAAATATACCCGTTTAGCACTCAAAGTGAAACCAGTGTTCTTTGCACAATCACGAAAAATTGGAATATAAGTAGGTTTTAAATTATTGTCATGTGGTCACCAAAAAATCATCTCCCAAGGTTACAGTTTGCTTTCTCAATTGACCATAAACTGAATTATACATAGGTACCAGATAAGGCTGAAACCACTTCAAAAGAAGTTTACATAAAAGAAAGAAAATATGTTTCACTAAGTCAGTGTCAAAAACGCCCACCCACACACCAATATATTACCAATTCTAGACCTTAAAAACATGGCAATGGCAATGAAAAGAAGAAATGGGAGCTACTAAAAGCAGGATTGAACCCAACAGTCCTAGACCATGCACACTCATCACGAAGGAGGCTATACTGTTCATTAAAGTTGTGACATTTCTACATCACTTCCATATTATGTCACATTTTCCCATTTGAATATAACCCAGAGAAATATTTGTTTTCTGTATGCTACGTTTGAATACTACTTCTTGACTTGGATTTTCCATTATTTGACTTTTGGACCTGCCTTTTTTTCTTAACTCCTCGAAGAGTTGATGATGCACTGTACCTCACTTTTTAAGCAGTGTATCATGGGCAAGCTGAATCCTATGGAGCTCACTCCTCTCCAGGCCACCGGTTGCATGCTGGGTATGTTTGTGCCATCAATGCCATCAGGCATAGCTTCCCTACTCCTCTACAAACGATGGTGTTCATATGTGTGCGCGTGCACAAGATATGCATGTATTCATACACCTCAAGTTAAAAGTATCATCTGAAGGACTGTCAAGATCCCCACAACCATACACTCCATTGGAGACTCAAACTCGTACCTTCGGTTTCCATCAAGAAATTTTAACCCCCGAATCTACGTATTCTGCATTTTGAGCTTATTCAATTTTATCTAAATGATCTATTTACACAGAGGAATATTTTTGTCTCTGTGTTGCATGCGTCTTTAAGGCAGCTGAAGTCTAGCTATAAAAGAAGTCGTGTGGACGTCTAGATCTAGGCGTCTATATGTTCTTCACAATCTGTTATTCTTGTGCAGCACCTTGAAAAAAAATTGGCCAAGGAATGAACTGTTCGGCTATCAAAATATTGTCAGCGGTCTTGTGTATTCCATAAGCTTTCGGTTCTTATGTATTGTTTTGCAGTAATCAAATGACTGCAGTTTACAGTTTCTTCACTATCACAGATGAAGAAAATCAGCACAAGTTGTCCCACGCATTTCAACTGGTCTAGTGTAAATGGTTGACCAGCGCAAAAAAGAAAGTAAGCTTTTATTAGTTGTCAAGTTCATAAACTGTTTATACCGTTGAAAATTAATTGAGGGCTTCAGGCTGCACATACATACACTGATTCCCACAACCCAGGTCTTACTAACTCAGTGAAACCAGTTCCATGACTGAGCTTGAGTGAACAAAATCAGGTAGGTCCAAGACTAATCTAATCTGCCATAGGCCTACAGCATTAGGCCTAGGGCCTATTTCACATGCCCCCCTCCCCCCTCCCCCTTTTTTTGTCATTGTGATAATGCCAGATAGACCCTGCACCTTCTCTCATTCAGAATTGGATTTAGATCCAGATCTACAGACGAACCTTTAAACTGCTGTCAGATCCTTTTGAAACCAGTTTTTGTTGCCGCACCAGTTCATACAGGAGCGTCCTCAGGGCCTGTGAATCAAGCGTGAAGCAGCCTGGTTTGGTCGGCGCTTCAATCGCTGCTTCAACAAGAAGCTCCAGATAGTTGTTCTTTCTTGGTTCCATTTTTCAAGAGCCGCTTCGGGGTGTGACAACGTTTCCCATCATGCTTTTGTTCACCATAGTGATGGTAAAATAAGATTTGAGTGCTGGATCTTTTAATTGGAGGGCCATCTGTGTGTGTGTGTGTGTGTGTGAGAGAGAGAGAGAGAGAGAGAGAGAGAGAGAGAGAGAGAGAGAGAGAGAGAGAGAGAGAGAGAGAGAGAGAGAGAGAGAGAGAGAGAGAGAAACTCGAAACTCGAATATTTTAATGAGGGTAATTGGATAAGCCATTGGCTTCTTTACACCAGGCCCTCAGAAAAAAACCCACAAAGCAACCAAATAATAAGAAAAGAAATAAACAAGTCAAACAAACGTATTTAAATTAGTAAGTAAGTAAACAAATCAAGGACATCATAACAAAATCAAATCACGTAGTTATTTTACATAACCACTCAAGGTATCCAATCAATTTTAAACACTTTGCATCCACACACACACACACACACACACACACACACACACACACACACACACACACACACACACACACACACACACACACACACACACACACACACACACATTGATATGAATGCCCATAGAAAAAAATCAACAATCCAACTCGACATTCAAATCACAAATCTAATCCTTTCTTAATTAATATGAGAAAAATAAAAAAAACAAAAAAAAACCCCAACAACAACAACAACTGACACGTAGCAGCAATAATTCAAAAGTCAAAGTAAGCGCGCGCGCGCGCGTGCGCACACACACTCACACACACACACACAGACACACACACACACACACACACACACACACACACACACACACACACACACACACACACACACACACACACACACCCCGGAGTGTCCTTAGGCATGCACTCACATGCCCATTTAAACACTGAAAATAAATACCTAATCAAAATAACAAATATATACAAGTTCAATGACAAAAGAAAAAATCAAAGGAAGCAAACCAGCCCGAACGTGCGCGCACGTGCACACTCAACACACACCCACACACACACACACACACACACACACACACACACACACACACACACACACACACACACACACACACACACACACACACACACACACACACACACACACACACCAAGTTTGACAAGCATGCTCACAGAATGTCTATTACAAGAAACTGAACAGATGTGTGTGGTACGCTTTTTTGAAAGATGATATGCTACTTTTTTCTTTGATAAGGACTGGGATTTCATTCCATAGTTTGCTTCCAGAAAAAACAAGAGATGACATAAAAAGATCGGTTCTTGGACGAGGAGTAACAACGCTACTTTTATTACGAACAGTTTTAATAGGAAACCTGTGACAAAGGTAATGTGGAGCTAGTTTATTCATAATTTTGTACATGAAAACGCCTTTGTTAAAGAGACAGTGAAGACTAAATGGGAGAATGTTCAACTCTTTGTAACAATTTGTATCTAAGGAAGTAGTTCTAAGGAGAATTAATTTGAGAGAACGTTTAAATACTCTCTCAAGGCGTCGTAAACAGTTTTTACTTGCTAAAATCCCAACATGTAGATGCATAGTCAATATCTGGTTTTATGTAAGAATAGAAGAATAATTTACGAGTATGCTGATCAAGGAAATGTTTTATTCTGTTTAGTTTGGAACAGCTTCTTAGATATTTTTTTTGAAATACTAAAAACATGATCTGACCATGACATGTTATTATCAATGTGGAGACCAAGCAGTTTATGTGAACTGACCTCTTCTAGTACTTTATCGCATATTTTTATGTTGTTTATGTTAGTTTGAAAGTTTTGACGCTTTTGTCTTGTTGCAACCACCATACATTTTGATTTCTGTGGATGCAGAGCCATATGATTATACTCTGTCCATGCTGCTAGATTGTTTAAGTCATTTTGCAAAATTGAACTTATAGAGTTTAAATCATGACCAGCTCTTTGAATGGTAGTATCATCAGCAAAGAGCTCACAAGAAGAAGAAACATGGAGAGGAAGATCGTTGATGTATATTGAGAAGAGGACAGGCCCTAGCACAGAACCTTGAGGAATACCATACTTCACAGGCAAAAGGAATGACATAATTGAACCTTGGTAAACAGCTTGTCTTCTTTTATCAAGAAAAGAGGAAATCAGGGTAAGTGCGTCTGCACTTAAACCATACACAGCCAACTTTTTTACAAGGAGATTGTGATCAGTACAGTCAAATGCTTTGGCAAAGTCTACAAAAATTGCACCAGTTAAGAGATTATTGTTAATATTTAAATGCCATTGCTCTATGAGATTGCTGAGTGCAGTATGACATGAGTGATTTTCTCTGAAGCCACTTTGATTAGGATGCAATAAGTTATGTTCACTAAAGTATGACAGAAGATGTTGTTTAAGATGCTTTTCTAAGGGTTTAGATAAGATAGATAGAATCGAAATGGGTCGATAGTTGGAAGGGTCGTTAGGATCTCCAGATTTAAAAACAGGTACAACTTTGGCATCTTTAAACATTTGAGGATAGCAACTCTTTTGAATACAGAGATTATATATATATGTCAGATGTTCAGAGATAACTTGCGCTGAAGCTTTCAAAATTTTGCTATCTAAATCATCTAAGCCACGGGAGTTTGTTTCCTTTAACGAACATAACTCCTTATGCACCTCGTGCACACTAATATATTTGAAATTTAGTTTAGATTTTATTGACTTGGAGTTACAAAATTCCTGTAAAAGAAGTAGATCATTGTATTCGGAGTTGTCAACATTTACAATTTTTTCAGCAATAGTACAGAAGTGTTTATTTATATATTCTGCAGATATACCCGTACCTGATAAATTACACGATGAGGATGGTTTACCAGATAACTGATTAATTGCCTTCCAGATAGACTTTGCGTCTCTCTTAGATGCAATTAACTCACTGAAATATTTCTTTTTAGCAATTCGCTTCATGAATGTCACTTTATTACGCTACTCCTTAAATTTTTCATCTTTTCCAGTTGACTTTAGTAGTTTATCCCGAAGGGCTATGGCTTTAGTAATTTCGTCTGTTAACCATGGTGGTTTATCTCTTGGTTTAACTCGTTTGGTTCTAATAGGGGCATGGCTATTAACGATTGATGAAAAGATACTATACCAAACTGCAAGGGCTTTGTCGGGGTCAGTAAACTGATAAACATCAGAGAAGTTGGCTTTGCATAAGGTGGACAAAAAATCTTCTGCATTAAATGTTCTATAACTACGAAAAGAAATGCATTTATGTTGGCATCTGGGGATTTTAGCACCTTTTTTAGACCATGTTACACAAACAGGATAATGATCACTAAGACCAAAGACAGGTACAGACAGTTCAACAATGTTAGATGGATTAGTTGTGTAAATGTGGTCAATCAATGTTTCCGAACGTAGAGTTTTTCTTGTGGGAGTATTTACTAATTGCGACAGATTATAGACCTGAAAGATTTTTTTCCATTTATCATTAGGCTTAAGCAAATCAATATTGAAATCACCAAGTAAAATTATCTCTGTTTAATAGTTGCAAACATCATCCATCATGTGTTCAAAATTATCAAACCAACTAATGCGTTCGTTTGGGTTACGATACAAAAATCCGACTAGTATAGGTTTGGCTTCTTTCAGGCGTATTTCTAACCATACACATTCTATGCCATAATTATCGAATAAAGTTATCTGCTTATAGTTTACAGACTGATGTATATAGATTATTAATCCTGTTTCTGATTTTGTTTTGGCATCTCGTCTGATAGAATTATAGCAAGGGACTGATACTATATCATCTGCCACAATATGTGACAACCTAGATTCAGAAAAGCCAAAAACATGGAAAGGACTATTTACATTTGACAAAATGGAGGGCAAATCTGAAACTTTATTTAGTAAATGACAAATATTTAAACATCCTACTTTGAACCCATATGTTGTTAGCCAACCATTGGTGTTGGGCAATTTTGCCATATTGCATACTAATAGTCAAAACGGGGAAAAAATAATTCACTATGACAATCTTATTCTGAATTTGCACACTTTTAAGAAATAGGCAATGCAAAGTTACAAATAGATACTATATTTATACAAAATATGCCCCACTCAACCAACAAGCACAAAACAAAGAGCAAAAATTAAGAGAGAGAGAGAGAGAGAGAGAGAGAGAGAGAGAGAGAGAGAGAGAGAGAGAGAGAGAGAGAGAGAGAGAGAGGAGAGAGAGAGAGAGAGAGAGAGAGAGAGAAATAAAAGAAAACAAGGTAGGCCTATTCAAGTTATCCCAGAATCCACTGAGGTCTTTTACTACTGTTTGCTGTTGATATAGTTCTCCTCCCCGACAGTGTACTGGATTTGCAAAACCAAGCAAATAATTATGTTACAAGAAGAGGCAGATGGTTTAGATCTAACAACAGTCAATATTGATCAAAACAAAATTCGTGATTTTTGGAATGATTTTAGAATGGGTGGACATATAACAGTGCATAAAAAATCGTTTTTATGGAAATCCTGAAAAGAAAGCAGTGAATTCTTATAAATACCTAGGGATAATATCTTAAAGCTAAGCCCAAATTTTGAATGTCGTTAATCTTGCAGGTCCAAAAAAAAAAAAAGAAGTATAATCCAAATCGCAAGAACACAAAAACTGAATTCAGTAGATTGATCTTTATTTTGGAAATTGTTTGCCTTCATGAGTCTATTACATACTGCACAGTCTACAGGTGTTCTGATTTATCAGACACTGCAGTCTATAGGTGTTCTGGTTTATCAAACGTTGCAGTCTACAGGTGTTCTGGTTTATCAGACACTGCAGTCTACAGGTGTTCTGGTTTATCAGACACTGCAGTCTACAGGTGTTCTGGTTTATCAGACACTGCAGTCTACAGGTGTTCTGGTTTATCAAACGCTGCAGTCTACAGGTGTTCTGGTTTATCAGACACTGCAGTCTACAGGTGTTCTGGTTTATCAAACGCTGCAGTCTACAGGTGTTCTGGTTTATCAAACGCTGCAGTCTACAGGTGTTCTGGTTTATCAGACACTGCAGTCTACAGGTGTTCTGGTTTATCAGACACTGCAGTCTACAGGTATTCTGGTTTATTAGATACTGTAGTCTACAGGTGTTGTGGTTTATCAGAAACTGCAGTCTACAGGTGTTCTGGTCTATCAGACACTGCAGTCTACAGGTGTTGTGGTTTATCAGAAACTGCAGTCTACAGGTGTTCTGGCCTATCAGACACTGCAGTCTACAGGTGTTCTGGTCTGTCAGGCAATGCAGTCTACACTCATTCAGGTCTATCAGACACTGTGCAGTATACATTCGTTCTGGTCTGTCAGACATTATAAATTCTACACTCTTTCTGTACAGATGTTTTGGTCTAAAAGATAGTGTACAGTCTACAGATGTCCTAGTCTAACAGATAATGTAGTCTACAGATGTCCTGGTCTATCAGATAGCATGCAGTCTACAGATGTCCTGGTCTATCAGATAGCATACAGTCTACAGATGTCCTGGTCTATCAGATAGCATGCAGTCTACAGATGTCCTGGTCTATCAGATAGCATACAGTCTACAGATGTCCTGGTCTGTCAGATAGCATACAGTCTACAGATGTCCTGGTCTGTCAGATAATGTAGTCTACAGATGTCCTGGTCTGTCAGATAGCATACAGTCTACAGATGTCCTGGTCTGTCAGATAATGTAGTCTACAGATGTCCTGGTCTATCAGATAATGTAGTCTACAGATGTCCTGGTCTGTCAGATAATGTAGTCTACAGATGTCCTGGTCTGTCAGATAATGTAGTCTACAGATGTTCTGGTCTGTCAGATAATGTAGTCTACAGATGTCCTGGTCTGTCAGATAATGTAGTCTACAGATGTTCTGGTCTGTCAGATAATGCAGTCTACAGATGTCCTGGTCTGTCAGATAATGTAGTCTACAGATGCCCTGGTCTGTCAGATAATGTAGTCTACAGATGTCCTGGTATGTCAGATAATGTAGTCTACAGATGTCCTGGTCTGTCAGATAATGTAGTCTACAGATGTCCTGGTCTGTCAGATAATGTAGTCTACAGATGTCCTGGTCTGTCAGATAATGTAGTCTACAGATGTCCTGGTCTGTCAGATAATGTAGTCTACAGATGTCCTGGTCTGTCAGATAATGTAGTCTACAGATGTCCTGGTCTGTCAGATAATGTAGTCTACAGATGCCCTGGTCTGTCAGATAATGTAGTCTACAGATGCCCTGGTCTGTCAGATAATGTAGTCTACAGATGTCCTGGTCTATTAGATAGCATGCAGTCTACAGATGTCCTGGTCTATCAGATGTACAGTCTAGCAATGTCCTGGTCTGTCAGATAGCATACAGTTTGCAGATGTCCTGGTCTATCAGATGTACAGTCTAGCAATGTCCTGGTCTGTCAGATAGCATACAGTTTGCAGATGTCCTGGTCTATC
This sequence comes from Stramonita haemastoma, assembly GCA_030674155.1. Lineage (NCBI taxonomy): Eukaryota > Metazoa > Mollusca > Gastropoda > Neogastropoda > Muricidae > Stramonita > Stramonita haemastoma. Next base: position 50,876,945 of record CM060329.1, read on the forward strand.
AGATGTACAGTCTAACAATGTCCTGGTCTGTCAGATAGCATACAGTTTGCAGATGTCCTGGTCTATCAGATGTACAGTCTAGCAATGTCCTGGTCTGTCAGATAGCATACAGTTTGCAGATGTCCTGGTCTATCAGATGTACAGTCTAGCAATGTCCTGGTCTGTCAGATAGCATACAGTTTGCAGATGTCCTGGTCTATCAGATGTACAGTCTAGCAATGTCCTGGTCTGTCAGATAGCATACAGTCTACAGATGTCCTGGTCTATCAGATGTACAGTCTAGCAATGTCCTGGTCTATCAGATGTACAGTCTAGCAATGTCCTGGTCTATCAGATACTGTACAGACTACATATTATGTCATCATCTGTTGTCTGTCGGGATAGTGTACAGTCTACACGTATCCTGGACTTCAGCTCGATGTAAAGTGCTTGCTTGATGGTACCACCCCTGAGTAGGTAGGCTATCTCCTTCCACATGCCTCCACAAGGAAGCTGACACTTTTTGTTTATGGGTGTATAATGTATAACTGACATCAACGGAGGCAGTATGCAAAACGTACCATTTCTAGCACGCAAACAACATTAAACAAAGGGTGTCTTGAAAAATGTGCATGATCTGATACCATTCAGTTTTACTTTTACTGCAATGTATATCCCGTTTGGGCCCAAAACTTTTTTTCCCCATCCATTAGACCACGAGTGGTGGTCTGGGCGCTAGTCTTTTGGGTGAGTCGATAAACCGAGGTCCCGTGTGTTACACATCATTATTTAGCGCAATTAAAAGAGCCCATGGCAACAAAGGGGTTGTCCCTAGCAAAATTCTGTAGAAAAAAGCCACTCTGATAGGGAAACAAATACAGTTGCAGACAGGAAAAAGAAAAAAATAATGGGTAGGCGCTACACTTGTGGCGACGCGCTCTCCCTGGGGAAAGCAGCCCGAATTTCAAGCAGAGAAATCTGCTGACATTAGTTGGTATAATATATATATATATATATATATATATATATATATATATATATATATATATATATATATACATATAAGCTCTACCTGCTAAATATAAATCTCTTAACTGACAGACTGACAGACACACAAACACATGCCCGAACGCACGCACGCACGCACACACACACACACACACACACACACACACACACACACACACACACACACACACACACACACACACACACACACACACACACACACACACACAGACGCATAAAAACACGTATGCTTGCTGTTTCTCAAACACATATGCACACACGCGCAGACACACACACGCGCAGACACACACACACACACACACACACACACACACACACACACACACACACACAAACGCATGCATGCATGCATGCACTCTGGCTCGCACACACAAAAATACACACACTTGCTAACACACACACACACACACACACACACACACACACACACACACACACACACACACACACACACACACACACACACACAATAAGTTTACAAGAAAACCAATGACAGTTTTCGAAATGACACAAGAGAATGAGAATTTTTTTTAATATAAAAAGAAGGGGGGGGGGAGGTGGAGGCGAAGAGACAGTAGCTAGGGACAGGGAGTAAAGGAGCCCCAGTGCATCGAACACACCGTAGCCTTCGCGTTTGACAATTATTCACGTGCTGATATCAAGCAAAACACGGAAAAAGAATGTTCGCTGCCCTAGGTCGGTGCTGATGGCTGAACGTTCTCTTTTGGCGCGTAACCAGCTGACAATGACAACAAATTCATTGTATCAAGATCGCAGTGTGTACATCGTCCGTCACTTTGATCTGAGGCAGCGACAAAGCAAGGTGAGGTTTAACGGTGGCTAGTACTAAAGTTGTTGTTACTGCTGATGTCTGTATTGAAGTCTATACAGTTATCATGTAAGTTTTATCATCATGTGTATAAAACAAAAAAGCGCAAGCTTTTAAGAGCAACCAACTTTTTGTTGAATTCTCCAAGTCTAGCTTGAATGATGGGAAAATATATATAATATATATATATATATATATATATATATATATATATATATATATATATATATATATATATGCTTTGATTGCGATAACTATTGTTTTATGACCACGATGAACTAACAACGCCAGGCTGTAGAAGAACCAGAATAATTTTGTTGCAATCTAAAGGCTGGATCTGTTTGTTGATGGGTTTTTTTTGCTTGTTTGGGTTTTGGTTGTGTTTTTTTGTTTAACATATTATCGGCACAGCAAGAGTTCCATTTACTCCCTCTTATTGTGCAGTTAACACAGTCATGTATAGCCATAAATTTTATCCACCCCCCATCCTCCCCCTTCTTGTCTTGGAGGCCTTGGTTTGAGCCTTGTTGGACCCCCCTCGGGGACTGGATGTAAAAAAGCACACGAGTGCTTATCTATTATCCTCGAATAAAAGAATTCGCCTTGCCTTGCCATGCCTTGCCTTGCCCCCCCCCCCCCCCCCCCCCCCCCACAAAAAAAAAAAAATTGCCAGTTTCCAGGTCACTTCAGCATTCTGACTTGTGACTCAATAGGTATACTTCGAATATCCTACAAGTCTTATCTTATTGTTCAATTGAAAAATACTTCGCTTTGAGCTGACCCTAATTTTTTGTTGCTCCCCATTGGACTCGACCCACAGCTCCAGTTGTATGCAGCTTACACACTTTTACCGCCTTCCAGGGGGGGGGGGGGGAGGGGGGATGTTGAAAGACATGTTGCCTTGTCATGACTTGCCTTGAGTCTAACACACCCCCCCCCCCCCCCCCCTCCAAACACCCTTTTGGAAAACGGAACTGTTTGTTTCTGTGGTAGGACAATGCATGGATAAAATCAGATGACTTATAGACATAGTTCTGTGCTTTGCCCCGCATGTACCCCCCCCCCCCTCATTTTTTTTTAAACGTGCGATAAAACCAGTTACGTGTGGAGCTAGACTGGGACCACCACATGCGATTGTTCAATTGCATTGACTCCATTCATGCAGGGAAATTAGACAAAAGAATAAACAAATTTTAATAGAAAAGGCTTTGTTGGCAAGAAAGGAATACAAAGACAGAATAGAGCAGAAAGAAGATGTCCCTTTAATGAATAATGTGCCGCAGCATTTGTATATTAAAACTGACTGTCTTGCATAATATATAGACCTTGCGCAAACCGTTTTATCGAAATCGAAAGTAGTGTGAAGGAAAATCATGGGGCTCGTTTCTGATTGGTCACGCATTGCGGGCCAAGGCTATGAATCTAGTAATAGGATAGAGTTACCCCACTTGAGCAAGATCTGCCTGTGAAGACAGTTCAATTGTGATGGAGCAGGGTAAAATGGTCTCGAAACTGAAACATTGGTAAGCATTCGGTAGTTTGAAATAGTTTACGGTGCTCCAAATGTACGTTTTGGGTGTATAATAATCTCTTATTGTCTCGACTTTTCCCTGTATTTACGCTGAACTTCTAGACAGTCCCACTGCAGGAACAGACACTGAGGCGGACATTTTGAAAATGGGACTGGTTTGGAGAGTGGGCTCCAAAATAGAAACATGAGCTTGACCTGATGTTTCGCCGCCTATGGAGATAATTATGTTCTCCTTTTAAGTGCATTTGCTTGAGGAGCTGAGCTTTGGAATGGTGGTGGTGGTGGGGGGGGGGGGGGGGTTATGATTTTGCTTTAAATGGATGTCATGTTTTAATAGTCTTGGTTTTTGTATTTCTCAGGTACTGGCAAGCAACCATTCATCTTTTGTGGACACGTGAGGTCAGGGCTGTGGTACGTACTGGTCGGCAAGACCTTTGGACTGCCAGTGGTCTGTATGGCTTCGATTTCCTTGTCAGACGGCCATGGGTATAAGATGAAGGATAAAGGAAACAACAAATCAATGCAGGGTGTGAAGCTGATCCTGAGGATGGCTTCTTCATTGTTTGGGGATCTGGAACTAACACGAGTATTTTTCTTCCAAACTAGCACATTTTTCTTGTGCATACATTCTTCATCCACACCTTACATGTTTTTAGGCCCAGTGGGATCAAGCCACAGAGCTGATGAGTGATAACATTTTGAGTCGTTTGTAATGGGCGAATGTCTACTCTGACGCCCCAGTCTTGCACAGTCAGGTGCATGTTTTTTATAGGATATAACGCGTAACCCGCATGCACAGTGCTTGTAGGTGGATGCGACTCGGGGGTCCCATTATCACATTTTCTGCTGCTGTAATCAGACATGGTCTGTGCAAAATTTGATCGTTAGATGAATGATCCTGTCAGTTGCCTTGGATTGTTAAGACACCCGTCTACAGGTTGCATAACACCCCATGTACTAAAAAAGTGAAATAAATAAAATGTAGAAAATAAAATAGATCAAAATAAAAAAAACCACTAAAAACATAAATACAGACTAGAGCAGAGTGAAATAAATAAAAATATAGTTTAAACAAGATAACACAGAATATACCAAAAAGTCTATCTAAACTAAGAATAAAACCAAAAAAAATATTTAAATTTAGAATAAAACAAAAAATGTAATAAAACAAAAAAATATGAAGTTAGAATAAACCAAAAATCTAATGAAAATGAAAAACATATGTAAACTTAGAATAAAACCAAAAAATCTAAACAAAAATAATCCAAGGATAGATCAATGGGGGGCAATCTGTCGACGGGTGAGGATCTTGGTGGCAGAAATAACACCACCTTTGAAGGCACTGACACAGTGGTCATCGGGGGCAGTGACTTGGTCAGCCCTGACATACACTTCATGAAAATGTTTCAGTCCCTTGCCCCTTCCATACACTTCATGAAATGTTAAAGTCTGTTCTTCCTATCCTTCATCCCACAAAAGTCTTGGTAAGGTGGTTTAAGTCATATGGATCATATGGAAGTCCAGTCTCCTTGGTATCATGGCTGTGACCTGGAGAACTTCACCTGCTTGAAAGGGTAAGTGCAACTGTACAGCTGCTGTTACAAGATTCAGTTGTGAGTTGAGCTATACTTTTTTTTTTAAGATCTGAAGATTAATTTTGTCTAATTGATTTGTTAAGAAAGGAAATTTTACTACATTTGGATCACACTTTGGAGCCAATATTTTTTTTAAAGAAAATGTATAATGTAATGAATTCCAGAATTATTAGATCTGTATTTTTCAGATGACTGAGCTTACAAAGCTAAAAGTAAAATCTGATACTGCTTTAAAAAAAAGTCAGTTGGCTTATTTTAAACTAATGTGCTGGGGGGGGGGGGGGGGGGATTAGCATAGTGGTTAGTGTTCCATTCATGATTTGATGGCCCAGGTTTGAGCCAACACCCAGAACCAAGGGCATTTAGCCCTGGAGTTAACATAAATACTGACTCCACTCCCCTGAAAGCCTTTGGATGAGACTATAAACCAATGCCCCATGTGAAAATGCACACAGAACATCCTACATGTTAAAACCTGTTTTGACTTTTGGAAGAGTAAGCCATTTCATGCCTGTAGCCAGTGTACAAACAGATGACTGCACTCGCCCCAAAAATGTACGTACATTTGTGTTGTGTTTAGACATCCTTAAAGTCAGAATATGGCTACCTTCATGGTGGGCAAAAATGGTCGCATACATAAAATAAAAAAAATAAAAAAATCAGTAAATAAAATCTCCCCATTGGATTTGGTGACCTTCAGGGAACTCTATTAATTTCATCAAGTGCCCTAGTTGTAACCTACTGAAATATGTTTTGAGATGATAAAGTATTGCTATTTGTACAATCACTAGGTCTTCATCTCCACCAGAACTTCATAATCTCCAAGGCCTCTTCATCACTGACTTCATCACAAGGACTTCATCATTTCCTGGGCTGCTTTATCACAAGAACTTCCATCATCTCCAGAATTCATTATTGCCTGGACTCCACCACAAGGACTTCAACACTTTGACTTCTTTCTCACAAAGACCACTTCATTGCCCACACTTCTTTCTCAGAGGGACTTCATTGCCTGGACTCCTTCATCACCAGGAGTTCAACATCACCAGGACTTAAAAAATCAACCAACTTTGATCCTCACATGGTAAGTTATGTCACATATCTTTAAACTTTTTTTTTTATACAGGTGGCACTGCTGGAATGCTACCACTGTGTTCAGATAACGTTGTGATGACACTACTCTTGAAAAGTTTTGTTTAAATGACATTTTGGTATATTCTAAACAATTGAGGAACTTCTGAATAGAATTATAAAATGTGTAGTGAGACAGTCGGCAATATGAAATCGCAATTTATTAGTATTATACAATACAATCCCTGAGGTAAAAATGTGGCTACCTTAATGGTGTGTGAAAATGGTAGCATATGATTGCCTTGCTCATAATGTACACAGTTCCCTATTTTGAAATAGTAACATACTCCTGTTAGTTACTTTTGCCAGATACTCTGCTTCACCTGAGCTTCACCTTTGGGTGGAGTTCATCTCAAGGGTGTATTCATCACAAAGACCTCAGCACCAAGCTTTCGTTTTCCCCAAGTCTTCATCTCAAGGACTTTGTCATTGCCAGGACTTCTTCACTGCAATGATTTCTTCATTTTACAAAATCTTCTGAGGTTCATCATCACCAGAACTTCAGAAATCATTAATTGGTTCCTTGCAAGGTACTGTCCTGTCACCCTATGTGTTTATCTTTAGACAATTTTTATACTGGATATAATACTACTCTTAAGATAAAGTACCATCATAACGGTTATCTTAGTAATCTTGGAAATTTGTGAATTAGAAATTTTTAAAAATTACAAAGTTTTTTTGAGGATAATGGAATAAGCACTTGTGTGCTATTTTATGTTCGGTCCCTGTGTGTGTACATACTGTTTTGTCCTTTTTGTCATATGTTCCCACCAGCACACTCTTTCAAAAAGTGGAATAGGTTTTAACATGTGTACAAGATTTATAGTATTGAGTTTTGTTTTGTAAGTGTGTCAAATATAGTTATAAACATGAGTAGGAAGAGAGTTGGCTGTATGAAGAAATTATGCAATTATGACTTTTTCTGTGGTGCACATATATTATACTAATCAAGGTATCAAAAACAGTAAAGGTCAGATGATTTCTATAAGAAAGCAGACCCTATTCTTGATTTCATTGATAGAATAAAAGATGAATGTGTGCATGGAAACACTAAGACCAGTAACAAACAGTTGATTTAGACGTGTCCAAAAGCTCTTAGTGATTTACAATATTTTTCCTATATAAATTTAACTGTCAACACAGATTTTGTAAGTGAGAAGTATCAGTCTTACATATTTTATTTTTTCCCCATAAACTTTGAAGTCTGGAGGTGAACTCGCATCACACGTTATTCTGAATCTGTACTGCAGCTTTAGTGAGTAGATTATTTTCTAATTCATTTGTTTTGAATATCTTGAGTATAAAAAGCAAATAAAACACTATATATGGTTGTAAAAAGTATTAGAGAAAAGGCAGGTTACAAAGACGGTAGATAAGGGGAAGGTTTTCCTTTTTTAAAAAATTCAGTTTTTTTTTAGTTAGTGTGATGTTAGTGTTATACTGGAATAAAAATTAAGATTTGAGAACATTTAGTGCCTCTGCTGCTGCATTTGTAATTGTGTATAGTTGTAAACGTTTCTCAAAAACAAGTAAATGCCTTTTGAAAAGTCATAAAACATTAATGTAGTATGTTCTGTTAAGATCTCTGATGTTTTCATACATTTTTTCAAATGATTTAAAATCTTTGCTTTAAAATTAACCTACATGGATTCATCAGCTTTGAATTTGTAACATATTCATGATTTTTATCATCTCAGGGCTTCATCATTGCCAGGACTTCAGGACCTCATCATCGCCAGGACTTCATCATTGCCAGGACTTCAGGACCTCATCATCGCCAGGACTTCATCATTGCCAGGACTTCAGGACCTCATCATCGCCAGGATTTCATCATTGCCAGGACTTCAGGACTTCAGGACTTCATCATTGCCAGGACTTCAGGACCTCATCATCGCCATGACTTCATCCTTGCCAGGACTTCAGGACCTCATCATCGCCAGGACTTCATCCTTGCCAGGACTTCAGGACCTCATCAGCGCCAGGACTTCAGGACCTCATCAGCGCCAGGACCTCATCATTGCCAGGACTTCATCATTGCCAGGACTTCAGGACTTCATCATTGCCAGGACTTCAGGACCTCATCATCGCCAGGACTTCATCATTGCCAGGACTTCAGGACCTCATCATTGCCAGGACTTCATCATTGCCAGGACTTCAGGACTTCATAATCGCCAGGACTTCAGGACCTCATCATTGCCAGGACTTCATCATCGCCAGGACTTCAAGACCTCATCATTGCCAGGACTTCAGGACTTCATCATTGCCAGGACTTCAGGACTTCATCATTGCCAGGACATCATCATTGCCAGGACATCATCATCACCAGGACTTCAGGACTTCATCATCGCCAGGACTTCATCATCATCGCCAGGACTTCATCATCGCCAGGACTTCATTGCCAGGACTTCATTGCCAGGACTTCAGTCTTCATCATTGCCAGGACTTCAGTCTTCATCATCACCAGGACTTCAGGACTTCATCATTGCCAGGACTTCATCATTGCCAGGACTTCAGGACCTCATCATTGCCAGAACTTCATCATTGCCAGAACTTCATCATCGCCAGGACTTCAGGACTTCATCATCACCAGGACTTCATCATCGCCAGGTCTTCATCATTGCCCGGACTTCAGGACTTCATCATCGCCAGGACTTCATTTCCAGGACTTCATCGCCAGGACTTCATCGCCAGGACTTCATCGCCAGGACTTCATTGTCAGGACTTCAATTTCATCATTGCCAAGACTTCATCGCCAAAGCTTTATCAGGATTTCATTTTCGTCAAGAGTGTCATCAGGACTTTCATTATTGCCAAGACTTCATCATCACCAGCGCTTCATATTACTTCGGAAGAAAAAGAAAACCTTAACCCCATCCCCCTTCCTTTTCCTACCCACTCTCCAAATCCAACAATAAAAGAATGTGGGGAAAAATAGGTGGGATACCTCACATAAAGCACCCATCCCCCCCACCCCCCATCCAATAAAAAAAAAAAAAAAAGGATAAAAAAAGGGGAAAAAATCCTCTTCTAAAAAAAAGAAAAAAAAGAAAATCCCCTCCTAAAAAAAAGACAAAGGGGAAAAAACCCTCCTAAAAAAAGACAAAGGGAAAAAAGGAAAAAAAATCTCCTAAAAAAAATTCATCCTCCCCAAAATTTCCCCCCCAAACTGCCACCTCCCCCCCACCCCCACCCCCCAAAAAACAAAACAAAACAAAACCCAAAAGCCTAGAAAAAAAACTGGAGGCCTAATAGAAAAAACAAATGAGTGTGTGTGTATGTAAATTTTTTGAAAAACTTTTTTTAACTCTTAGACCAAGTGTTGATAGCATAATCTGGTCTAAAAATTGGTAATTATCTGCTCTTAAATATATTTTATGTCTGTATATCTCATAACGCTACTATTGATGAATTGTGTGGCTTTCTATAAGGGATGAATTGGGGGGGGAAATACAGAAAAGATGAGTGCTGCACAGTCTTTATTGTAGTGCATGAGCACACATGCACATGAAATGTTTTTATTACTGTCAGGTTTGTTGTTGTGGTAGTTTTTTTTTTATTTCATTTAAAGGGTTTTTTTTTAAAAATCGAATCGGGTTTTATCATTGGAAGGACTAGAAATATCTGTTTTATTACTGGTAAACAATTAGAGGTTAACAGCAGCACTAGGTGTTTTTGGTAAACCCACGTAAAAATCTTGCCACCAAAGCCTGCACAACGGGAGATTTTTTTTTTTTCTTTCAGCTTTGAATTTCTGTTATCAGACAGGTGTTACGGTTTCTATCTATGGCAGATTTTCTGTTGATTACATGCTTTTTCAAAACTCTTGCATTCTGTGTCACTAGTCTTATCTGTGATTGTATATAAAAATAGTTATTTATAGGCCTACTGGATATTTTTTTTGCTGTATTAAGAAGAAAACCTGGGGATTGTTTGGCATATGTGTGTTTTGGCTATGTGGGACTAAAGATGGATTACAGTGTGTGCTGTTTTTTTCTGTGTAGATACAATGTAAAGTGTAGGAAAATCTGGTGTGTGTGTGTGTGTGTGTGTGTGTGTGTATACACATATAAATGTACTTCTCCAAAAGGTCATTTTTATAGGATAAATTTATTAACAGAGCTTGGTAGTTTAGAGAACCTGAATAGAAATGGGATCTTTCATAGATTTTACTAAGTTCTTTGATTTGCTCGCTTTACAAGATTCAGTGCAAAACAATTCCATATATTATTATTACTATTGGCATACATAATGTCACATATATATTTTTTTTATTCCTTGGCTAGAGCTCTGAGGTCCACCCATGGTGAGATTTTTCATATGCGACCGTTTCTTGCCACCCCCCACCCCCACCCCCATCTAGGCAGCTGCATTCCGACTTCAGGGATATATACAAAGGTGTGTGTGTGTGTGTGTGTTTGTGTGAGAGTGTGTGTTTTTTTGTGTGTGTTTGTGTGTGTTTTTGTGTGTGTGTGTGTTTGTTTGTGTGTGTGTGTGTGTGTGTGTGTGTGTGTGTGTGTGTGTGTGTACGTGCTTGTTGAAGTATGTGAGCATAAAATTATGGTTTTAAAGGTGTGCATCTGATAGAAAGGGGTTGTATCATATCAGTAAAGAAACATTCTTGCAGGGTAGTGAAGAAAGTCTGATTTCTGAAGTTTTATTCTGAAATTTTTTATAAACCATTTACACCTGAAGCCTTTTTTTAAAAGAATTTTTTTTAAGCTCTTGAGGCTCAAATTTAAAGTAAAAAAAGAAAAAGAAAACCTTAGAAAATACTTTCTGCTTTTGGTGGGAATTATAAATTGTGATCAAAAGACAAAAAACTAAACCCTGTGGTGTCCACATACCATTGTGTCCACATGCATAATGTTCCTGCATGCTTACAGACTGACTGACCCAGTTCCAGCAACTCTATAACCTGATACTAACTCTTTTTGCACTAACCCTGGCCACCCCCTGCATGTTAACACAGAAGCAGGTGGATACATTGGTTTATGGACACAGCGGTAACTTCCATTTCTTAAAACCACTAAAAGGGTTGGGGGAAAGGCAAAATTTGAGGAAAGTGGGTATTTAGGAGAACAGGATGGGAAACTTGTTCATGTTTTTCAAGTGAGAGAATGAGTGTGTGTGTGTGTGTGTGTGTGTGTGTGTGTGTGTGTGTGTCTGTCTGTCTGTCTGTCTATCTGTCTGTCTGTCTGTCTGTCTGTCTGTCTGTCTGTCTGTGTAGGAGAGGGGAGGAGCAGGCAAGATTTTTGTGTTTGTTGCTTTGTTGAAAAGGCGCAGGGAAATTGTAGAGGGGAAAAGTGTTCAGAAAAAAAATAATTAAAAAACGTATCAGTGAAAAATGGGTAAGGACATAACGGATGACTTTATTTTTAGTTAATTTATTCTTTTATATTAAAGATAATGGAATAAGCACTTGTGTGCTTTTTTACATCCAGATCCCATGTGTATGCAGTTTTGTAATTCTTGTCATCTGTTCCCACTGGCACACAATGGCCTAATAAGCAACTTTAGGCTCTGTAGGAAACAAGCAGCAAAGTTGCATTACTGATAAACATACTAATTTCAAGACAGAACCTTCCTGTCTTGATGAAGATACTTAAATTTTGTAGGATTATTTTTTTTCTTGTTGATAATGTTGTGTGGTACAGTACCTTTTTTCTAAAATGCTGTTAGGTACAGTATTTTGAATATTTTTGTGTGTGGTTTTTAAGAATACTGGAACAGATTCGAGTTTTACATGTCATGAAAAGTGGGGAGAAGGAGGATGGGGAACCATGAAAAAGACAGAAAAAGGGAAAAAAGAAAATGTGGGGGAAAAAAATGGAGGTTGGAGGCCCACAAAGAAAGCTGGTGTGTTTAAGAAATTGGATGCCCACAAAAAAGCTGGTGTGTTTAAGAAATTGGAGGTTGGAGGCCCACAAAAAAAGCTGGTGTGTTTAAGAAATTGGAGGTTGGAGGCCCACAAAAAAAGCTGGTGTGTTTAAGAAATTGGAGGTTGGAGGCCCACAAAAAAACTTGGCGTGTGTTTAAGAAATTGGAGGCCCACAAAATAGCTGGTGTGTTTAATAATTAAGATATTGGAGGTTGAAGGCCCACAAAAAACTGGTGTGTTTAAGAAATTGGAGGTTGGAAGCCCACAAAATAGCTGGTGTGTTTAATATAGGAGGTTGAAGGCCCACAAAAAAAACTTGGTGTGGTTAAGAAATTGGAGGTTGGAAGCCACAAAATAGCTGGTGTGTTTAATAATTAAGAAATTGGAGGTTGGAGGCCCACAAATGTAAGAATTGAGGCCACAAAATGGTGTGTTTAAGAAGTTGGAGGCCCACAAAAAAAGCTGGTGTGTTAAGAAATTGGAGGTTGGAGGCCCACAAAAAAGCTGGTGTGTTTAAGAAATTGGAGGTTGGAGGCCCACAAAAAAAGCTGGTGTGTTTTAAGAAATTGGAGGTTGGGGGCCCACAAAAAAAGCGGGTGTGTTTAATAAGAAATTGGAGGTTGGAGGCCCACAAAAAAAGCTGGTGTGTTTTAAGAAATTGGAGGCCCACAAAAAAGTGGTGTGTTTAAGAAATTGGAGGTTGGGGGCCCACAAAAAAAGCTGGTGTGTTTAAGAAATTGGAGGTTGGGGGCCCACAAAAAAGTGTGTTTAAGAAAATTGGAGGTTGGAGGCCCACAAAAAAAGCTGGTGTGTTTAAGAAATTGGAGGTTGGAGGCCCACAAAAAAGTGTGTTTAAGAAATTGGAGGTTGGAGGCCCACAAAAAAAGCTGGTGTGTTTAAGAAATTGTAGGTTGGAGGCCCACAAAAAAGTGGTGTTTAAGAAATTGGAGGTTGGAGGCCCACAAAAAAAGCTGGTGTGTTTAAGAAATTGTAGGTTGGAGGCCCACAAAAAATGTGTGTTTAAGAAATTGGAGGTTGGGGCCCACAAAAAAGCTGGTGTGTTTAAGAAATTGGAGGTTGGAGGCCCACAAAAAAAGCTGGTGTGTTTGAGAAGGAGATTGGAGGCCGACAAAAAACAGCTGGTGTGTTTAAGAAAGGTTGGAGGCCCACAAAAAAAGTTGGTGTGTTTAAGAAATTGAAGGTTGGAGGCCGACAAAAAAGTTGGTGTGTTTAAGAAATTGGAGGTTGCAGGCCCACAAAAAAAAGCTGTGTGTTTAAGAAATTGGAGGTTGGAGGCCCACAAAAAGTTGGCGTGTTTAAGAAATTGGAGGTTGGAGGCCCACAAAAAAAGCTGGTGTGTTTAAGAAATTGGAGGTTGGAGGCCCACAAAAAAAAGTTGGTGTGTTTAAGAAATTGGAGGTTGGAGGCCCACAAAAAACTTGGTGTGTTTTGAGAAATTGGGGGTTGGGGGCCCACAAAAAAACTTGGTGTGTTTAAGAAATTGGAGGCCCACAAAAAAGCTGGTGTGTTTAAGAAATTGGAGGTTGGAGGCCCACAAAAAAACTTGGTGTGTTTAAGAAATTGGAGGTTGGAGGCCCACAAAAAAACTTGATGTGTTTAAGAAATTGGAGGTTGGGGGCCACAAAAAACTTGATGTGTTTAAGAAATTGGAGGTTGGGGGCCCACAAAAAAAAAGTGTGTTTAAGAAATTGGAGGTCCACAAAAAACTTGGTGTGTTTAAGAAATTGGAGGTTGGAGGCCACAAAAAAAAGTGGTGTGTTTAAGAAATTGGAGGCCCACAAAAAAACTTGGTGTGTTTAAGAAATTGGTGGTTGGAGGCCCACAAAAAAAGTGTGTTTAAGAAATTGGAGGTTGGAGGCCCACAAAAAGGTGTGTTTAAACTATTTTGTGTATCTTATTTTCCAGTTTTCAATTATTGTTCAAAACCATAGAATTGTTTAATTGCCCATTGAAAAAAGAAATTATGGTGTAAAGATAGCTGTAGTTTGTGTGTGCTTGCTAACAGTAAATGTATTGATCTACCATTGGTAGAATTTATATGCTCGTTATACTGGGAGATTTGGGTCTACCATTGGAATAACTATGTGTGTATTGTATTTTTTCATGTATGTGCAATTGGGAAAATATTGTAAAGTGTGTTGACAGTAGGTATGAGTATATGTGTAAATGGAATGTGTGCGAGGTTTTTTTTTGTTGTTTGTTTTTTGTGGGAGGTGAGGACAATATTTTTTGTTTCTCAATGAAATTTGTTTAAAAACATATTGTAGGTTTGAAACAGCCTTTATTTTTGACAGGCTGGAATGGATGTTTGTGATTAGTGAAACTTGCACAAAATTTTTAGTACTTGTGTTTTGAATTTGTAATTTTGACTTATATCTGCCATTCATCTTGTTTGATTTTGTAAGTGGAAAAACAATTCCTTAAGTGCTTTTTTGACATTTTTTTTTTATCAGACTTTATTTCGGTATTTAATATTTTCTGTTTTTGATATGATAGTCCCAAATCCTGTTTATCATTGGTTGATAAAAGATTCTGGTCCTGTTGAAGCTGCTGATGTATACATGAACAGATTTGTGTTGTGGGCAAATCCATGCCTGTGGTCTTATCACCGATAAGTCGGGCAGATTTTACTGCAGTGCAGATGTCAAACCAGCATAAAACTTTGCTTTTGTAAGTGAAAATCAGTTACTTACTTAGAAGGTGCTGTATGATTTTGTGTGTGTGTGTGTGTGTGTGTGTGCGCGCGTTTTATGGTTATGTGAGGAAGGTGAAGCAGGGGAGAGGTTTTTGTAAAGTAATTTTATACAGATTTGTCGCAACACCTACTCAGGATAAGACAGACTTTCATGAAGCACTCTTGTGTATTCAGAAGCTGTTATTGGTATCCACAAAGTATCAAAATATCAACACAGGGCTGTGTGTGTGTGTGTGTGTGTGTGTGTGTGTGTGTGTGTGTGTGTGCGTGTGCGTTTGAGAGAGAGAGAGAGAGAGTGTGTGTGTTGTGTGCGTGTGTGTGTGTGTGTGTGTGTGTGTGTGTGTGTGTGTGTGTGTGTGTGTGTGTGTGTGTGAGACAAGATGGATAATTCATGCTGCCAGATCTTTACTCTGATTTTGTCATTGATATGCTGCCATTACACATTTTGATTAAATTTAGGAACATGCACATGCAGAAATGTTACCATTGAGAAAAATATCTACTGTGGTGTCCACATACCACTGTGGAGCTCTGGGAAAAGCTGGGGGGAAAATGATAAGCAACTCTAGGCTCTGTAGTTAAACAAGCGGAAAAGTTGCATTACTGATAAACATACTAATTTCAAGACAGAACCTTCCTGTCTTGATGAAGGTACTTAAATTTTATATTTCTTTTTTCTCTGGTTGATAATGTTGTGTGGTACAGTACCTTTTATTCTGAAATAATGTTAGGTACAGTATTTTGTATATTTTTGTGTGTGGTTTTAAAAAATGCTGGAACAGATTCTAATTTTGCATGGCATGAAAAGTGGGGAAAAGGAGGATGGGGAACCTATGAAAAAGACAAGAAAAAAGGGAAAAAAGAAAAGCTGGAAAAAGAAACAGTATTTTGTATATTTTTGTGTGTGGTTTTTAAAAATGCTGGAACAGATTCGAGTTTTGCATGGCATGAAAAGTGGAGAAAAGGAGGATGGGGAACCCATGAAAAAGACGAGAGAAAAGGGAAAAAAGAAAAGGTGGAAAAAGAAATTGGAGGTTGGAGGCCCACAAAAAAGTTGGTGTGTTTAAGAAATTGGAGGTTGGAGGCCGACAAAAAAAGCTGGTGTGTGTAAGAAATTGGAGGTTGGAGGCCCACAAAAAGCTGGTGTGTTTTAAGAAATTGGAGGTTGGAAGCCCACAAAAAGCTGGTGTGTTTTAAGAAATTGGAGGTTGGAGGCCCACAAAAAAAGCTGGTGTGTTTTAAGAAATTGGAGGTTGGAGGCCCACAAAAAAAGCTGGTGTGTTTTAAGAAATTGGAGGTTGGAGGCCCACAAAAAAAGCTGGTGTATTTAAGAAATTGGAGGCCCTCAAAAAAAGCTGGTGTGTTTTAAGAAATTGGAGGTTGGAGGCCCACAAAAAGTTGGTGTGTTAAAGAAATTGGAGGTTGGAGGCCCACAAAAAAAGTGTGTTTAAGAAATTGGAGGTTGGAGGCCCACAAAAAAATTTGGTGTGTTTAAGAAATTGGAGGCCCACAAAAAAAGGTGGTGTGTTTTAAGAAATTGGAGGCTGGAGGCCCACAAAAAGTTGGTTGTTTAAGAAATTGGAGGCCCACAAAAAAAGCTGGTGTGTTTTAAGAAATTGGAGGTTGGAGGCCCACAAAAAGTTGGTGTGTTTAAGAAATTGGAGGCCCACAAAAAAGCTGGTGTGTTTAAGAAATTGGAGGCCCACAAAAAAAGCTGGTGTGTTTAAGAAATTGGAGGTTGGGGGCCCACAAAAAGTTGGTGTGTTTAAGAAATTGGAGGTTGGAGGCCCACAAAAAAAGTTGGTGTGTTTTAAGAAATTGGAGGCCCACAAAAAAGCTGGTGTGTTTAAGAAATTGGAGGATGGAGGCCCACAAAAAAGTTGGTGTGTTTAACTATTTTATGTATCATTTTTCCCAGTTTTTCAATTATGTTCAAAATCATAATGTTTAAATGCCCATTGAGAAAAGAAATTATGGTGTAAAGATAGCTGTAGTTTGTGTGTGCTTGCAAACAGTAAATTTATTGATCTACCATTGGTAGAATTTTTATACTCGTTATACCTGGAGATTGAGATCTACCATTGGAATAACTTTAATGTGTGCATTGTATTTTTTTCATGTATGTAAAATTGGGGAAAATATTGTAAAGTGTTGACAGTAAGAATTAGTATGTGTGTAAATAAAATGTGTGCGAGGATTTTTTTTGTGGGAGGTGGGCACAGTATTTTTGTTTTTCAATCAAATTTGTCTAAAAACATATTGTAGTTTTAAAACGGCCTTTATTTTTGACAGGCTGGAATGGATGTTTGTGATTAGTGAAACTAGCACAAAAATGTTAGTACTTGTGTGAATGAATTTGTAATACAGACTATTTGCCATTCATCTTGTTTGATTTTGTAAGTGGAAAATCAATTACTTACTGCTTTTTTTACTTAAAATTTTTTTTTTTATCAGACTTTATTTCTGTTTTTAATTTTTTCTGTTTTTGATATGGTAGTCCCAAATCCTGTTTATCATTGGTTGATAAGATTTGGTCCTGTTGAAGCTGTTGGTGTATACATGAACAGAATTGATTGTGTTGTGGGCAATTCAATGCTGTGGTCTTATCAGTGATAAGACTATGGCTGATTTTACCGCAGCGCAGATGTCAGACCAGCATAAAACTTTGGTTTTGCGAGTGAAATTCAGTTACTTACTTAGGAGGTGCTGTATGATTTTTAGTGTGTGTGTTTTGTTGTGTGTGTGTGTGTGGGGTGTGTGTGTGTGTGTGTGTGTGTGTGTGTGTTGTGTTGTGTTGTGTGTGTGTGTTGTGGTGTGTGTGTGTGTGTGTGTTGTGTGTGTGTGTGTGTGTGTGTGTGTGTGTGTGTGTGTGTGTGTGTGGTTATGAAGGTTAGTTATGTGAGGAAGGTGGAGCAGGGGAGAGGTTGTTACAAAGTAATTTTAATCAGATTTGTTACAACACCTACTCAGGATAAGACAGACTTTCATGAAGCACTCTTGTGTATTCAGAAGCTGTTATTGGTGTTCACAAAGTATCAAAATATCAACACAGGGCTGTGTTGTGTGTGTGTGTGTGTGTGTGTGTGTGTGTGTGTGTGTGTGTGTGTGTGTGTGTGTGTGAGTGAGTGAGATGGGGGTGGGGGATCAGATTGGCACTTAGTCATGCACAGAAAAAATATGTGGAGCATGTCATTTTATGATGGGGTAAGGAATCTGTGTCTTTATAATTTTTTTGCATTAGTTAATTGTACATGTGAGGTAGACAATGGCCATCTTGTACAGTGTGAGGTGGACAATGGTCATCTTGTACAGTTGATGGTAGGAAAATCCGTGCTGGTGATGTTTTACTGGCAAAAGAAACTTCTTTTTTTTCACCACAAAATATTGCATGAAGTTTATAATATACACAGTCCTGTAATTCTGATTGTGTGTGTAACAGAACAAAAGCCTCTTCCTGAAATAACTGAAACTGATGGCTGGACTGAACATTGTGTTGCTGGCAAATCTGGTGTTTGACAGCTGCATTCTGTTCTGAAACCAGCAGGAAAATTGTAGCACTAGTGTGCTTCTCTTGTTTGTAAAATTGTGTGCAGAGTTCAGTTAACTGCATTTTTTCCCAGAAATTTTTGGTAGTATGGTTTTTTTGCTGTTTTTTATGACATACATGATTGCAAGAACAGTAGAATGATTTTTTTTTTGAAACCCCAAGAACAATCTATTGTAGGCATGAAATCTCCTTGTTAATGATTTGTCAGAAAATGTTTTTAATATCTTAAATGACTCACTATCGGAAGGAGGAGAAATTAGTCTTGCTCGCAAATTAATGGTCTGGCTATTTTTTTTTTTTTGGAAAGAAGTTGGATCATTGCGTCATTTCCCCCCATGTTTGTTTTACAGTATTTAAATTTTTTTTTTATAGTGGATCATAATCTGAGCAGATTTTACAGCAGCACCTCTCTCTTTTTCATAGTCGTTTTTGTTCATAACATGCTATGCTGTAAAGCCAATTGAATCGGCTTAGAGAAAAGAATGATTATAGTTGTGAAATACTTGTGTATGTGTTTAAACTTTTAGAATTGTCAGAAAATACGGTTCCGAGAGAGTTCTCACTGAAGGAAGGATGAGAAATGATTGTGTTGCAAATTTATGCTGTGGTCTTTTTTTTTTTTTTTAAGAAGGCAGGTCATTGTGCTAAGTGCCTTTCATCCCCCCCCCCCCCCCCCCCCCCCTGAAAATATTTATACATTTTTTTTCCAAACACACTGCTGTAAAACCAGTTAAATGGACTTAAAGGGAAAAGTCTTTAAAAAGGTTTTGTATGTGTGTTTAAACTTCTTAAACAATTTGTCAGAAAATTATAGAGTTCTGAGACAGTTCTAACTGTAGGGAGAAAATGATGAGTTCTAAAATATTTACTGTTGGAAGGATGAGAAATAACATTTTATGTGTTGCTGGCAAATCCATGCTGTGGTCTTATCACTGATAATACCAAAGCAGATTTTACAGCAACACCTTTTTGAAAAGATCTCTCTCTTTTTTTCTTCTTTTTTTTTTTTTATAGGAATGTCGAAAATGTTTCTTTTCTTTATTTTTTTTCAAATTGTGTACACATGGTTTTGTTTTTTGTGGTTTAAAAAACAACAACATACTGTTGTAAAAGCAGTTGATTGGACTGAAATGAACTATTAAAAGTCATGAAATTATACCTAGCATATGTATTTAAACTTTTTTGTTTGTCAGGAAAAAGGTTTAAAGTTCTTAGATGATTCTTACAGTTGGAAGGATGAGAATGTTTTGTATTCCTGGCAGATGTATGCTTCAGTCTCATCCCGATAATGCTAGAGTAGCTTTTACAGCAACATTGAAAAGAAACTTAAGAAGAAGAAGGCAGGTCATTGTAAATGTCTTGATTTTTTCTGGAATTTCTGTAAGCATGGTTTTTGTTTAAAAAAAAATTGTTATAAAACCATCATTGTAATAAAATTGTACTTAAGTAGGTATTTAAACTTTTAGATTTGTCAGAAAATGATATAGTTCTAAGATGATTATTACTGTTGGAAGAATGAGAAATGATTTGTTGCTAGCAAATCAATGCTTCGGTCTTATCACTGATAATGCCAGAGTAGATTTTACAGCATCATTGGGTTTTTTTGCTTGTTTGTTGTTTTTTTTCTAAGGGAGGCAGGTCATTATAAATATCTTCTTGTTCTCCTTAAAATTGCTGTATTCATGTTTTATTTTTACCCCATAACACACTACGGTGTAGAGCCAAAGAAATATACTTAGAAAAAAAGGTACAAATCATTGTAGTTCAAATATAACTATTAATTTTATGCTTGTATGTGTGTACATATTTTTGTTGGATGTGCTTGTTGTTTTTCCCTCCTACACCCTGTAACAAAATGTGCTTCAATAATTATAATAGAGGATGGGTGAGCACTATACTTTTCAGTAAGTAAAGTGGCATGCTTATTTTGCTTCTTTGGTTTCAAGGGTTTTTATAGTTTTTTTACTTTTTTTTTGGTCTGTAAGGGATGTTTTATGTATACAAGTTTGTGTGTTTCCTTTTTTTCTTTGATTTGTTTGAAAATAATGTGGACCTTGTAAGACGACTGTTACTGTAGGAAGGGTGAGAAATGGTTTGTGTTGTTGGCAAATCCATGCTGTGGTCTTATCACTGATAATGCCAAAGCAGATATTACAGCAACACCTTTTTTTAAATTTCTTTTTTTTCTTTTTCTTTTTTTCTTTTTTTTTTTTTAGAGGCATGTCATTGAAAATGTTTCTTGTCTTTTTCCAAAAATTCCGTGTACATGTTTTTGGGAGTTTTTAAAATTTTTTTTATGAGACACTGTTGTAAAAGCAGTTGATTGGATTTAACTATTGTAATCATGAAATCATTCCTGGTGCATGTGTTTAAACTTCCCTATAACCCTGATATGTGTGCGTGCAAGAGTTCCTGCTTGTGTGTGTGTGTGTGTGTGTGTGTGTGTGTGTGTGTGTGTGTGTGTGCGCGCTGTGCTGCTGTGCTGTGCTGTGCTGTGCTAGTGTGTGTGTGTGTTTGTGTGTGTGTGTGTGGGTGTTGTGTGTGGGTGTGGGTTGTGTGTGTGTGTGTGTGTGTGTGTGTGTGTGTGTGTGTGTGTGTGTGTGTGTGTGTGTGTGTGTGTGTGTGTGTGTGTGGTGTGGTGTGTGTGTGTGTGTGTGTGTGTTGTGTGTTGTGTGTGTGTGTGTGTGTGTGTGTGTGTGTGTGTGTGTGTGTGTGTGTGCTGCTGTGTGCTGTGCTGTGCTGTGCTGTGTGTGTGTGTGTGTGTGTGTGTGTGTGTTGTGTGTTGTGTGTGTGTGTGTGTGTGTGTGTGTGTGTGTGTGTTGTGTGTGTGTGTGTGGTGTGTGTGGTGGGGGTATGTTGTGGGTGTGTTGTGTGTGTGTGTGTGTGTTGTGTGTGTGTGTGTGTGTGTATGTGTATGTGTGTACATATTTTTTTTGTTCTTTTTTTCCTTCCTAGACCCTGTGACAAAATGTACTTCAATAATTATAATAGAGGATGGGTGAGCACTATTATTTTCAGTGTGTGGAGTGGTATGCTTTTTGTGCTTGCTTTGGTTTCAGGGTTTTTTTATAGAGGATTTATAAAAAAAATTCTTTGTTTTTTGGTGTGTGTAAGGGATGTTTTATGTTTAGAAGTTTTTTTCCGTTTTTTCTTTGATGATTTGTTTGAAACTAATGTGAACCTTGTAAGATGACTGTTACTGTTGGAAGGATGAGAAATGAATTCTGTTGCTGGCAAATCCATGCTGTGGTCTTGTCACTGATAATGCCAAAGCAGATGTTACAGCAACACCTTTAAAAAAAAAAAAAATTTTTAAGAGGCATATCATTGAAAATGTTTCTTTTTGCTATCATTGAAAATGTTTCTTTTTGCCTTTATCCAAATATTCTGTATGCATATTTTTGAGAGATTATTATTATTATTTTTTTTTATTTTTATAAGACACTGTTGTAAAAGCAGTTGATTGGATTTAACAAATCATACCTGGTACATGTGTTTAAACTTCCCTATAACCCTTTGTGTGTGTGTGTGTGTGTGTGTGTGTGTGTGTGTGTGTGTGTGTGTGTGTGTGTGTGTGTGTTGTGCTGTGCTGTGTTGTGCTGTGCTGTGTTGTGCTGTGCTGTGTTGTGCTGTGCTGTGCTGTGCTGTGCTGTGTATGGGTGTGTGTGGGTAGGTGTGTGTGTGTGTGTGTGTGTGTGTGTGTGTGCTGTGCTGTGCTGTGCTGTGCTGTGCTGTGCTGTGCTGTGCTGTGCTGTGCTGGCTGTGCTGTGCTGTGCGAGTGTGTGTGTGTGTGTGTGTGTGTGTGTGTGTGGTGTGTACATATTTTTGTTGTGCTTTTTCCCCCCTTCCTAGACCCTGTGACAAAATGTACTTCAATGATTATGTTAGAGGATGGGTGAGCACTATTATTTTCAGTAGTGGAGTGGTATGCTTTTTGGGCTTGCTTTGGTTTCAGGGGGTTTTGTAGAGTTTTTTTTTTAATTAGTTTTTTTGGTGTGTGTAAGGGATGCTTTCTGTTTAGAAGTTTTTTTCCTTTTTTTTCCTTTGATGATTTGTTTGAAAATAATGTGAACCTTGTAAGATGACTGTTACTGTAGGAAGGATGAGAAATGATTTGTGTTGCTGGCAAATCCATGCTGTGGTCTTATCACTGATAATGCCAAAGCAGATTTTACAGCAACACCTTTTAAAAAAAAAAAAAATTTAAAAAAAAAAAAAAAGGCATATCATTAAAAATGTTTTTTTTTCTTTTTTCAAAAATGTGTATGGATGTTTTTATCGTTTTATTTTTTTTTTTATATAAGAAACTGTTGTAAAAGCAGTTGATTGGATTTAACTATTGTAATCATGAAATCATACCTGGTGCATGTGTTTAAACTTCCCTATAACCCTTATATGTGTGCGTGCAAGAGTTCCTCTGTGTGTGTGTGTGTGTGTGGTGTGTGAGTGTTGTGTGTGAGTGTGGTGTGTGAGTGTTGTGTGTGAGTGTGGTGTGTGTGTGTGTGGTGTGTGAGTGGTGTGTGTGAGTGGTGTGTGTGTGTGTGTGTGTGTGTGCGCGCGCTGTGCTGTGCTGTGCTGCGCTGTGTGGTGTGTGTGCTGTGCTGTGCTGTGCTGTGCTGTGCTGTGCTGTGCTCTGTGTGTGTGTGTGTGGTGTGTGTGTGTGTGTGTGTGTGTGTGTGTGTGTGTGTGTGTGTGTGTGTGTGTATTTTTCTTTTTTTTCCTTCCTAGACCCTGTGACAAAATGTACTTCAATAATTATAATAGAGGATGGGTGAGCACTATTATTTTCAGTGTGTGGAGTGGTATGCTTTTTGTGCTTGCTTTGGTTTCAGGGGGTTTTATAGTTTTTTTTTGTAATTCTTTGTTTTTTTGTGTGTGTAAGAGATGTTTTATGTATACAAGTTTGTTTCCTTTTTTTCTTTGATGTGTTGAAACTAATGTGAACCTTGTAAGATGACTGTTACTGTAGGAAGGATGAGAAGTGATTTGTGTTGCTAGGAAATCCATGCTGTTGTCTTATCACTGATAATGCCAAAGCAGATTTTACAACACCTTTTTAAAAAATCTTTTCTTTTTCTTTTTTTTTTTAAAGTGGCATATCATTGAAAATGTTTCTTTTTGTCTTTTTCACAAAATTCTGTGTGCATGTTTTTGGTTTTTTTTTAATTTTTTAATTTTTATTAGACACTTTTGTAAAAGCAGTTGATAGGATTTAACTATTGTAATCCTGAAATCATACCTTGTACATGTGTTTATACTTCCCTATAATCCTTATATGTGTGCGTGCAAGAGTTCCTGCTTTGTGTGTGTGTGTGTGTGTGTGTGTGTGTGTGTGTGTGTGTGTGTGTGTGTGTGTGTGTGTTGTGTGTGTGCTGTGCTGTGCTGTGCTGTGCTGTGCTAGTGTGTGTGGGTGCGTTTGTGGTGTGTGTGTGTGTGTGTGTGTGTGTGTGTGTGTGTGTGTGTGTGTGTGTGTGTGTGTGTGTACATATTTTTGTTGTGCTTTTTTTTTTCCTTCCTAGACTCTGTGACAAATTGTACTTCAATAATTATAATAGAGGATGGATGAGCACTATTATTTTCAGTGTGGGGAGTGGTATGCTTTTTGTGCTTGCTTTGGTTTTGTGGGTTTTTATAGAGGATTTTAATTAGTTTTTTTGGGGTGTGTGTAAGGGCTGTTTTATGTATACAAGTTTGTTTCCTTTTTTTCTTTGATGATTTGTTTGAAACTAATGTGAACCTTGTAAGATGACTTTTACTGTAGGAAGGATGAGAAATGAATTGTGTTGCTGGCAAATCCGTGCTGTGGTCTTATCACTGATAATGCCAAAGCAGATTTTGCAGCAACACTTTTTAGAAAAAAACATTCTTTTCAAAGAGGCATGTCATTGAAAATGTTTATTTTTCTTGTGTTCTTTTCCCCAAAATTCTGTGTTAATTTTTAAAAAAAATAACACTGGTGTAAAATCAGTTGATTGGACTGAAAAGAACTATTACAGTCATGAAATCATGAAACTAAAGTGAACCTTGTAAAATGACTGTTACTGTAGGAAGGATGAGAAATGATTTGTGTTGCTGACAAATCCGTGCTGTGGTCTTATCACTAATAATGCCAAAGCAGATTTTACAGCAACACCTTTTTAAAAAAAAAAAATTTTTTTTTAAAGAGGCATGTCATTGAAAATGTTTTTTTTTGCCTTTTCCCAAATATTCTGTATGCATATTTTTGAGAGATTAAATTTTTATAAGACACTGTTGTAAAAACGGTTGATAGATTTAACTATTGTAATCATGAAATCATACCTGCTACGTGTGTTTAAACTTCCCTATAACCCTTATATTGTGTGTGCAAGAGTTCCTGCTGTGTGTGTGTGTGTGTGTGTTGTTGTGCGTGTGCTGTGCTGTGCTGTGCTGTGCGAATGTACGTGTGGGTGTTGTGGGGTGTGTGGGGTGTGGGTGTCGTGGGGGTGTGTGTGTGTGGTTGTGTGTGTGTATGTGTGGTTGTGTGTGTGTGTGTGGTTGTGTGTGTGTGTTGTGTGTGGTTTGTGTGTGGGTGTGGTTTGTGTGTGTGTTTATTTATTTTTTTTTTATTTAGTCATTTATTCTTTTATATCGAGGATAACAGAATAAGCAATCATGTGCTTTTTTTCATCCGGTCCCCGTGTGCATGCAGTTTTGTAAATATTGTCATCTGTTCCCACCGGCACACGATGGCCTACTCTACTCTTACGTGTGTGTGTGTGTGTATGTGTGTGCATATTTTTGTTGTGCTTTGTTTTTCCTTCCTAGACCCTGTGACAAAATATACTTCAATATTTATAATAGAGGATGGGTGAGCACTATTACATTCAGTAAGTGGATTGGTATGCTTTTTGTGCTTGATTTGGTTTCAGGGTTTTTTTTATAGAGTTTTTTAAAATTCTTTGTTTTTTGGTGCGTGTAAGGGATGTTTTATGTATAGAAGTTTCCTTTTTTTTCTTTGATAATTTGTTTGAAAATAATGTGAACCTTGTAAGACGACTGTTATTGTAGGATGAGAAATGATTTGTGTTGCTGGCAAATCCATGCTGTGGTCTTATCACTGAAAATGCCAATGCAGATTTCACAGCAACATTTTTTTTAAACTTTTTTTTTTCAAAGAGGCATGTCATTGAAAATGTTTATTTTTGTTGTTTTTTTCCCCCAAAAAAATTCTATGTGAATATTTTTAAAAATAAAACTGGTGTAAAACCAATTGACTGGACTGAAAAGAACTATTATAGTCATGAAATCATACCGGGTACGTGTGTTTAAACTTCCCTTAAACAAATTGTCAGAGAAAAATAGGTTGAAGTTGTTAGATGGTTCTTACAGTTGGAAGAATGAGAAAATGTTTTGTATTCCTGGCAGATGTATGCTTCAGTCTCTTCCCTGATAATGCTAGAGCAGCTTTTACATCAACATTTATAAGGATTTTTTTTTAAAGAAAGCAGGTCATTGTAAATTGTTTCTATTTTTCTTTTTTGTCTGGAATCTCTGTAAGCATTTTTTTTTTTTTTTTTTAAATTCTATAATTTATAAAACCAGTTGAATGGACTATCATATTAATAAAATCTCACTTATGTAGGTGTTTAAACTTTTAGATTTGTCAGAAAATGAAATGGTTCTAAGATGACTGTTACTCTTAGGATGAGAAATGGTTTGTGTTGCTGGCAAATTAATGCTTTGGTCTTATCAATAATGCCAGAGTAGATTTTACAGCAACATTGGGTTTTTTCCGTTTTTTTGGGTTTTTTTGGAGGAGGCAGATCATTGTAAATGTTGTTTTCCTTAAAATTCCTGTATATATTGTTTGTTTGTTTTTTACCCTGTAACACACTAGGGTGTAAAGCCAATTAAGTATACATAGAGAAAAATACAAATCATTGTAGTCCTGATATCATTATTACTTTTATGCATGTATGTGTGTACATATTTTTGTTGATGTGCTTTGCTTTTGTTTGTGTGGTGTGTGAGTGTGTGTGTGTGCTGTGCTGTGCGATGTGTGGTGTGTGTGTGTGTGTGCTATGCTGTGCTGTGCTGTGCGCATGCGTGTGCGCGCATGTGTGTGCGAGCATGTGTGTGTGCGCATGTGTGTGGTGTGTGCGCATGTGTGTGGTGTGTGTGTGTGGTGTGTGTGTGTGTGTGTGTGTGTGTGTGTGTGTGTGTGTGTGTGTGTGTGTGTGTGTGTGTATGTGTGTGTGTGGTGTGTGGTGTGTGTGTATGTGTGTGTGTGTATGTGGTGTGTGTGTGTGGTGTGTGTCTGTGTGTGTGTGTGTGTGTGTGTGTGAGTGTGTACATATTTTTAGCTTTGATTTTTCCTTCCTAGACCCAGTGACAAAATGTACTTCAATAATTATAATAGAGGATGGGTGAGCACTATTATTTTCAGTGTGTGGAGTGGTATGCTTTTTGTGCTTGCTTTGGTCTCAGGGGTTTTTATAGTTGTTTTTTTTAAATTCTTAGTTTTTTGGTGTGTGTAATGGATGTTTTATGTATACAAGTTTGTTTCCTGTTTTTCTTTGATGTGTTGAAAACAATGTGGACTTTGTAAGATGACTGTTACTGTAGGAAGGATAAGAAATTTGTGTTGCTGGCAAATCCGTTCTGTGGTCTTATCACTGATAATACCAAAGCAGATTTTACAGCAACACCTTTCTAAAAACATCTTTATTTTTCTTTCTTTTTTTTTTTTTTTTTAAAGAGGCATATCATTGAAAATGTTTTTGTCTTTTTCCAAAAATTCTGTATGCATGTTTTTTGTTTTTTTGATATATATATATTTTTTTTATTAGACACTGTTGTAAAAGCAGTTGATTGGATGTGACTATTGTAATCATGAAATTATACCTGGTACATGTGTTTAAACTTCCCTATAACCCTTATACGTGTGCGTGCAAGAGTTCCCGCTTTGTGAGTGTGTGTGTGTGTGTGTGTGTGTGTGTGTGTGGTGTGTGTGTGTGTGTGTGTGTGTGTGTGTGCCATGCTGTGCTGTGAGCATGCGTGTGCGTGCATGTGTGTGTGTGTGTGTGTGTGTGTGTGTGTGTGTGTGTGTGTGTGTGTGTGTGTTGAGTGTGTGTGTGTGTTTGTGTGTGTGTGTGTTGTGTTGTGCTGTGCTGTGCTGTGCTGTGCTGTGGTGAGTGTGGTGTGGGTGGATTGTGTGTGTGCATGTATGTGTGTACATATTTTTGTTCTTTATTTTTCCTTCCTAGACCCTGTGACAAAATGTACTTCAATAATTATAATAGAGGATGGGTGAGCACTATTATTTTCAGTAACTGGAGTGGTATGCTTCTTGCGTTTTTGTTTCAGGGGTTTTTATAGTGGGTTTTTTAAAAAAATATTGTTTTTTGGTGTGTGTAAGGGATGTTTTAGGTATAGAAGTTTGTTTCCTTTTTTTCTTTGAAGATTTGTTTTAAAATAATGTTTATGTATTTATTTATTTCATTTTATTCTTTTATGTCGAGGATTATGGAATAAACACTCGTGTGCTTTTTTACAACCTTGTGAACCTTGTAAGATGACTGTTACTGTAGGAAGGATAAGTGATTTGTGTTGCTGGCAAATCCATGCTGTGGTCTTATCGCTGAACTTTTTTTATTTTTTATAAGACACTGTTGTAAAAGCAGTTGATTGGATTTAAATATTGCAATCATGAAATCATGTAAGGGATGTTTTATGGATAGAAGTTTGTGTTTCTTTCTTTTTGTTTGTTTGAAACTAATGTGGACCTTGTAAGATGACTTACTGTAGGAAAGATGAGAAATGATTTGTGTTGCTGGCAAATCCATGCTGTGGTCTTATCACTGATAATGCCAAAGCAGATTTTACAGCAACACCTTTTTAAAAACATCTTTTTTTTCTTTCTTTTTTTTTAATAAAGAGGCATGTCATTGAAAATGTTTTTTTGTCTTTTTCTAAAAATTCTGCATGCATGTTTTTTTGTGTGTTTTTTTTTTGGGGGGAGGGGGGGGGGCATATTATCTTTTTTATAAGACACTGTTGTAAAAGCAGATGATTGGATTTAACTATTGTAATCATGAAATCATACCTGGTATGTGTGTTTAAACTTCTCTATAGGCCTTATGTGTGTGTGCAAGAGTTCCTGCTTGTGTGTGTGTGTGTGTGTGTGTGTGTGTGTGTGTGTGTGTGGGTGGGTGGGTGGGTGTGGGTGTGTAGGTGTGTGTGGGTGGTGTGTGTGTGCTGTGCTGTGCTGATGTGTGTTGTGTGTGTGTGTGTGTGTGTACATATTTTTGTTGTGCTTTTTTTTTTTTCCTTCCTAGACCCTGTGACAAAATGTACTTCAATAATTAGGATGGATGAGCACTATTATTTTCTGTAAGTGGAGTGGTATGCTTTTTGTGCTTGCTTAGGTTTCAGGGGTTTTTATAGCTTTTTTTAAATTAGTTTTTTGGTGTGTGTAAGGGATGTTTTATGTATACAAGTTTGTTTCCTTTTTTTTTTCTTTGATGATTTGTTTGAAAATAATGTGGACCTTGTAGATGATGATTTCTTTGAAAATAATGATTATTTATTAATTTATTTTATTTATATTGAGGATAATCGAATAAGCACTCGTGCGCTTTTTTACATCCTTGTATCCTTGTGAACCTTGTAAGATGACTGTTACTGTAGGAAGGATGAGAAATGAATTGTGTTGCTGGCAAATCCGTGCTGTGGTCTTATCACTGATAATGCCAAAGCAGATTTTACAGCAATGCCTTTCTAAAAACATCTTTTTTTTTCAAAGAAGCATGTCATTGAAAATGTTTATTTTGGGGTGTTTTTTTCCCCAAAATCAGTATGCTTTTTTTAATTATATTTTTTATAATAAAAAATAACACTGGTGTAAAATTAGTTGATTGAATCAAACTTATTATAGTCATGAAACCATACCTGGTATGTGTGTTTAAACTTCCCTTTGTAGAGTTATTTTTTGTCTTTGTTTTTTTATGCGTGTGTAAGGGATGTTTTATGGATATAAGTTTGTGTTTCTTTCTTTTTTGTTTGTTTGATTTGTTTGAAACTGAACCTTGTAAGATGACTTACTGTAGGAAGGATGAGAAATGATTTGTGTTGCTGGCAAATCCATGCTGTGGTCTTATCACTGATAATGCCAAAGCAGATTTTACAGCAACACCTTTTTAAAAACTTTTTTTTTTTTCTTTTTTTCTTTTTTTTTTAAAGAGGCATATTGAAAATGTTTCTTTTTGTCTTTTTCCAAAAATTCTGTATGCATGTTTGTTGGTATTTAAAAAAAAAAAAAGTTATTTATTTATTTATTTTATATAAGACACTGCTTTAAAAGCAGTTGATTGGATTTAACTATTGTAATCATGAAATTGTACCTGGTATGTGTGTTTAAACTTCCCTATAACTGTTATATGTGTGCGCGAAAGAGTTCCAGCTTTGCGTGCGCGTGTGTGTGTGTGTGTGTGTGTGTGTGTGTGTGTGTGTGTGTGTGTGTGTGTGTGTGTGTGTGTGTGCTGTGCTGTGCTGTGCTGTGCTGTGCTGTGCTGTGCTGTGCTGTGCTGTGCTGTGCTGTGCTGTGCTGTGCTGTGCTGTGCTGAGCGAGTGTGTGGTGTGTGTGTGGATTATGTGTGTGCATGTATGTGTCAACATATTTTTGTTGATGTCCTTTATTTGTTTTATTCCCTCCTAGATCCTGTGACAAAATATGCTTCAATAATTGATAGAGGATGGGTGAGCGCAATTATTTTCATTAAGTGTATGGTATGCTTTTTGTGCATGCTTTGGGTTTTTTTTTTTTTTTTTTGGGGGGGGGGGGGGGGGTTGTAGAGGTTAAAAAAAAAATTCTTTGTTTTGTGTGTGTGTGTGTAAGGGATGTTTTATGGATACAAGTTTGTGTTTCTTTCTTGTTTGTTTGATTTTGAAACTTATGTGGACCTTGTAAGATGACTGCTACTGTAGGAAGGATGAGAAATGAATTGTGTTGCTGGCAAATCCGTGCTGTGGTCTTATCACTAATAATGCCCAAGCAGATTTTACAGCATCTTTTTTTTAACTTTTTTTTTTTTTTTTTAAAGAGGCATGTCATTGAAAATGTTTTTAGTTTTCTTTTCCCAAAAATTCTGCATGCATGTTTTTTTTGTTTTTTTGTTTTGGTTGGGGGGGGGGGGGAGTATATATATAAGACACTGTTGTAAAAGCGGTTGATTGGATTTAACTATTGTAATCATGAAATCATACCTGGTATGTGTGTAACTTCCCTATAACCCTTCAATGTGTGCGTGAAAGAGTTCCTTGTTTTGTGTGTGGTGTGTGTGTGTGTGTGTGTGTGTGTGTGTGTGTGTGTGTGCATGTGTGGATTGTGTGTGTGCATGTATGTGTGTACATATTTTTGTTCTTTTTTTTTTTTCCTAGACCTTGTGACAAAATGTACTTCAATAATTAAAATAGAGGATGGGTGAGCACTATTATTTTCAGTGAGTGGTGTGGTATACTTTTTGTGCTTGCTTTTTCAGGGTTTTTTATAGAGGTTTAAAAAAAAAAAAAAATTTTTTGGTGTATGTAAGGGATGTTTTATGCATAAAAGTTTGTTTCTTTTTTTTCTTTGATGATTTGTTTGAAACTAATGTGAACCTTGTAAGGTGACTGTTACTGTAGGAAGGATGTTGCTGGCAAATCCGTGCTGTGGTCTTATCACTGATAATGCCAAAGCAGATTTTACAGCAACACCCTTCTAAAAACATCTTTTTTTTCAAGAAGGCATGTTATTGAAAATGTTTCCTTTTGTTTGTTTTTTCCAAAAATGATGTATGCTTTTTTATCTTTTTTTAATTTTTATTTTTTTAAATAACACTGGTGTAAAATCAGTTGACAGGACTGAAAAGAACTATTATAGTCATAAAGTCAATCCTGGTACGTGTTTTTAAACTTCTCTTGAACAATTTGTCAGTAAAAATGTGGTTTAAAGTTGTTAAATGGTTCTTACAGCTGGAAGGATGAGAATGTTTTGTATTCCTGGCAAATACATGCTTTGGTCTCATCACTGATAATACTAGAGTAGCTTTTATAGTAATATTGAAAAGAAATGTTTAAAAGAAGGCAGATAATTGTCGATGACTTAAAAAAAATTCTTTTCTGTTATTTTTGTAAGCATTTACATATATATATAATTCTTTTATAAAACCACTTGAATGGATTATCATTGTACTTATATAGGTGTTTAAACTTTTTGATTTTTCAGAAAATGAAATAGTTTAGTTTCATACTGTTGGAAGGATAAGTGATTTGTGTTGCTGGCAAATTAATGATATGGCCTTATCACTGATATTGCCAGAGTAGATTTTACAGCAACATTGTGTGCTTTTTTTTGAGTGTGCGTTTTTTTTTTTTTGGTTGGTTTGGTTGTGTTTTGTGTATACAAGTTTGTGTGTGTCCTTTTTTTCTTTGATTTGTTTTAAAATAATGTGGACCTTGTAAGATGATTATCACTGTTATAGTGTTGGAAGGATGAGAAATGAATTGTTGCTGGCAAATCTATGCTGTGGTCTTATCACTGATAATACCATAGCAGATTTTACAGCAACATCTTTTCTAAAACATCTTTTTTGTTAAAAAGGCATGTCAACGGAAATATGTGGAGGGTTTTTTCATAGAGAGGGTTTTTTTTCAAATCTTTGTTTTTGGGGCGTGTGTAAGGAAGGGATCCTTTATGTATAGAAGTTGCTTGTTTCTTTTAAGGAGGCAGATCATTGTAAATGTCTGCTTGTTGTTACATGGTCTTGTTTTTTTGTTTTACCCCATAACACACTATGGTGCAAAGCCAATAAAATACACTTAGAAAGAAAATTACAATCATTAGTCTGATGTTGCTTTTGTGCATTTTTTCTTTTTTTTTCCTACTAGACCCTGTGACAAAATGTGTTTCAATAATTGTAATAGAGGATGGTGAACACTATTATTTTCAGTAAGTGGAGTGGTATGCTTTTTGTGCTTGCTTTGCGTCTGGGGTTTTTATAGTTTTTTTTAAGTAAATTTTTTGGTGTGTGTGTGTAAGGGATGTTATTATTTTTACAAGTTTGTGTTTTGTTTCTTTTTTTTTTTTTTGTTTGAAAATGTGGACCTTGTAAGATGACTGTTACTGTAGGAAGGATGAGAAATGAATTTGTGTTGCTGGCAAATCCATGCTGTGGTCTTATCACTGATAATACCTCAACATATTTTACAGCAACACTTTTTTTTGTTTTGTTTAGGAGGGTTTACTACAATTGTCTTGTTTTCAAAGTTCTGTATGCTTATGTTTGTTTTGTTGTATTTCATATGAGTATGTTGTAAAGCTACTTTTAATAGACTCAAAAACAAAAACACTGAAGTATTTTTATTTTGAAATCATTTGACTGTATACATGTATGTAACTGGAAGTTTGTGTGTGCATGTCTTTAGAACTTTTTTTTTTTTTTAATGTGATACAAAGTGTACAGTAGTCAACTTTTTTTGGTAAAAAAAACACAGAAAAACCTTTGTTTTGTTTCAACATGTTATACAATGCATACAGTATTATTAAATTATGTGCACATCTGAGAACTTTTTTTGTTTGTTTCTTGTGATGTAGTGCAAGTAATACGGTATTCAGTTATGCTGATATCCTTTGGGTTTTTGTTTTTGTTGTATTTAAAAAAATACAAAGCATTACACTTACAGCATTACATGTATATATCTAAAAACTTGATGCAATACTTCATGTTTCTGTCTTGTTAATGTAGTAGTTTCTTTATTACAATGAAATAATGTGTGTATTGTGTGTGTTGTCTGTTGAGGTTGTAATAAAATTTTGATCAAAATGAAATCATCTGTCCAGCATTTTTCTTTCCTTTTTATATAGTGTGTGTGAATGTGAATGAGATCTCTTTAAAAAACAAAACATTTTTTATTGTGATTTTGATGACACCCCCACCAAAAAAAAAAACCAAAAAAACAACCCCCCCCCAAAAAAAAAACCCCCATACCAAAACAAAACCAAAAAAAAACCAAACAAAAGTGTTTGCATGATCTCGACAACATTTAACACGTCTTATACAATAATGTCGTTTAAAGGCTACCAAAGGGGCAGTTTACAAATTAAGAAGTGTTATCGATTTGGTTTGTTAACATTATTTTTTAAAGATTTGTTGGATGGCTTAAGGTGCTAGCAATCTACTTTTGAGAAAAAATGGTCATGTGATATTAATTTGTCATAACATTAACAACCTCCTCCCCCCACAACACACACACACACACACACACACACATACACACACACACAGTCACACACACACACACACACACACACACACACACACACACACACACACACACACAAGCATAAATGTGAGCAAGTGTGCATGAACATTTTTTTTTTTCACTTTAGTAATTTTTTACATAGATTGTCTATGTAAGTTTTTTTTCCTATTTTTTGGTGAGGGCAGGATGATAGTAAAGCTGCATAAACTTTTACCCTAAATGAAGATTTTGGCTTGAATAGGCTATTGCTCTATTGGCACACCCATGCAGCCCCCCCCCCCCCCCCCCCCAGGTCACTTTTTTTAAAAATCCTTTTTTTTTCAACATAGATTCATGTTTGTCTTTTTAGTGCATTTTTAAGTCCCAAAAAAAGTGTGAGGGCAGGATTGAATAAAAAGTTATGTAAAACTTATCTTTTACTCTCAATGAAGATCACTTTGACTTGACTTCACACACACACACACACACACACACACACACACACACACACACACACACACAGAGCAATGTATCTGCCCTAATGTAACATCAGACGTTTCAGTAACAGTTCCGACAGATGTGACGAAAGTGCACGCCGAAATAATACACTCTGATCAACATCACACCGTGCAGCCTGATCGCAATTTGCCGCAGTGGCAAAGCACAAAGCGAGCGGTAAGTTCTCAACTATATGATTCATTACTACCAATCAGTGTGCCTGTCAGTAAATAATTTGTAACTGACCTTCACAGGATGCTTGAGTATTTTTGACTTAGCCTAATATACATCTAGCCCTAGGGCCTACCACAAAAACACCATGTCGGTAGCCTAGGCCCTAGGCCTATTCCATTTTTACTTCCATTGCATTCATTCTTTGCTTATCATTTGGTGTGTTATTGCAGGCCTATAGCATTTATTCCCACAACTAGAACAGTACCTGCCTCTCAATAAATCTTGAAAATGGTAAACGTTGAGATTTAAACCAAAAAATAGCCTAACGATCGTAATGTTGTTATTCACAGAGGTCAAAGGTGAGCAGCACAGCTCTTGGCCTCTGACAGATCGGGGCAAAGTAGGACATATTATAGTCGTAAACCCTCTTGAAGTCGCCGAAGACGGGAAAAAACATAAACTGTGTTGAAAATAGTAATGTGAATAAAAAATAATAAATTTTCATTTTGAAAATGGTGTGATGTATTCCAAACACGATCCACTTATAGCACTATTGCTAACAAAGATCTGTTTTGAGATTAAGATGCAGAAGACTGAAAAATGGTTGTCTCCTAAGAACTCGGCTAAATTGTTGGGGGTGAAAAAGAATGGTAAGTAAACCGGTTATTTGATTCGATTGTTTTGCTAGTGACAGCGTCATATTCCTGAGAGTTCAGGGTATGATATGATATGAATTATTCATATACTACCTCCTATAACAGAATGATCGAACGAATCTAGTATTCAGTGCTGACCCCAGTAGATGTCAGATGGGATGAACTTCATCTCGAAGGAGCCAGAGAACGAAAGTATTTTTAGATGTGTTATTTTTAGATGACTCCCACTTGCTTCCACTTCTGGCACAGGGCCATCATTCAAAGAGAGTACTAGCTTAGGACCAGCTTGTCGAGGAATGTAGATCGTAGATTTTTTGTAGGTACAGACCTAGGCTACTACATCCCGACCACCTTAGTGCTGGCTGGCATCTCCCCCCCCCCCCCCCTCTCTCTCTCTCTCTCTGAGTCTTTCATCCCCTACTCCCTAGGTCGTTGAACCGATCGCCGCCAATGTGTTGAAGTTAAAAACATCAGGTCTATTTTACTCTGTAAAATTTTTGTTTTTAGTTATTTCTGACACATTCAATGTCTGATATTAGCAACTGAGATTGGAAAGCACAAAATTATAGTGTGTGTGTGTGTGTGTGTGTGTGTGTGTGTGTGTGTGTGTGTGTGTGTGTGTGTACTCACCATTTATACCTTTTTTTTTTTCCAAAGTGAAACGATCAAGACTGAGGAAAATTGTCTCAAAACATAGATGTATGTTTCTTATTTGGTGTTGCGCCTAGCCATGCCCATAGGCTACAGGCAACACAAATTTTAACTGTGTGACTCATTAGTTCTTGCCGGACTTGAACTGTAAACTACATCAGTGTGACTCATCTCTACTAGAGTGGGGGGATGAGGTTCATCCGAGATATCTGGTTTCAACTCTGAGTAAATCATATGAATTTTACTTTATTATAGCCCCTGTGCTCACAAACAATTTTCAAGGCAGTGAGGTTATCTTGCTAAAATGTCATATGTATTTTGTAGAAGTGTTTTAGAGTTCTGTGTGAATGACATTTTGTGTGACAGGAATGGAATACTCAAAACAATCATCTTTTTTAACCATGTGGTTTTAGACAGACTGTTCAAAAGTGTACATTTAGACAGGTCTGTCTGTGAAAAAGATTAAACTGCTTCACCAAATGTTTGACAGGTGTACAACTTAAGTAAACAGGGTTCGCGCTAGGATTTTTTAAAACCGGTACTGCGAGTTGTCATTTCAGAGATATCTTGACCAACTCCCCAAAATTGGTCCCCAGAAAATAAAATCCAGTACGTAATGTGAACAAAACAATTCAGTGAGGGGGTGGGGGAGGGGGGGGATTGTTCGGCAGCAAAACTAAATCTAAATTGAACGCAAATCTCTCAGAGTCTTTGACTGCCGTGCTGTTGCCACTCGCCTCTTGGACATGAAGCCACGCAGGAAATAGGCCTATAGGATTTTTTTTTCTAGCACCTGTGTCACTATCTGTGTTGTTTTGCATGACATCATTCATGTGACTTAACTTGTGCTAAGCCTATTCTTTCTTGTTTCTATGCTTATCGCTCATCTAGATCTTTTGTTCTAGATTTAGGTTTAGACTCTTCTCTCTCAAAGTCAAAACAACACACAAAGTCATAGACACTTGCTTTTCATAAGAGTAGGCCATCGTGTGCCGATGGGAACAGATGACATTTACAAAACTGCATACACACGGGGACTGGATGTAAAAAAAAAGCACAAGAGTGCTTATACCACTATCCTTGATATAAAAGAATAAAGAATAAATAAATCTAGGCCCCATTTACTCATTGTGTATGGAAGTCACTGTCATGCTGAGAAGAGCCTGAAGCTCTATTCTTTCACAGTAAAGCTTGCAACTGCTGTTGTGCGTGCTTATGAGGTTGGCGCCAGAGATAAAGAGTTTGTGGGAAGGGATGGGAAGGGGTAGGTGGGTAAGCACAGGCGCAGGACAGACTGTCAGAAAATGTCACTTCAGACTGTCAGAAAATGTCACTTCAGACTTTTTTTTTTAGACGGAAATCTAATCGGTCACAGGCAAACAGAATCGGTACATGGTACCGGCTGCTTCGAAAATTTTCGGTATTCCCTGTTTACAATCGGTAAAATACTGACAATTACCGGATATCGCAAACCCTGAGTAAAGGCCGCAGTATCAGAGTATGTCCTGAGACTTTAATCACATTCACAAGGCATACATGGTCCTGTGCATGAAAAATTCTGAAGTTTCCATTTATTGGCTGGAAGATGCCACAGATCAGTTAAAGATAGAGCAGGACTTATTTGAAACACTAATTGCTAAACAGTTTGCTTGAACCTGATGCCACAAACTGCTTGAGTATGTTTAGACAACAGTGACAGACGTTTCGTTTGAGATCACTTTCACCTTTACCGTCCTGGCCTTATGACTTTGGAGGATAGCCTAGTCTGATTGAGGTTATTCAGATCTTTCCAGACATGAAAAATTATCCCAGCCTCTGTGGGAATCATAATATCTATTTCATATTATTAACTATGCAAGTCAGCAAAGCCATTTTGTAGGGCTTTATGAATGAAAGAGTCAAATTGCACATTTATAGGCAATGAATTTGTAACTGTTAAAATCAAATCTATATTTTTTAAATATCATTTCTCATTTTTGCTAATATTAATAACAAAAATATTTTTGGAAAGAAAATGGGTATTTCTCCTTCTGCTGTCTCCTATTCTATGTTACTGTTAGTATCTGATAATACAGCCATTGTGGATCTGTCTTGTGCTCTTTGTTTGCATTATTTTATATTATTAGAGTCTTGATTGTCCTAGTTTAGAATTTGCTCTTGAAATCTGATTTGCTATTTAGACCATGAAAGTATGTGTAGGGAATTAATTTTTTCTCTTGTATAGTTTATGTTCCCATTGATTAGAGAACATGGAACATGCAGACTGTGCAAGATAAAGGCCATATTAACCTAGCAACATTAGATCTATTGCTAAATGAACCAGTCCTGGAGATAAGTATTCTTGGCTTGTATGAAATAAGGAATGCAAATTCAAAAGAGACTACACCATTGTTTTCCGTGGAAAATCATGAGGAGGGTAACATGGTCTAGTTATCATATTAGATGATCAAACTTTTTGCAAAACTAGTACCCATCAACATTATTCAGGTGTACTCTCCAACATTGAACACTTCACAAGAGGGCATAAAACTATTTCAAAATGACCTACATAGACAAAATACTTCGCAGGGAAATCTGCACAATCATGGGTTACTTCAATGTACAAGTAGGTGAAGGAAAAGACATCAAGTGTGCTTTGGACCTTTTGGCCACAGCTCAAGAAAAGACGGAGGAGAAACACTACCTTCTGCCAAGCTAACTGCTGAACCTTTGCTATACGTCGCCTGAAATGTGACACTCTGTACATCAAGGATGTATATCAAGGATGTACAGCCACCCATAGTTTTAGGTTAGGCACACATCCTGCACTGTACAATAACCTATGGTTTTAGAGTAGGCAGAAACCCTCTATCGTATATCCTGGGTATACAGAAACCCATGGTTTAACTTACAATAGGCATACCTGCTACCATACCTCCTGGGTGTACAGCAACCCATGATGTCTATTTAAATTAAAGGAACAGAACCTCTTACCTTTAGTGAAGCCTAACCCCATGACTTGAAGGAGGTTTGTAAGAAGGGACAGAGTTTTTTCTACAATAGTACTTGAGGTTCGTAAAAGGCATGCACTCAAACATACATACATGTGCATGGGAGCAATCAGGAAAAAAAAAAGGCCTGTCAGTTTTGCACCTGTGTGAAATTACGTTTTTTATTTTTCCTCATATCATATGTTTATCACTGTGCTGATTGTTGATGATGATAATAATGATTGATATTGTAAGCATCATCAGATCTTCCTAAAGTATGTCAATCTGTCTCATGATGTGTTTAAGGGTCATAAGGTTATGTGTCAAAAACTCCAGATCAGTATTCTGTCAGTATCATAGACTCTACATAGTACTGCATGACCTCCCCCGACCCCTTTGAATGCAGTATCCCGTGTAATTAAGTACGCATTTGAGGTGATCAACTTTCCACCCCCACACTCAATTGAAAGCACCTTGGTGTGACTGTGTAGTTTGTGAGTGTGCATGTCGAATCTGCAGGATATAGCTAATAAATCAGAAGTGGAACAGATCAGCAAAACACAGAAATGTTCAGTCCCACCTTCAGCTCTGTCTCCCCTCCCACCCACGCATGGGGTGGGTAAGGAGAACTAAATATGAGAGAGCAAGAGTGATGGACAGGAACACGAAACACAGTCACACACGCACACGAGAAGAGAGAGAGAGAGAGAGAGGGGTAACCATAATTTCTAATTTTGACTTTTTTTCTCATTTTGTTTATAAAGTTTTCCTTCCTGATTTAAAAGAGGACTGAAATTTCAAGTTCTATTTGGCTTTATTTTTGTTTTGTTTTATTTTGTTTTCTCCCGTTCTCTGAGAGACAAAAGACAGCATTTGGGAGGAGAGTAAAAACAGGGTTGACCACTTCAGTTTATTTGAAGAATTCTCTGAAGTGATAATTTTTCTACAGTTTTGCCATGTTTTTGTTTGTTTGTCTGCAGGTGGAAGAGGAGGAAAACTTGCGTTCCAATATGTGTGCGCAGGCGATCCTTTCATGCCGACCCAACTCCCATCCTTTCCAAGAGCGTCACATTTCTCTGCACGAGCCTGTAAAAATTGGTAGATCTGTTGCTCGTGCCCGCCCCTTGGAAAACAATGGAGTTTTTGACTGCAAAGTGCTCTCTCGCCACCATGCTGTACTGTGGTATGAAAGTGAAAAGGTAAGGCACACTGCTTTATTTTATTAATTTTATACATATAATTATTTGTAGTTAGAGAATTGTGAAGTATTTGGCTCTTTAGTTTAATTTTGTTTGTATTTTCTCTTTGGTTTATTAAGATTTAGATTTTACTGATGTTGTTATTTGGAGATAATAGCATTGCTTTTGCGCATGATTGTAAGTTATAGTGTATGATTTTGATTTTTGAGATTTTTCATAGGTACATCATCAGATTTCCATTTTATTTTAGCAGCATTCGTTGTGTTTTATATTTTACAGGTTCCTCCCCCCACCCGTAGGTTGATGACAAAATGAAACCAGAATAAATATTAAACCATGTAAAAAATATTCCTTAGGAAAAGGACTTTCTCATATTATAGACATCTTTATTGCACACATTGAACATAACTGTTTAGTGAGATTTCATGTAAACAAAAAATGTGTGTGTGTGTTGAACAGTTCTACATCCAGGACACAAAGAGCAGTAACGGGACGTTCATCAACAACAACCGTCTCTGCAAAAGCGGAGAGGAGAGTCCTGTACGAGAGATTTTCTCTGGGGACCTGATTCAGCTGGGTGTTGAGGTTGTGGAAAACAACCGGCGGGGTGAAAGAAGTAAGCTGGTCGTTTGCCGTTGCTCTGGTTCAGGTTGTTTCTCTGGAATCAAATGAAAACTGCTTATCTTTTTTTCATTTTGGTTTGTTTGTTTGGGGTTTGTTTTTTTTGTTTTTTGTTTGTTTATTCCTTGACTAGAGTTCCAAAGTTCACCAATGGTTAGATTTTGTGTATGCCATTTGCCCACCATTCATGTATCTGCATTTCAACTGTGGGGATGGTACCTTAACATGGCACCAGTGTGCTTGTGTCTTTTAAAAAAAAAATTGTTATCTGCTCCCACTGGCTTTCAATGGCCTACTCCTACAAAAAGTGAAACAGGTTTTTAATGCATGTACTAGTTATTCTGTGTACACAGCACCTCTATTTACAGTCTCAGCCAAAAGGTGGGGGGGGGGATGGATATGGTACTGATGTTAACTTGAAGGGGAAAATCCCTTTGAAGGGTGCCATGGTGTTGGCTTGAACACGTGCCATCATACCACATGCCCAATGCTCTAACCATAAGGCTCTCTGCCTCCCATGTTCCTCCCTACCTAGTCATGTTATATGAGGTTGGAGTGATTAGTAAGAATAAAATAAAAGGTGTTACATTGATTTATTGATAAAATGTGGTGAGGGGATGGGTGGTTTTGTATCATTCAGTGTGTGGATGTTTCAGTTTTTCTTATTGCGTACTCGATAGTGAATTATGAAAAAACAACCTAGGAATACCGTAATTCAGCTTCAGTGAGAGACAGTTTGATTATCATTGTCAGTTTTACCGATGCTCCTGTGTATTCTTGGCTTTCTTCTCAGGGAGTAACATTGTTGGTAGAACCAAGACTGTCAGTATGGAAGATATCAGGATATAAATTTTTGGTCAGTTTTCTGCAGCACATTTTTAAAACATTATTTTCTGTTTCTGTTTTCAGTTACTCATGGATGCATTATTGGAACTATCACCCTGGAACACCCAGATGGCAGAGAAGCTAAGCCGATGTGAGTTTCAGTGTGTGGTGTACTTCTTGTCTGTTTTATGGTGTATTGGCTCTCTGTGGTGTTTGTGTGTGGTTCTCTGGAAGAGAGGGAGGGAAGGAGATAGAGAGCGATTAACCAATTGACCAGCGAACAAACATACATGGCAGAGAAGCTAGGCCACTATGAGTTTTTGTTTTGTGTGTGGTTGCATTTCTTGTATGTGTGTACATGTGCACCATGTTTGTGGATTGAAAGGTGGGGGGGTAGGTGGGTGGGAAGAGAGTTAAAGTGAGTGAGGGAAAGGGGAAGAGATGATGGTATGGACAGATGCATGACCCTTTCTCTGTGTCTGTCTCTCTTTCTCTGTGTTTTAGAATTTCTTTGTATTATTGTGCTCCTCATGTATTTTTTCCCATGTGCAGCCCATTCCTGGATGCCCCCAACCAGCCTGGAGTAAAAATACAGACTCAAGACCTCTACCTTCTTGCACAGTACTTACAGGTGGAGTTTTTTACAGATTGGTTTTTTATGGTGTCAGACCTGAACACACAGATAACACACGCATGCACGCTCGCACGCAAACGAGTGCATGCACGCACGCTCACACGCATACACACAAGCACACACACAACACACACACACACACACACACACACACACACACACACACACACACACACACACACACACACACACACACACACACACACACACACAAAGAGGAGTTTGTGTGAAAGTTTTCGGGGCTGGAGGGTTGTTGAACAGACCTTGTGGTAATTGCCACCCTCAGTGAGCATTTCACACAGTCTGACCCTGCGGCTGAACTGTTACTGTCATAAGTAGGGGCTTAGGAGGGGGTGTCCTGCATATGTTAGCTCAGAACGGCACAACTGAACACCACCAAAGTGATCCAGCAGCAGTGTGGGGCCCCTGTGACTGGTGGCCCCATGGTGGCCTGACATTGTGGGCTCCCTGTGGACTTCTGACTCTGAAGATGTGACAGAACAAATCATGGTATAGCTGGGGCAGAGAGGTTGAGTGGTGTGAAAACAGCTGGACAGGAATGTCACAGAGGTTGAGGCAGCAAAACCCCCAAACCCAAGACAAAAAACAATTTTGACTTAGTCTGCTTCAACGGCTTGAGTGAAAGAAAATAGGAAAATATGTCCTGCTTTGATTTGTTATTGGATTGGAAGATCCTGTGGGAATGGGCAGTGTCGTCATTATGTACCCTCATGACCTTTGTAGCTTCAGAGATGTGAGGAGTTAACCCTGTTGTCAGTCACAATCGACCTGGGGATAAATTAATAGAGCAATAATAATCAACCAGAGGAGGAGTAAGTTCACCCCAATCTAACATCAGAGTGTTGTTGTTGTTGCTGCAGGAGGCCCTGCACCGAGAG
The DNA here is from genome assembly GCA_030674155.1 of Stramonita haemastoma. Classification (NCBI taxonomy): domain Eukaryota; kingdom Metazoa; phylum Mollusca; class Gastropoda; order Neogastropoda; family Muricidae; genus Stramonita; species Stramonita haemastoma. The sequence goes on from CM060329.1 coordinate 50,919,546, forward strand.
AAGATGCTGGAGCAGAAGCTGGGCAGCCTGCAGCAGCTGGTCCTCACCACCCCAGGAGGCAGCAGAGGGGGGATGGCAGGTCAGTCACTGCACACACACAACGCTCACATGATCTTGCCTTGTTTTATAACTTGGAAACTTTTTTCTGTGGGATTGTGTTTTTAGGAGTTTTTGTGGGTTAGAAAATTTTTTTTTGCTTGTGATTTGAGTGCTTCGATTTGCTTGTTTTACAGGATTAAGCGCTATGTAAATTCATATATTATTATTATTATTATTATTATTATTTATAGGGCTGTGGGGATAAATATTTCAAGGAATTTGTCCTGTGGAGGGACTTGATTTTCTGGTCCACAAGAGTTATAAGTCATTGCTGAAACATTTCATCTGGAGATCAGAAAGGTTACCTCAGAAAAAAAAGAAAGAAAAAGATATTACTTGCAGAAGTTGTGAACAGCTTTTTTGTTGTTGCTGTTTTAACATTGTGATAATACCATTTTTGTATTCTTTACTTCATAATCATTGAAAGGTATTTTCAGATTTATTTCTTTGAGAAGAAGAGTTGTTGTTGTTGTGATTATGTAAGTCCCAGCGAAGATTTCTGATTAAGCAACTGTATGAGGTGAGTCATACATGGCAGAACTGAAATATGTATAGTGTCAAGCCTTAGGCTGCTCCATCTGTGAAAACAATTATGTGAGTGGCTTGATGACAAATGTACTCCGTTGCAAATTTTATGTTATGTATACATGCAAGTCTCTTTTCAAGAATATAGAACTTTGAAACATGTCTGACCCTACATTAAAAAACAGAATATGCACTCTATAAAAAGGCACTATACAATCAGGAAATGGTGTCCTATTTCTATAAAGAAATGATAGTAATATATAATAATAATAATATATATTCTTAAATATGAACATAAGAGATTAAGTTATTGTATATCAATGTTTTAATGTTTATATTCATCAATATGGCTATGAATATTTCTGAGTTTATATTCATCAATATGGCTATGAATATTTCAGTGTTAATATTCATCAGTATGACTATGAATATTTCAGTGTTTATATTCATCAATATGGCTATGAATATTTCAGTGCTTATATTCATCAATATGGCTATAAATATTTCAGTGTTAATATTTCATCTATGAATATTAGTGTACTTTTGAATATTTCAGTGTTATATTATCTATCTATATATTTGGTATATCAATGATGAATATTTCAGTGTTTATATTCATCAATATGGCTATGAATATTTCAGTGTTTATATTCATCAATATAACTATGAATATTTCAGTGTTTATATTCATCATATGACTATGAATATTTCAGTGTTTATATTCTCATATCATATAATGTTATATCAGGTATTATTTCAGTGTTTTTATTAGTCAATCAAATATGAACTGTCATATTATATTTCATAGTAGCCATCTCAATTGATTAGAGGACAAGTTGTTGTCTCGCCTGGAGATGTTGGAGACTCAGCTCCACGTCTACTCAAAGGTATGTGTTACTGGTGTGTGTGGTGCATGGTTTTGCACTGTCTTTGTATTACTGATAGCCGCCGCTGTAGTCTAGTGGTTAGGGCTTGGACTCGTAATCTAAAGGTTGCAGGTTCGATCCCAGCTTTGGCTATGGCGTTGTGCCCTTGGAAAAGGCACTTTACGGCTATTTTCTCACCCCACCCAGGTGTAAAAGGGGTACAACCTTTGTGTTGGGGGTTAACCTGCGATAACTGGCGTCCTATCCAGGGGGGAGTCTATGACTCTGGTCGCTTAATGCCACAGAAACCGGGATAAGCACTGGCCTGATGAGCCTTAGGCTCGGGACAGACTTTAACTTTGTATTACTGATGACAGATCATGATCATAGAATATTGAGAACAATTTCCTGTACTGATTCTTCAAGAAATGTGATCATTCAGTCAGTCACAGTTTTAGTTTGTATGCAACTCTTGTACCTTTGTCTTCAAGACGGCATTACATGTGCACTAGATAAACTTGTATAATAATAGGAGTAGACATTTTTTTTAATGGTTTTAAATCTAGGACAGTTCATTCCCAAAATTATCAAAGTAGAATATGGATGTTCAGATTTTACGAGCAGTTCTAGTATGAGAATTCTTCACCTGAAGTTACATTCGCCTATTCATATAATTTATTTCAATGATCTTTTCATTTTGTATTTTATGCTTATTTTCCTATCTTTTTCTGTGACCATTGTTTTAATACACTAAAGTATTGTTTTTTAGCACTGTATACAATGATGGTGTTTATTGGCAATAAATATATATGCATGAATCTTATTCTGAGCAAAAGAAAGTCGGAGACTAAGAATTGATTTCTCAGTAGAAATAATGAATATCCTTGACCAAAGTGAAATTTGAATGTAATGTTCATTCAGATTTTATTTTTATGGTAAACTAAATGAGCGTGACTTTTAAGCAAAGTGATAAATATTTGTAAAATGTCATTCTTGCCTTCTCTGCATGTATCACCGATGTGGGATATTGTCTCCAGCATTTCCAGTGTTGGGTTTTAACGACTCCTTGAATGTTTCTTTCCTGTCTAGAATCATGCTGAGGACACACTGAGGCAGGAACTGATGGCGCTGCAAGAGGACAAAATCAACTATGAAACCACCGCCAAGGTAAGTTTTTGATCTTGTCCAGTGATAAAGACTGCATGTTGAAAAAAACACTTTCCTTCAGGCAAGCTGTCTGAACTATCCACTGGAAACTGTCACAGGAGTCTTTTTGTTTTTTTTCCCACAGTAGTCTTTTTAACCAGCTAGAGTCAGGGAAGGATGGAAACCAAAGAGGCTGGCTTGAGAGTGCCATAGTGACTGAATTTTTTTGGATACACAGTTCATAAGCCTGGGTAATTTTGCTCTTGAGATTTGCAAGAACTGGTACTAATTGAAGTCAGTGTTGTTTTTTTGTGTGTGTATATCTGGCATATTTTGTACATATAGAGAGATACAAAACCAGCAGTTTAGGGATTTGTGATTCACTCTTTGCTTTGTTTTGCATTTTTGTCCATTTTTGTCTTTTCTTCCCTCTTCCTCTTTTACTTCCTCGTTTTTCTGAACACCACACACACACACACACACACACACACACACACACACACACACACACACACACACACACACACACACACACACACACAACACACACAGAGGGAAAAGCACGTTTATGCACACTAGGGTAGTTATAAACATACATGTAGACATGCGCGCACACACACACACACACACACACACACACACACACACACACACACACACACACACACATACACAATCTCACAGAGGCATAGCAGTACCTTCTCCTTCCACGTCTACAGTATTTTACTGTAAAAAGCTTTTTTCACAAGCTGCATGATGTGGTAAAGGGAGTGCTGTGTGGTTGTGATTTCAGGAATCCTTGCGTCGCGGTTCTCCAAGAGAAACTGGATGCTGTGACAAAGTTGTCAGACTTGGAGGTATCGTTTCTTTGATTTTTGTTATGTTTTTTACTTATGTTTGAATTTTTTTCATTGTTTTGCACACACACATATACACACAGCATCTATAAGCATGCACATTTATGCTTGCAATGCACACATGTGCATGTGCACACACACACACGCACACACACACTGTCCACTTTTGGAAAGAGTAGGCCATTGTGTGCCTGGTGGGAACAAATGACAAAATTGACAAAACTGCATACACATGGGGACTGCATGTAAAAAAGCATGATTGCTTATTCCATTATCATATTTTCAGTGTGCATATTGACTTTGTGTGCATTTGTGCGTAAAAGATTGATATGAAGTTGAGTTCACTTTTCAACTGGCAGTGAGAACCAGAAAGCAACATATTAGAAGACAAAGGTTTGTTTATTAATGGAAACAGATTTTTATGCAGTCTTTCTGCACCCACAGTAGGTATAGTGAGTTTTTGTTTGTTTGGTTTTTTGTTTTAAAGTAAAATGGAAGCCAAGGTAAAATGAGGAAGTGTTATGAAAGGTAAGCAGGGTGGAGTGAGTGATGTGTGGAGTGAATATCATAACCTTCGCTTTGAGGAGTCCAGTATAATAGAACTGAAGTTGAATACACAGACTTTACTGGTTATCATCTTGTCATGAGTGAGATTGATTGATGTTGATTAGCCCTTGTGTTTTCTGTTGTCTTTGTCACTCTTTGGGTTTGTAACTATGGTTACTTCAAACTTTTTTTGTGGTCTCAAAAAAACAAAAATCATTAGGGGTAAGGAATGTAACTTGTCACAGCTATCAGTTTCCCCTACTTTCAGCTCCTCCAGCTGCTAAATAATCCATCCTATTCCAGCTTAGATGGAGGCCAGTGATGCTATTTATAGCAGGAACTGACCACTTTTGGACTAGGAAAAAGGAAAGGGCTTGCTAAAATATTGCACTCTTGACTAAATGATGTTTAGGATTTGTGCACTGTGAATGGTGTGATGCAACTATGGCTGTTGCAAGATGGTTTAACACAGTGTCAGATTCTACTTTAGCCTAGCGTAATTATCTCCATTCCAGCCTAGATGGAGCAGTGATGTATTTATACAGAATGCACTTTTGGTAGAAAAGAAAGGGTCTAAAATATCGCATCTGATGATGATGTTGATTTGTGCTGTGAATTGTATTGATGCAACTATGTTGCATAAAAGTTAGATCTTTTTTTAATTTGTTATTTGTTAAACTTGGTGATCGTCGACGTGGCTGAAGAAAAGATGATTAAGACACCTTTTTTTTTCTTTTTTTTAAAAAACTCAGCGATCACTGACGTCGGCCGAAGACGAGTGCGGCCATGTGAAGGAGATGTGTGAGTCGAGTCAGGAGGAGCTGAGACAGCTGGCCATCAAATATCAGGACCAGCTGAAGGAGGTCCAGGATCTGCAGGACAAGCTTCAGGTCTCTTGCCTTGTTCACATTCATGTGCTCTTTCTTTTTGGGGTTTTATTAAAAAAAAAAAATTTTTAAATTTTATCTTATACCACTTTATGTCACTTTCTCTGCATGAAATTCGGGCTGCTCTCCCCGGGGAGAGGGCGTCGCCACAAGTGCAGCTCTTACCCATTATTTTATTTTATTTTATTTTTTTCAGGATGGTGTCTAAACACGAAATCTGTGTGCATGCTGTTTTTTTTTAAATAATAATTTTGTCATCTCCTACGGCACACGATGGCCTGCTCTTCCGAAAGGTGGAACGGGGTCTTATCATGTGCACAAGATGTTCTGCGTGCGTTTGCACACGGGAACTTGGTTTATAGTCTCATCCAAATGACTTTGACATTCAGTTCAATTTTTCGTCAAACTGGGAAGAAAGGGTTAGGCTGGGTATGAACCCAGAACCTCACGGTTTACTTGTTGGCAGGTGAACGTCTTAACCATCCTGCCACCTTCCTTTTTGATATGCTTGTTTGGGGTTTTGTTTGTTTGGATTTTTTGGGGGGCTTCCTGGGGTTTTGTTTATTTGGGTTTTTTTAGCTTGCTCAGAGGGTGCTGAAGAAAATAGGTTGTTGGAGTGGGAGGGAGGTTGTTCAGGGAGTATGTATGTATTTTATTTTAATTTCAGGCACTTGGGTTTTGCTTTTGTTTTTTTTCTGGGGGAGGCAGATTGATGGTATCTGATATTTGAAGGGAGTAGATGGGGATGTTTTGGAATGTGAGGTGAATGTTACAGGAGTAGCTGAAATTGATATAAAGTGACAATGCTGATATGGCTGCCATGGTTGGTGGGACCATAAACAATATGAAATCAAGTGTTTTCACAACAGAAACCAAACAAAAACTTTGGGAGGTATGATAAGGATGCAGAGATATACATATTGATGTCATTTACAGCAGTGCATAAGCTGCACCATAAGATAACTAGTTTCAGCTTCAAGAAAAATAGTCAGTTAAATTATAGTACTTGGGCCGTTTTACCTGGTTGAAAGCTTTATCAGTGTTCAGTTTAGCCAGTGCTGGCTTCAGCTAATCCCCAATAAGTCCACACTGAAAGTAATTCCAGCATGCAATAAGCCCAGATTTATTTCATAGATGCTGTGTATGATACTTCATGTTAGAAATTGTGCAGAAGCTATGTGCACTTAAAAAGCAAGTTTGCCTAAAGATCTTTGAAATGTGTAAAGTACGACGCAGAGTATTTCAGTAACTTGCTGATGCAAAAATCTTAACTTGCTGCTGTGTTTGGCCTCAGGAGGCAGAAAAAAGCCATGCGGAGGAGACAGAGAGGACAGAGAAAGAGAAACAAGAACTGCGGGAAAAACTGGAAGATATGTTGCAACAAGAGATCTCTCTGTCCAACAAGGTGAGTCTGTCCTTTCTGTGGGGTCAGAGGCAACTTTTCTTGGCCTGTCTACTACATAAGATTTTTAGTTTCTTTTTTCTCATTAGATTACAGAATTGAGTTAAGAGAAAGGTGAGACAGTAAAAAGCAGACATTGGTTTATAAACAGATGTAACCAGACATGAAAAATGCGTGTCATAGAACAAAAAAGGTAACATTTGCTAAAATGTCACCAATATCTGGCCTATATTGTTTTGCCTTGTAACAAAGAAGCAGCAGTAGAATGTTGTATTTTGAAGCTTATTTGTTTACTTGATGCTTAACAAAATACCCAGGAATGATATATGTAAGTATGAATTAAAGTATGTTTTTTGTGAGTAGGCATGGGTGCTTCATATTCATGTGCTCACATATATGGGATTGACTGAAGGATAGAAATGTAGGATCGACTGATGGATAGAGCTGTAGGATTGACTGATGGATAGAGCTGCTTAGTCTTCTACATGTGTGTACCTGTTAAATCAATGATCACCTAATGCTTTTTTGAGTGAAAATAAATTCAATGGTAGTGGGAGGTAGAGATCATGAAATAAAGAAATCAAGTATTGAGAGCAACTGAACATGTGATGAAAAACGATCCCGTCAAACATGATATTGGGAAAATTATTAATGACAGTGCACTGTCCATTTTACTCTATGAAACTGTAAATATGTCCTTATTTTCATTCAGTCTCCTCCATCTCCATCACTATGCATTATTGTGTGTGTGTGTGGTGTGTTTGTGTGTGTGTGTGTGTGTGTGTGTGTAAATATATAATTTGTAATTTATTTGTGAATGGTTGCATGCGTGTAACTGATTTGAATGCAAGTGCTTGATTTGTTTGCTTTACAAGATTTAGTGCTATATGAATTATATATATTATTATTATTATTGTTATTATTATTATTATATTATTTCAAGAATGTGCCGTGCCATATAGCAAGACAATCTCTCTCCCTCCTCCCTCCCTCTCTCTCTCTCTGTCTCTCTCTCTCTCTGTGTCTGTCTGTCTGTCTCTCTCTGTCTGTCTGTCTGTCTGTCTGACTGTCTCTCTCCTTCTCTCTCTCTCTCCTCTTCTCTCTCTCCTCTCTCTCTCTCTCTCTCTCTCTCTCTCTTCTCTCTCTCTCTCTCTCTCTCTCTCTCTCTCTCTCTCTCTTCTTTCTCTCTCTCTCTCTCTCTCTCTCTCTCTCTCTCTCTCTTTGCTCGAATTCTGCTTTCTCGTCCACGATTGTCCCTCCAAGTACACGATTTCGCTTAACAAATTCTGCCATGAAGTGGCTTCAGAGTTTTATTTATTGCTTCGATGTATATCTGCCATTTCTCTCTTTTCTCTTCTCTCTTGCTGTTCGCTAAGTTCTAGTCTCTTTTGCATTGGATCTATCCCTCCAAGTAGACAACGATTTCGCGAGAGAACAAATTGCTGCCATGAAAGGTATGGCTTTCAGAGTTTTAAATTTATTGCTTCAGAATGTATATCTGCCATTTTTCTCTTTTCCTTCTCCTTATGCATGTTCGCTAAGGTTCTGAGGCTTCTCTTTTGCATTGGACATCATATTATGGGATACCTATTGTTATTGACTTACTTCTAAGGGGAACGGGAAAAATGACCTGACAAAGACTCCTGTGTGGGAGATACTATCGAAGGCCTCTTGTATGTTTAGAAAAGAAAGGGAATACGGGAATGTGCGCTGTGTGTGTTTTGTGTGGTGTTTGCATGTGTGTGTGATGATGTAAAAGTTTCAAACAAGAACTGGGTATGGCAGTCCGGCTGTGGTGTGTGTGTGTGTGTGTGTGGTGTGTGTGTGTGTGTGTGTGGTGTGTGTGTGTTTAATGGGGTCTATCGCTGTAAGGCAGATCATTAAAAAGAACATGGTAAACATGTTATGGTTGATATTTTTATATTGTATTTTCAATAGCTTCAAAAAAGGAAAAAAAAAAATCAAACAACCAAACAAGGAAAAGCATGTAAGGTAAATGTTTTTACATATATTTTCCTTTTTAGTATTATTTGTTTGAAATCCCAAAAACAAAAAAAATGTGGCTCCTTCTGGTGTGAAACCTCATTATAGATTTTTACAACCCCTCCCCCCCTATAAAAAGTGTATTCCTGATTCTTTTTTTCTGTTTTTTTAAATTTTTTTATCTCAGTGGAAGAAAAAGGAACAAATTTCAGTGACATGCATAGAAAGGAATTTCATGTGGTATTAGGTCAACCAGGATGCTCCAATACTCTTAGTGTCATGTGAGATTTTTGGAAACTGTGAATTTAAAGAATAACACAGTGACAATAAGTGGAACATACAATGTTGCATTTGCTTTGGAATTTTATTTATCATGTCTTTGGCTACATTGCATAACTGTAAATGTATAACTTTAAAAGAACCGAAAGAAGGTAGTTAAAGTACATGGATAGCAGTAATGCAATTACAGAATTTTTTGGGTCCTTTTTGTCCCCCTCGGCTACTTTTGAAGTTCACCAGTGGCGAGCAGAGGTTTTGTGTATGCAACCATTTTTCCTCCCACCATTTAGCTAGCTGCATTCCAACCTCAGGATGGTGTCTGAACATGACACACATGGTTTAAACATTTTTTTTTCATCTGTGCCTACTGGCTCAAAATGGACTTTTGTTCCAAAAGGTGGAGCAGGTTTTTTAATGAGTGCGCAAGATGTTCCACATGCATTCACAAACACGGCCTGGGTCCGAAGGACTTATAGCATTCAGTTTGATTTTCTGGTCAAACTGTGAGAAAGGTTTACTTCTTTGGTAGGTGAACATCTAAATCATCCTTCCACTTTCCTTCTGAAGTCCAGTTTTAAACATTATCCAAGAGAGCATACACATAGAATCCAGGCCCCCTGCGGTTTTCCTTAATTTAAAAAAAATTTGGCTCCCTCTCACCCCGGTTTGATAGAGGAAGGTTTAGCGTTACTTACTCTCAGTTGACCACTTTAGGTCATATTGGGGCTGCAAGGAAGGCTTAGATTTATTTTTACATCGTTTTGTTGTTTTGGGTGTCACTGAAAAATAAGCCCCAAAAAAAAACAAAAAAAAAACCCTTACCACGAATAAATATGGAAAAAGGGAATAAGAAATAAAATTGAGTTAAGGTAAATCCATTTGTCTGAGACTGTTGTAGTACCTTTGCATTTTATAGGATCATGATCAGATTTATCTTTCCCCGCCATATGTACTCTTGCACCTAACTACCCAGTGAGACAGAACTGTGTACGCATGTGCATGAAGAGGAACACATATGCTATGCATATATATATATCTATCATGTATATATCATTAAACAGATATACTTTGCTTGAATAGCAAGAATGTTGCATGAGCAGAAATACTCGGCATTGTTAAAAAACAAACAAACCCATTTTGAAAGTTCAACATTTGAGAGAGAAAGAGACAGAGACAGAGAGAGAGAGACAGAGAGAGAGAGAGTATATTTTCTGTAAATAAAGGCATGTGTTTATGAAGTACACTGTCCTGATATTGTGTTGTTTTGTTTTGTTTTGCATTATATTGTATTGAATGTATTGAATGGTATTGTAACATCACCAACTTGTTTCTTTGTGATAAATTTGGCGAGTGTACATGACCACAGCACATCACCTTGTAAGCATGTGTAATTGCAGTTTCTTGTGGAGAAGTTTTGGTGGACATTTGCTACAGATAATTTTCTCTCTGTGTGTGTACACGTTTATGTGTTTATTTTATGTATTGATTTAATTTAATTTTTATTTATTTCCTTTATTCTTTTATACCGAGGATAATGGAATAAGCACTCATGTACTCTTTAACATCCAGTCCCCATGTGTATGCAGTTTTGTCAGTTTTGTCATCTGTTCCCACCGGCACACAATGGCCTACTTTTTCCAAAAGTGGAACAGTGTGTGTGTGTGTGTGTGTGTGTGTGTGTGTGTGTGTGTGTGTGTGTGTGTGTGTGTGTGTGTGTGTGTGTGTGTGTGTTATAGATGAAAAGCACGTCTCTTACAAGATTCCATTTTATTGTCTCATTTGAAAGATTAATTAACCAGAGCAACACACATGGTCTACTGAAATAGAGGAGATCAAGATAAAGCTAAGGCATTTTTTTTATTTGAAGTAGCAAAATAATTATTCTTTAATTTTATTTTTAAATGTGGTGTCTCAAAGCCAATATTTTATTTACATTGTGTGTTGGTGTGTGTGTGTGTGTGTGTGTTGAAAATACTTTTTCTGTGATAAAGGTAAAAGAGTGAGACTTTGAACTTTTTATCGGGCTTTCACTAAAAGAAATAAATATGAAAGGAAATGCACATCAAAGAAGTACTCAAAACTATCAGAGTAACTTGTATTTAAAGAAATATATTCCACAAAATGTATAGGCAGAAAAAAACAAAACAAACTCACAATAAGTGTGTGTGTGTGTGTGTGTGTGTGTGTGTGTGGTGTGTGTGTGTGTGTGTGTGTGCAGGTGCGCACATGTATATGTGTGTGTGGATATACGTTTGTGCATATCTCTGTTTTGTCTATATATCCACATACCCACTTGTGTTGTTATTGAATTGCGTGTATATTTTTCCCCACGGACAGCAAAACTTGAGTCACTAAAGGAGACAAACCAGAAAGAAGAGAAAGCTTTGGAGTTGGGCTTAGAAGGTGAAGCAGCATGTTTTTGTATCTCTGTCTTCTGCTCACTCTTTTAGTTATGCTATTCTCTATACTCACTCCACATCTCTTGCTCTCTCTGTCTCTGCCTTACGTGCTTTTAGCCTTTGCTCTTTCAGTTCACAGTATTTTTTGGTTATGCTTTTTTAAGGTGTACCTGATCAGCTTTTTAAGTTTTGCAGGCATGCTAACTGCTTTGTAGATATCTGCTTCTCTCTCTCGTCTCTGTCTCTGTCTCTGTCTCTCTTTCTCTCTCTCTCTCTCAATGACAATGACAATTAAAAACCTTTGTCATTGTCATTGTCTCTCTCTCTCATTCTCTCTCTCTCACTCTATCTCGTTTTGATAGTAGAGGGTTGAATACGTTTTTTTATAGTTTAGCTGATTTTTTTTCTTTCTCTACTCATTTTGTTTTTTTAGAGAGTTTTTTGATAAATAAATTCAATGGAATGAAAAAAAAACCCTTACATGAGATTGACATTTGGAGGACGGGCAAGTTAAAGGAAAGAAATGTCAAATTCGGCGGTTGTGTCACAGGAAAGGGTTTGACATTTGGGAGACCTCCCATCATTAGTTCTCTCTTTGGTTTAAAACTTGCCCCCCCCCCCCCCCCCCCTCCTTTCACCACCCTTTATTTTTTATTTATTTATTTTTTGGCAATTGATATGTGTGGCTTGTTTGTTGTTGTTGTTGTTATTGTTGTTGTTGTTATCATTCTGCAGACAGTTGGCATGCCTGTAGTGATAGCTTATTGAGGAGGTCTTGACATTGTCAGCAATTAACATTGTTATTTTCTAATTTTGATAGAGTTGCTGATTTACCCTTTTTACCTATTTTTGGTATTTCGACATCCTCATGTGATTGATTTGTGTAATTTGTCAGCCTTTAGATGTTTAAAGAAAAATTGTTGTTTTATTTAAAAAATTGATAATTTTTAACAAAATTGTTGATGGTAATAATTAAAGTAGACAGTAGTCACAGACTTGATAAGGATTTGTTTGATTTTGTTATTTCATCCTTTTGTGATGTCTCAGATGCCTTTTGTGATGCCTTCTCACATACTATCACATACCATCATAGCAAACAATATTTGCTGATACTGTCACAGTCCTAGTACAGCCAACATTCCGCTGTCTAAAGGCCTTCAGTCAGAAGAGGCTCTGCCATGCAGCCCTGACAGTTTCATCATCAGTACCACAGGTGCTATGTAGCTTAACCCTCTTAGTCCCGAACCGGGATTTGCTGGGATTGGATAATTACCCCCCCTAAGTCCTGAACCCGGAATTTTCCTGGATTTACACACAGTAGATTTCCATCACGCTGTGACCATCACTAATTGCTACCACATGTCAAAGCTCTATCTGGCTAGAAGAAGAAACCCTGTTGAGGGTCTGGAATAATTATAGCTGCTGGTATGTACTGAGAAGGAGGAAAAGGCAACTGAGCATGTGTGCCTGACCTGATTTCGTGATGGAATGAGAAATCTAGGGGCAGTTTGTGTTCAGATAATTTGAATGCAAGAGGGTTAAGAGAATTAGGATTTGACAGAATGACTTTACCTTCCTTTTCACCCATACTTTGAAAACGTGATAAATTTTGCATGTAGACATGAATAATATGTTGTGGCTCACAGCACTTCATGGAAATGATAGTGGTAGATAAGATTGAGTTAAACTAAAAAAGTGGGATGAAAGTAGCTAGACACAGCATGAAATAGGTTACCAAGTGCTTGTAGACTGAAAATAAACACTTGACTGTTTTCTTCAGTAGTTTACACTAAACATGGGGGTTAGAAGCTTCTCAGACTTTCAACATCTTATGGTTCACTGTAATTGTTGAATAATATTAATAATAATACATGGAATTTATATAGCGCTATATCTTGTAAAAACAAATCAAAGCGCTTGCACTCGACCCTCACAACAAACAACCAATGACAATAAATAATTCTAGCAAAATCGAAAGCACGCACACGCACACACACACACACACCCATTGTTAATGATATGCCAAACAGTATTTCAAATCTTTTTTTAAGTAGTGGGGGCATCCGATGTTTAAGTTGTACATTGAGAAAAAAAAAAAAAAGATGAAATTTGAGGCAATTTTGTGTTAGTGCCGGTGCAAACAATTCAGAATTCATATATTGAAGAAACTTAAAAAAAAATTATATTTGTAGTTTTGTCAGAAAAATGACAGTGAACAGATTATCAATCTCTCCCTGTAAATTAATATGGCAATTTCCTGAATTACTTTTATGGGGAAAAGTATATATTTAAAACTATAAATGACAAATGCTGTTAATTTTGATACGACAGATGCTGTTAATTTTTATATTAAAAAAAAGAGGAAAAAAGACTAAAGATTGTGGGGGAAAAAATGCTGAATTCAAATTTTAACCTGATATATTCCTGAAATCAGGACAAACTATTTGAGAGGTTATTCAGTGCCTTTGCGCATGCTTGTATATGATTTGTGCTTGGTACACTTTTCTAAACAGAGCTTTAACTTTGTAACGGTTTCTAACAGGTGCCTTTGACTAATAACTTGATGATTGGTTGCGATGGTTTGTGTGTGTGTGTGTGTGCATGTGCGTGTGTGTGTGTGTGTGTGTGTGTGTGTGTGTGTGTGTGTGTGTGTGTGTGTGTGTGTGTGTGTGTGAATGTGTGTCCATTGAGTGGTTGACTATGTTAAGTAGCCTGTTCTTGATTTTGCTCATGCAGGTTTTTCTTCAGAGGATATAATACCTCTTGGTGACAAAGATAGTGCACCAGAAAAGTTAGAAGGTTTGTGTGCATGCATTGTTTTCTCTGTGTGTGTTGTGTGTGAGTGTGTGTTCAGACGATGTACCATCTGCCAGTGATGATAAAAGCCAACAGTTTTTCCATGGGTAAATGTACATGAACCATCAGTGCCACCATCACTTTATGTTTGAAGTATGATTTTTCGTTTTCTTGATTTGTGTGTTTTGTTTTTAAATATAAAAGTTTGCTCTGTCAGCTTTGTGGAGATAGTAAATTCTTCACAGATTTAATTTTTTTTTATTTTATTGCCACTGCTTTTATTACTGTTTACAAATAAAAATTGTGAGTTAAAGTGGTTTCCGTAAAGATTAAAAAAACAAAACCTCAGAGCAACAGACACTGTAACTACAGCATGCCAAAATAACTGCACAAATAGAAAGTGAATATTCATCTTCAATTTTAAAATTATTGGCAGATTACCAGAATAGTGGTATGGTAAGTTTTGATCAGTATCCTTTACAAACTGCCATATTGTACATACTGATGTTGTCATGTTCAGTACTGCCTTTTTAATTAAACATGCTGTGGTGGAATGTGTAGAAGGCTCATGTGTATTTTGTTGGTTCTAATGAGATTTTTTTTTTTTCAAATTATGGCACAGGAAAGTAAAGCCGTATGTCATGCAAGAACTTGTTGGCTGTTATCAGAAAAGGCAGTGTGGTACATATATATATATATATGTTACAAAACTAGTCTAAATGAAGATAATACTTGTATGATCAATTTTTTATGTTTTGTTTGTTTGTTTGGGTTTAAGTAATATAATTCTTTGCTGTTAACTGCACTGATGTCCCCTTTTTTTTGGTGCATGTTGGTTATTAGCGAAAAAGGTAGCATGGGGCTTTTAAAAAAAAAAAGTAAATTAAAGGATATTTGTTCAGTTCTTGGAAGTTTTATTTCTTCTGTTTGGACTTTGAGAGTATTATGCTAACTTGTAAAATGTTGAAGAATCCCCCCCCCCCCCTCCCCTTCAAGTCCTATTGAATTTGAAGATAACTTTGTAGGTCATAAAAGAATGGTAATTTTGTTCCATATATATTGGCATTTCCTTACACAGCTGGTAAGATGTGTGTACGAAATATAATTCATCAAAATGCATTTTCTTTATTTTATGGAGTGTGTGAATTCAGTAATGATCATATATGATCTGAATTTCTATTTTTTTTAATACTTTATCAGCATTTTTAGTTTCATTTACCTACCATGGTGTGTGCATGTGTGTGTGTGTGTGTGTGTGTGTGTGTGTCGTGTGTGTGTGTGTGTGTGTGTGTGTGTGTGTCCAATACAATTCAAATTCTTTTATTTCAAAGCTGTGAATAGGCACTTGTGTGCTTTTTTTTACATTCAGTGTGTGTGTATGCATTTGCAAACATACATGTGCATGCACATGTGCTCATGCAGTTGTGCATGTATGTGTGTGTTATGCTTGTTCCAGTTGGATGTTGTAAGCAATGATTAGTTAATTCAGTAATTATCATCATTATTCATTGCTGTTGATGCTGTTTGTATTATTACAGATAGCGAGCTTACATATAGAGTTATCCTGAACTAGGATTTAGTACAGTGCTTTGTGAATTTTCATTGTCGTGACATTATTTTCAGAAAAACTGAAAGAACTTCAGACTCAGATTGAGGAATATAAAAGTGAGTGACTGCTACTGCTGTTTTCTTTTTTCTTAGTTCTGGTCAACGGCTTTCAGATCCTCTACTTTTCCATTTAGGACTTTAATTTGCAACCATACCCTGCCTTAAGAAAAACCTTTTAACTAGGGTTCAGTTTATATCATTGTATATCAACACGCACACACACACACACACACACACACACACACACACACACACACACACACACACTCACTCACACTCACTCCCCCCCTCCTCTCTCTCTCTCTCTCTCTCTCTCTCTCTCTCTCTCTCTCTCTCTCTCTCTCTCTCCTCCCCCCCACAGATCATAGTGTTTGCTTTGTGTTTCTCAAAATAAACATTTTGTACTTAGGTGCCTGTATAGGGTTTTGGAAGGCTTTCAGGATGTTTTTTGATTTTTCAAGGTAGGAGGGTGTAAGTTCGCAATGTATGGAAGAAGGAATTTCAGGGGATCAGTACTTGTTAAATGATAGAAAAAACCTTTACATTACTAATGTACTGAACTACAATAACCACAAAGGTAAAATGCAGTTCTAAAAATTCCTAACAAATTCCAATGAAAATCTACATAAATTTCAGAATTTCAGTTACTGAATTTCACATGAGAAAAAAAACAAACTGTGTGTGTGTGTGTGTGTGTGTGTGTGTGTGTGTGTGTGTGTGTGTGTGGTGTGTGTGTGTGTGTGGTGGTGCAAGTGAGCTCACATGAAATATTTGAGCTTTCACAAGAAATTGTGGTTTTTAACTATTGAAATATTTTGTATTAAGCATGCTCAGTCCACGCATACTTATAAAAACAAATATTTGAAAATCAGAGATGATTCTCTAAAAAATACTTTGAGATGGCTTTTTTCCCCAGCTAAAAAGTTGTGTGAGTTGCATTATTTCAAACTGTGAAAATTTCGGGTTTTCTTTCAAAGCTGTGATTGATCATGACTTTTTTTTCTGTGTCTGTTTTCAGTCAAACTGGAAAACTCGGACAAGAAGCTGAAGGAAAGCAGTGACAACATTGAACAGCTTCAGAGTAAGTTGTTTGAAAGTTTTGTGTTGGTGTCTTTTTTTGGTTTTGGTCTTTAGATAAACCAGATTTTTCTGGTATGTTTAATAACATATATTTGTATGTAGGTGTGTGTGTGTGTGTGTGTGTGTGTGTGTGTGTGTGTGTGTGTGTGTGGTGTTCTTCAGTTTAACGTCTATTCACATTAAGTGATTTTAGACACAACAAAACAAACAAAAAAACACACTCACAAAAAAACATGTGAACAAGAAAAATTGAACAATAGCTGAGGTGTGTGTGTGTGTCTGTGTGTATGTGTATGCACGCACATGTATTGTGCATGTGTGCTGCATTTCAACTTATAGTGAAGTATGGTGTGGGGAAGATAGCTATCACTTGTTTTTACTATTGCTTTTCATTTTGTAGAGGCTAGTTTTATAAGATTACATGTTCCCCAGTTTGTCTTCATTGATCTTAGTGAATAGATCTATGCTCCCATTTGAATTTTGAAGTTAGTACAAAAGATTTTTGGAATAAGTTCACTGTTGAAAAAAAAAAATCACTGTCTGAAACATAAACATCTCTGTTTCAGTTGACAGACTATCCCCCCTCCCCCCAAAAAAAAAACAAAAACAAATAAAAAAGCCCCCAAACAAACTAACACAGTGTTCTTGATAAAATATTTGGAGGCATATTATTTTCACACTCATACACACACACACCACTCTCACACACACACACGCACGCACGCACGCAAGCACACACACACACACACACACACACACACACCACACACACCCCACCACACACACACACACCACACACACCAACACAACCACACACACACACTTTACACAGTCTAAATCACACTTACGGTTATAACTAACACTGAGGATGCTCATCCATTGCAGAAGAGCTGGAGATGGCACAGTTGGATTCGGTTCAGTACATTGCCAAAATTGCCAGCCTGGAAGGTCAGTGACCGTGTCTCACCACTGTGTATCATTCATTGACTTGTGGAAAAACTGTAAAGCCTAAAATATTCTCGTCTGACTTCTGCAGTTTTACCAAGCGCTGATGATAGGCATTGTTTCCATCTCTGCTCATTGGTGCCCTGTTCTCTATGGTGCTGTGCTCTCCAGTCTCTCTGTGTTGTGTGTTTTCTCTAGTGTTGGAGTGGTGGTGCTGTCCCATTCTTTTTACTGTTCTGTGATTTTAGTGAACGTTTTTAGCGCTCTTTTTAGTGGGATGTATTGAGTGGTGTGTTTAGTCACGTTTTGTCTTGATGATCTTTTGAGGTAGGTTTTTCCCGCCTCAGAGGATAGGGAAAAGTCTTTTTGTAAGTAACAACAATTTTTTTTTTTAACAGTAATGTGTGTGCATGTATGCGTGCATTTAAAAATCAGTTTACTTTTAAGGAGGATAGATGGGCATTTGGTGCTCAGCCCCTTATTAAGGATTTTTGTATTGTCATTGTTTAGAATTGAATAGTCATTCTTTTTATTTGTAGTCTTCCCCTTTCTTCTCAGTTTGACGAGAAGATCAATTGAATGTTGAAGGCCTTCAGACCAGACTATAAACAGGAGCCCTGTGTGCAAAAACATGCAGAATATCTTGTGCACATGTTAAAAGCCCATTCCACCTTTTGGTAGAGTAGGCCATTTCATAGTGAACAACTGACAATTTTTTTTTAACCCCCCCCCCCCAAAATGCATGCACAAAGGTGTCGTGTTTAGACACTGACTTGAAGTCAGAATGTGGCTACCTAAATGGTTAGGGGAGAGGGGGAATGGTTGCATATGCAACAAATCCCACCATTGGAGAGCCTCGTAGCTCTATTTGAGGAACAAAAATACAGAAAAAAAAGATGCAGTGGTTTATGTGGCAATGTGATTGCTGAGGTATGCTCAGGCACCTGAACTATGCATAGAAATATAATTGTAAAAGTTGGAAGAGTTCAGTTGATGGCAGTCTGTAAATTACTTGCCATAATGGAAAGAAATTTGGATAAAATTTATTCAGTAATTTTGTTACCTTCCCAATATGTTTTTGATTGCAGCAGCTATAAGGGGAACAATGATATGTGTTGTCCCAATAAATTTTTCACAGGTAGGGAGAGTGTTGGAGAGGGGGGTGTTTAGGTGTTTTTAGAATTAAAAAAATAAAAAAATTTAAATTTTTTCTGATGGTATTGCAATCAGATTGAAGTGTGTGAAACTTTGTGCTGTATGGTGTTGTGTTGTCGTAGACGATTTCCTCAAGTTTATTTCTTGTGATTATTTTTGGTTTCATTTTTGAGTGAACTTTTTGTGTATTAGTGCGATTTTGTGATGGTGACTCTGACTTGTTGTGTTGACCTTTCATTTTTACAGAAAAGGTTAGACTGTCTCATTTTCATATGAACCAAATGATGGAAAATGCTTTGGATGGCTTAAAACGTAAGTGATATATATGTGTACTGTTAGTAAAGATAGGTTTTTAGAAAAAAACCCTGATGGAAATGGATACACACATTAATAAAAAAAAAAAAAAAAAAAAAAGAAAATGGTTATTCCATTA
Organism: Stramonita haemastoma; assembly: GCA_030674155.1. Classification (NCBI taxonomy): domain Eukaryota; kingdom Metazoa; phylum Mollusca; class Gastropoda; order Neogastropoda; family Muricidae; genus Stramonita; species Stramonita haemastoma. The sequence continues at coordinate 50,938,552 of CM060329.1, forward strand.
ATTTTATGAGTAGTTTAGCTGCATTCTTTGATGAATGTTTTAGAAAACAGTAATTAAAGCATAATTTTGTAGTTCTTAAAAGCTTGAATCATTTATTTTTAGGAGTATTTTATTTTAGGTGATGTTATTGTGTGCATATCAGGAAGACTGTAGTGCTTGGCTTTTTTGTTTGTTCATGAGCTGATAATGATGTGATTATTAAATGGTGAAAGTATCACATTAATTGCAAAGGGATACACACACACACAAAACACACACACACACACACACACACACACACACACACACACACACACACACACACACCAAGCTTTTGTTTTTGTTTGTCATTTTGTTGGTTTTATCATATTTGTATCCCCCCCCTCCCAAATTCCACTTAGACAAAGCACACACACTATTTGATTTCTAACGGACATTTTGTCTATCATTTTTTGTTGGTTTTTATTTTGGTTTGACTTCTTGTTTGGTTTAAGCATGGTTTTTAGTTTGGTTTCTTTGTGGTGATCTGACATATATCTATGGAACTCGTTTTTGTTGTCAGAGTGCACAACTGTTTTTGTGTCTTTTTCAAGCAATACTTTGATAAACTTTTTGTCAGTCATTTTAAATAAACGTGTATAGGTAGTTTGAGATCACCGGATTTTGTAAATAATAGAGAAAAAAAAGTCCATCTGCTTTGTTTGAATTGTTTAAACTATCTCCTTCATAATTTTGTCCTTATTGTTCAGTAAGAATATCAGATTGTTCAGAAACGTATCATACTGTCTGTTACTGGGAAAGTCAGGGTTCGCGCTAGGATTTTTTAAAACCGGTACTGCGAGTTGTCATTTCAGAGACATCTTGACCAACTCCCCCAAAATCGGTCCCCAGAAAATAAAATCCGGTACGTACTGTGAACAAAACGAAACTAATCAGTGAGGGGGTGGGGGAGGGGGGGATTGTTGGGCAGCAAAACTAAATCTAAATTGAACGCGAATCTCTCAGACTTTGACTGCCGTGCTGCTTGCTGCCACTCGCTTCTTGGGCATGAAGCCACGAAGGAAATAGGATTTTTTTCTAGCGCCTGTGCCACTGTCCGTGTCAGTCTGTTGTTTTGCATGGCATCATTCGTGTGACTTATATTCTTCTTTCTTGTTTCTATGCTTAGCGCTCATCTAGATCTTTGTTCAATTTAGATTTGGTTTTCGACTCTTCTCTCTGAAAGCAACGCGCAAATTCATAGTCATAGACCCTCGCTTTTCGCTTTTCGTAAGAGCAGGCCGTCGTGTGCCGGTGGGAACCGATTACATTTACAAAACTGCATACACAGGGGGACTGGATGTGAAAAAGCACAGGAGTGCTTATTCCATTAAACTCGATATAAAAGATTAAAAGAATACAGAATAAATAAATCTAGGCCCCATTTACTCAATGTGAATGGAAGTCGCTGTCATGCCGAGAAGAGCGCGAAGCTCTATTCTTTCACAGTAAAGCTTGCTGTTCTGCGTGCTAGGCTAAAAAAGAGGCTGGCGCTAAAGATGGTCGTCGAAAGGGGTGGGAAGGGGTAGGTGCGGTAAGCACAGTACAGGCCCATGACAGACTGTCAGAAAATGTCACTTCAGACTTTTTTTTTTTGAGACGGAAATCTGATCGGTCACAGGCAAACAGAACCGGTACGCGGTACCGGCTGCTTCGAAAATTTTCGGTATTCCCTGTTTACAATCGGTAAAATACCGACAATTACCGGTTATCGCGAACCCTGAAAGTGATTGTTTTTATTCATTGATAAGAAAGGAAAAATTGGGATTTAAAAAAAGAATGTTCAGGGATCAGTAGTTTGCCTAAGTGAATTGTATTTTCCAACATAGTCTTTGTAGTTTACTTGACTATCAGCAGTAAGAATTGAATTTAGGTGCAGTAATTTGAATTAATTAATAAGTTGATTTATCTTAGGGATTTATAATAGTCTATTCAACAAGCTTGCTGCTGAAGAAAGAAAGTAATAGGTTTTATGGCTTTTTTTTGGAGGGGAGGGGGTGATGAGCATAAGTTTTACAGCTGACACTTTAAATCATAAAGTTTATGAAGAAGCTGTCAAGCAAATTTATCAGTGTACATACTTTTTATGATTTGTTGGTGTCACTTCTTTATCAATCTGACTGAAAGCAGACAGCGAGTTACCAGTGTTTAAGAATGATAATAGTGGACAGGGTGGGAGACATATATTTTCACTTTGTAAGGTTTTATTTCCAAAGAATGAGAATGTGACTGGGTGGGAGTCTGTATATTCACTTATATATGTATACTTTAAATGATATAGTGACTGAGTTGAGACTGTAATCACCTAATATATGTATACTTTAATGATGAAGTGACTGGGTAGGAGACTGTATTTCACTATATATATGTATACTTAAATGATGATAGTGAACTTGGTGGGAGACTGTAATTTCACCTATATATATTATACTTTAAATGATATGTGAACTGGGTGGAAGACTTAATTTCACCTATATTAAATGTATACTTTTAAATGATGATGTGAACTGGGTGGGAGACTGTATTTTTTGCTGACCTAAGTTGGCAGAATGGGTAAAACTGTTTTCTTCGTTATCTACCAGTGATTGTGTTTTCAGTCCAGCTGAAAGAGTCCCAGAAGCAGAGTGACAGCAGTGAGGATCTGATCTGCTCCTTGGAAGGTAGGTCTGCAAACTAATGCTGTTGGATTGGACCTGAGGTGTGTGTGTGTGTGTTTTTTCTGAAAAAAGGCCAAACTGCTCCAACTAACAAGAATAGAAGCACAACGGACAGAGTAATACCATTTAATGAAGTCTTATATTTGTTCATGTATTCTAAGCACCTGAGGTGACAAATTGATAAGCATTTCACTCCAACCAGACAAACACCTTCAGCACATAGTCAAACATAATAGGCTTTTTTTTTTTGTTCTTTTGGCAGCTCAAAATAATGGTGTAATCATTTCACACTAACCAAACACCTTCAACACATAGTCAACCCCCCCCCCACCAAAAAAAAAAACAACAAAAAACAACCCAAAAAACCCTTCTTTAGTAAAAAAACAACAACAATCAAACAAACAAAAAAGAACAACAAAACCCCATCTTCAGCACATAGTCACACGTAATGGGATTTGTTGGCAGGTCAAATTGATGGTGAAATCATTTCACTCTAACCAGACAAACCCCTTCAGCACAAAGTAACCCCCCCCTCCCCACTTTCAGCTTATAGTTACTCATAATGGGCTATTCTGATGGCAGCTCACATTGATGGTGTAACCCTTTCACTCTAACCAGACACCTTCAGCACATAGTCACACATAATGGTTTTTGTTGGCAGCTCACATTGATGGTGTAATCATTTCACTCTAACCACACACCTTCAGCACATAGTAAAAAAACAAACAAACAAAAAACAAAAAAAACCCACCTTCAGCACATAGTAAAAAAAAACAAAAAAAAAAAAACCCACCAGCCTAGAAAAAAAAACCAAAAAAAAACCCCACTTCAGCACATAGTAAAAAACAACCCCAAACAAAACCCCACCTTCAGCACATAGTAAAAAAAAAACCCCAAAACAAAAAAACCCACCTTCAGCACATAGTAACCCAACCTCCACTAACCCACCCCCCCCACCTTCAGCACATAGTACACCCCCTCCCCCCCTTCAGCACATAGTCACATTTTTTAATGGTTTTTGTTGGCAGCTCAAATTTATGATGAAATCATTTCACACTAACCAGTTAAACACCTTCAGCACATAGTCCAAACCCCCCCCCCCCCCCCCACCTTCAGCTCATAGTCACACATAATGTTATTTTTTTTCTGTTGTCAGCTCACATCCAGCAGATAGAAGATCAGCTGCTGCAACAGGCAGCCACAGACCCCCTGTCTACTCCCAGTAGAAGCCTCAACGACAGTCTGGACGACGCGGAGTCTGACCACGACTCCACCTGCCACGTTCATCGCGTCGCCTGTCAACGGCTGTCTGGAGGAGGGGGGGCACCATGTGTTAAATCAGGATTCCAATCTGCTGGCATCTGTGTCCTCCACTGCCTCCAGTCTCTCTGACCTGGACAGTGAAGCCAAGGATGGTGAGTGTTTTGTGTGTGTGTGCCTGCTCAGTGCTCTTTTTTAATTTAAAAAAAAAAAAAATTTAATTTTTATTTGAGATAATGGAAGAACGCTCATGTGTTTTTTTTGTTTTTGTTTTACTCCAATCCTGGTTGTATGCAGTTTTGTGAATTTTGTCATCCGTTCCTACCGGCACGCAATGGTCCTACTCTTCTAAAAAGCGTAACGGGTTTTAACGTGTGCTCAAGATGCTCTGGTTATGTTGTGTGTTCAGTTTTTTATGTCACTGCCTGTTGTGTATATTACTGGGTTATATAAGTTTTTTTCCCTTTGGGTGCGGGGGCCCGTTAGTATAAATAGCATCCCCACCTTCTGGAAATTCTGTGCTAAGAATTCCCTCTTTTCTTCCCTTTCTTTGTATCTGCCTTGTTTTTTCCTTCCTGTTGCACTTTCTTCTTGTCTATTTTCTGCTTCTGGGTCCATTCTTCTTCTTTTTTCCAGTTTGACTTAAAAGATTATTCTCTTCCATGCTGAAGTCAGATGTGACTTGTCAGGCACTTTACCGGCAGTGCAATGCATCTTTGCTCATATGCAGATAACAGTTGTTGGTGTCTGAGCGTTCGATGAAGAAGAAGCACATCAGTTTCTCAAGATGGTTTTTCAGAGCAGCATGACTGACTCCAGAAACTAAGATGTGTGTGAAAAGATGACTGTTTAACCTGTGGTTGGTCATGTGTAGAGACTTTACGTATATATTTGACAATTGTTTGACTTGTTGACCTGTTGCATCACAAACTTTATTGTATGAAAAACTTCAGTCATGATTTTCATAAGTCTTAAAATTTTACAGAGCCAGTAGAAATTATTCATACAGATTTCATGATAGCTGTATAGGGAGGTAGGCAGATGGTTCATTGATGCCACATCTAGGTAGACAATATATTTTCATTTCTTTGAGATGCTTTAGAATTTCTCTCTCTCTCTCTCTCTCTCTCTCTCTCTCTCTCTCTCTCTCTCTCTCTCTCTCTCTCTCTCTCTTCTCTCTCTCTCTGTCTTCTCTCTCTCTCTCAATGTACCATCTGGAAATAAAATTTTGATTTGATTGATTTGATCTCTCTCTCTGTTTGCTACAGAAAACGTCACTGAAGCCAGAGAAGCCCAGAAGAAAGCTGAAGCAGAGATGCAGAAGTACAAAGGTGAGCTCCAGCAACATGCAAAACAAACAACAGAAAGAAAGATTTTAAAATAAAAGGGGGGAGGGGTTGAAAGGTTCATGTGTTTTTCTAAGACACACCAGTCAGTCTTTGTCAAATGTCCCATCATAAAAGACTGTAAACAGATACACTATCAAGAATCTTCTGTTGAGATATAACAGGGGATATCACAGAAGATGAGGCAGCAAAAAGAAAAAAAAGAAACTTCTATGGAAAAAAAAGAAGAAAAAAAAGAAGGGTCTCATTCACAGTTGAATGAAACATTACCAGTCGACAAAGTAAGAGCACCAAGCATCATTGGAGAAATCCAAAGTGTGTTAAAATTATTTATAAAATAATCTTTGGAAAGCGAAAAAAAAGAAAAAAGAAAAAGGTCTCATTCACAGTTGAATGAGAACATAACCAGTCAACAAAGTAATAGCACCAATCATCATTGGAGAAATCCACACAGTGTGTTATATTACTATTTCTTAACCCCGTGTTGTGCAGATGAAGTGCAAGAGTCCAGTCTTCAGTTGCAAAAGTCGTCCCTTGAGCTGGAAGAGCTGAAGGGGCGGTATTTCGAGGTGCAGCAGCTGGCCAAGGAGAGAGGGGACCTGGTGTCCGATCTGCAGGGTAGGGTTGGTCTGTCTTTCTTTGTTCGTTCGTCAGTTTGTGTTTCTGTTTCCTGGCAGCGAAGATATTGCTGTCTGTCTGTCAACCTGTCTGTCTTCTCTCTCTGTCTGTGTCTGTGTCTCTCTCTCTGTCTGACTCTGTCTCTCTCCGTCTCTCTATCTCTGTCTGTCTGTCTGTCTGTCTGTCTCTCTCTCTCTCTCTCTCTGTCTCTCTCTCTGTCTCTGTCTCTGTCTCTCTCTCTCTTTAAAAATATTTATTTTTGATATTAGTGTATTAGGAACACCATGATGTACATATGTATGAATAAATGTAGTGCATGCATGCAAACTCGTACATGCACATATTTGCAGAAGAGCATAGTTGCACACATACATGCATCAGTATTATATGAACACATTTATGCACTTCAGAACACATTACTAATGCTGAAATGAAATCCAGATTCCTGATAAAGCTATGAAAGTTTCGTGTTGATTTCAGGCAATTAGTCATGTGTGTGTGTTTGTTGTGTGTGTGTGTGTGTGTGTGTGTGTGTGTGTGTGTGTGTGTGTTTGTGTGTTTTAGCATTTTAAAAAAGAAATACCTGTTTATTGTCACAGAACAACTACAGAAAGCGGAATCTGCAACTAAAGAAGTGAAGCAGCAGATTTTAGAACTGCGAGGTAAGGAACACTTGTGTCTGTGGAAGTATGATCTGACCTTGCAGCTTGTCTTTTTTTGTTTGTTCTGTTGGTTTTATGTTCTGTTTTATTTTTGATGACACTAGTTGCGTAAAGTTTTGCTGGTGTCTGTTTCTTGTTTGAAGGGTGACGGTAGCCGATAGCAAAAATTGATACACATTTGTTTTACACATTTCACCAAGTTTGGTTCACAGGAGATATATCAGGTCAAAGGCTTGGAAAGAGGGGTGTGTTGGGGGGGGGGGGTTGCAGGATAGGAAAGCCAAAGTTTGAGTATGGAAGTAATTAGTACATACAAGCTGTTTTGAGAGGAAAAAAACAAGCACCAATATTTGCCTCAAAGATGTATTACATCTCTTTTGACCACACAGAGAAGATTAGGTGTAAAGTTTGTCTGCTCAAGGTACATTTTTTGAAGGTTCAGATTTCAGTATAAAAGTCATGTATCAGTGATCCAAGACATAAATGAAAAAAACACTGTAGAATGCTTTAGGTTCCTCGTCATTTTGCAGAAGCATATTCAGAAGGACTAACCTCTGGGAAAGCTGGCAAGAAATAATGTAACCACTGACCATGGTGCATTGGTTAGTGCTTGGGTTATGGACTGGAAGGTCGTGGGTTAGAATCCCATTAGAGGCATAGGGATTTTTAGGATTCCAGCCTGCTCCTGCCCAGAGTGAGTTTGCTATGAGCTCATTGAGAAGACTGGGACCACACAATTGGCTTATCTACTCGATTTTGAGAGAGTTGCTTGAATTACCTGACCAACCCTGCAGGTGTCTGTATCTCTTGGGGCCCAGTTGACACTGGGATGCATTATGAAAGGGAGTGCCCAATCCTGTCACAATCTCAAGTACATGCACTTCCACAGTAGCATTACTTTATCATCCATATTCCCATTGATCATCATGCAATAAAAGAAAATGATCTCTATCCAGAGGCCTCAGTTGCTCTGATGTCATGGTGACCTTAGTTTTTGTTTACCCATACACTTCTATGCCTGTGGTAAGTTTGTGTCAAAGCCTTTGGGGTTGGAGGTTCAGAGGAGAAGGCCATTAGAGGGACATTGTGGTGGTCGCCATTCCAGTGGGCAATGTACTGAGTCAGGCTCTGTGACTAAGCTATCATTGTTGTCAGTAGGAGGCTTAGTAGGTGGTATGCAGCATATGTTAGCTGAGAACACGCATTACTGAACACCACCAAAGTGACCCAGCAGCAGTGCAGGGCCTCTCTGGCTGGTGGTTGAGCAGCGGCCTGACATTGATCAGCTCCCTGTGGACCCTGAGGATGCCACATGACAAGCCTGGATGTGGCTCGGGCGAAAAAACCTGAAATTAGAAATGTGGGAACAGCAGAACGAGAATGTCACAGAAGATGGGCAGCACAAAAAATCCCTAGTAATCATAAAAATGTGTTGTTTGTTTGTTTGGTTGTTTTTTTTTGTTTTTTGGCTTAAGTTAATCCTATTACCCTTTTCACCCTTTTTTGTTTTTTTATGCACATTTGCTTTCTTATGACAGTTTATTTCCATTTAAAAAGAAATGGTTGTTGTCTAAATTGCTCCAAACGCCCACCTCTTGTTTTAGCAGTGCATGTCTGTACGCTTAGCTTGTTATTACACTTTTTTTTCCCTTTTTCTTTTTCCCAACTTTTCCCCATTTTCCCCCAAGATGGTCTTCTGGAAGAGCAAGAAGTGTTTCGATTAAATCAGGAAAAGTTGGACCGCCTTC
>CM060329.1:50951860-51001860 GCA_030674155.1 Stramonita haemastoma
AAAGTTCTCAGAATACCTGGGATATTTTTTTAATGTGACATTTGATTGATGTTTCCGGTTTCCTTCTTTTCTGCTTTATGCAATATGACTGAAATGTTATTTTTTTTCATGCTTGTGCTACTTTTTGGCTGTTTGTAAGGATATGCTTAGCAGCAGTTTTTGGTCAAAAGTCCTCTTATGTGAAGATTGATTTTATGGGTGGACATTATTGGGCATCACTCAGAATTCACAAACATCTCTGAAATTAAACTCTCGAAGCGCTGGTTGCCATGAAAGGATATAAGATGGCATGCGAAAAGAATTGAAATCACTTATACAAATACAAAACCATCACATTCACTTTAGTTTTTCTTACTGCGGTTGATTGTCCATTCCAAACTTGCTTTTATATTTTGACAACATTCTTTCTTAAAAGTTCAATTTTGAAAATTTTTGTATTAATTTGGGCCTTTTTTCTGGGCATAATTACATATAACAGTTAGACAAAAACTTTTACTGTGATAAAGTTGCCTTAATGTAGATATTAGGAACTGTTTATGTATGTATGTTTGTTGTGTGTGTGTTGTGTGTGTGTGTGTGTGTGTGGGTGTGTGTGTGTGTGTGTATGTGTGTGAGAGTAGAATGTGTGTGTGTGTGTGAAGAGAGAATGTGTGTGTGTGTGTGTGTGTGTGTGTGAGATGTGTGTGTGTGTGTGTGTGTGTGTGTGTGTGTGTGCGTGTGTGTGCGTGTTGTGTGTGTGTGTGTGCCTTTCAAATATTCTAGTTTGTGTATATTCATTCCAAAACCTTTGTAATTTAAATATGGTCACTATACTGCCCAAGACAATGAAATCAAAAGTAACCTGAACAATGCATTAAAAAAAAGAAAAATTTTAAAGAACCTTAAATAAGTGGCAGAAAAAAACCCAATCTACATTATAACATATAGATGTTGTGTTGGATAAAGTAAACATTGAAGTGTCAGAAAATGTGAAAATCACCAGTGATAACTTTTGCTGCTGTGTCTGGCCTTTTTGTTTATTCTGTGTATAGGACATTCTGAGAGAGGGGAAAGAGAGAGAGAGTGTGTATGTGCGTGCATGCACATGAGAGAGAGAGAGATTGAAGGGGGGGGGGGGGTATGTAAGCTTGTATATGTGCAGAAGTATGGGGTATACATTATTAATTATCAGAGTGAGTTTGATGTTGGAGAGAGGAGGTGAAGAAGAGAGAGCGTGTGTGTATTGGTGTGTGTGCAGCTGTGTGTGTGTTGGTGTTCATACAGTTTGTGTGAGTGTGTGTGTGTGTGTGTGTGTGTGTGTGTGTGTTGTGTGTGTGTGTGTGTGTGTGTGTGTGTGTGTGTGTGTGTGGTGTGTGTGTGTGTGTTTGTGTGTAATGATAATGCTGTCTTAATTCATTGTGTGTTCATTTAATGTAATTGATAACTGCATGTTTATGCATGTGTATTTGCATGGGGTAAAGTAAAAAGTATGCTTATGTTTGTACATGCATGTGTGTGAAGTGTATGTGTGAGTGTATGTGAAAGAGTTAGTATGTGTGTGTGAGAGAGAATGTGTGTGAGTGATGTGTGTTGTGTGTGTGTGTGTGTGTGTGTGTTGTGTGTGTGTGTGTGTGTGTGTGTGTGTGTGTGTGTGATGAGTGAGAGAGAGAGAGAGGAGAGAGAGAGAGAGTGTGTGTGTGTGTGTGAGAGAGAGAGAGAGAGAGAGAGGAGAGAGAGAGAGAGAGAGAGAGAGAGAGAGGAGAGATGAGAGAGAGAAGAGAGAGATTGAATAATGAGTGTGTGCATGCTCGGCTTGTGTGCAGGTATTGTGTGTGTAGAAGAGAAGAAAGAAAGAATGGATGGGTCAGAGTCCAGGTTGTATGCCTTATTAATGATAATGAACATTAGCTGAATTTCATGTGCACTAAACCTCTAGTGCCTATTACAAATTACATATTCACACAGACTTGATGCTTGCCTGCTTCATGCACAGGCATAACAGGCATAGACATGCGTGCATGCACACATGCACAAGACACACAGAGACGTGCCTGCACAGGTGCACTCTCACACTCACACACACACTTACACACACACACACACACCACACACACACACACACACACACACACACAACACACACACACACCACACACAGATATGCACACACTCACTCATCCATTACACACTCACATATTTCTTACAAGGTGGAAAGGAACACAACATATATGCAGAATTCAGATTCAGAATATTTAATTGCCATGAAAGGTATGTGTGTCTGTGTGTGTGTGCATGCATGTGTTTGCATGTATGTGTGTTTGTACGTACATTTGCTGTTTTCATGACTCTCTCCACACATCCAACCCCACGCTGTGATTACCACAAGCTTAGTTGTTGTAAATTCTCCCTTTTCTTTTCGTTTGGACTGTGTATTCTACATAATACCATCTATAGCTGTAGTGTGTTGCATGAGTGTTTGCCAGCCTGCCAGTCTCCATTCCCTTGCATGCCCTCTCCTCTGCATCATTGTGGGTTTTTTCTGTTTTGAGTTTTGTGCTTGGGAACATTGATGCTTCTCACATCCTTGAGTTGTTCACTTCTGTTGAACTATGATGGTCATTGCTGTAGGAGCATGAAAAGGATGTACTCTGTCTTCCTCTTTTGCGTAACATCTTTTGTTGCCTCTTTGTTTTCCTGCTTGCTTAGTCTCTGCTCAAAGTTTTGCAGCTCTTTGTTTTGCCGGCTTTTGCTGAGTTAACGTTGTGTGTTCCAGTCTTTGTTGGCACCTGTTTTGTTAGCAGTGGCTGTGAAGTTTGGTGGCGATGGTTTTCCTGTGGCTTGAATGTTGTGGTGGTGCTCGCTAGCCTGGTTTGACATTGTGCTCTTTGGTGTCCTCTCCTTTCACTGGCGTTTGTGAACCTTCTCCCTCCTGCGATGAATGTCGCTGTCTGGCCTTTTGACATGGTTGTGTTGGTGATTTGCATCTGTGCATTTTGCCATGTGGTGGTGTGGTGACTGAAGAGACTGTGTGGCTGTTCTGGGTGCTGTGGGGTCTGTAACAGTCGGCGGCGTTGGTGTGTATGTGTAGACAGAACCAAACTCCTTCAGGAGGAGTTGAGTTGGAGAAAAAGGACCGCCATTCCTCTCAGCGCCTTTCTCATGCAGCAGATTCTTCTTTCTCCGGTCGATCTAACCGCAGCAAAGGTAATTTTGCTTCTGGCTAGGCTTGATGATGAGGGGGTTTGCATTGTTTCAATGTGTAGCTGGTGTTTTGAGTTTGTCACACATGCTGGGATAATGTTCTGGTGGTTATACCATTTTTTTTTCAGATTTGTCTTTGCAGATTTTCAGGTTCTCCTTATTATTTTATGTTCAGTATATTGATTTTTGGGAATGATACGAGTAAAGTACAGTTCACTTGTGAAAATATTGCAGTGAGGTATTGGTGTTTACAGCATACACTTTGAAACGTCAGGTCAAGCATGATGTGACTCCATGTGAAAGTGACATTGCATCGTTCTGGCTTAGGCTCAGATTATTGTATTGTGCAGTTTAAAGGAATAGCCGAAGCTTACTGGGGGGGGTGGGGTGGATGTTGTATAATCAATAGCATGGTTATTGTGATCGCATGGTCTATTTCTAATATTTCTTAATGGTATTACTTTGGTTCAGACTTCGATGATTCTTATAGTCAATCCATTTATGTATAATGTCAATTATAATCATTTCAAGCAGAAAAGGCATTGTGAATGATTAGTGTGATCTGGTCATCGCGATTGAACTGTACATGTTGAGTGATTAGTCAGGAGGGTTTCAGTTATCATTTTATTTTATTTTTATAATTTGCCGAACATTGATCTTTAGATTTTGTATTTTGTGGTAAGATCTTTTTGTGGTGCTCTCAAATGTGAAAATGTGTTTCTGAAAGAGGAGACTGAGGGTAACGAAGTGTATAGGCCATTGAGCTTCTGTTACTCAACAGGTTTTACTGCCTAAAAGGATGTAGTAGAGCACATTTAAGAGTGATCATTTATATTCAGAGATGCCATCCTTGAAGATCAAGTATGGTCCCTTTTAAAGGCAGACAAAAAAAAAAAAACAACTCCCAACTACGCAGGCAGCTTCATCCATTCTCTCGCCCCAGCAGGCCAGTATCTCAGTGTCAAAGGGGAAGATTTTTTTTTGTAAATTGATGTGATACACATGGGATGTTTATAGGAATAGGAGTTGAAAAAAGCCCTTGCGTATGCTGGAGAAGAAATCAGAGTGCTTAAAGTTCTGTTTACAGAGTCTGGTTATATTTAACCCAAGAGTTTGATTTGAAACGTGCCTATTTTTTTATGGTAAACTTTATTGTTGTGGGCCTTTTATTAAAATGGAAGTTTAGCTGCCTTGTAGTTTTTTTCAGTTCTGCTGCTCCAAAATCATTTGTTCTGATGTCATTATCCGCTCATTAAGTAAAGTAGATTTCACAAGAATTTTGTAATGTCGTCTAAAATTGTAAGAACTTTGTGTTACAGCGGAGTTTACGGCTCTGAAAGAAGAGTGCAGTAACTTGCGCAAGAGGATTCAGGCCATTGAAGCAGAAATGAAAATGTGAGTACTGTTGCGTTTTTTTTTTCTGTGTACTTTTTTTTTCTTTAGCTTATGTACTAACAATGCAAGTGGAGGAGTCTGGTGAACAGCTCTTCAGTGTAGTGCTGCAAGAACACCAGAGTTGAGGGAAAAAAGAAGAAGAAAAAGCTACAAGTGGCTTATTATTTATGTGTTGTAAAACATCAGTGTTTGTTCTTAAGTATATATGCGTGTGAATTTGGTTGTGCTTACTTTTTATATGTAGGCCTATCACTTCAGTTTCTTGCCGAGGTTGAATGTGAACAGAATACAGTGCAATCTATGCAGAAATAAGGAAACAAGTATTTTTTTTAAAAAAAATTTTTTGAAAGAGTTTTTGTTTGTGACAAACATTTATTATTTTGGCTGCTTTTTAAAGTAGTAGGCTCTGTGGAACAATATCATAATAGAAATACTGTTCGTTTTTGCTCATGAAAGTAGATTCTGTGATCATTGACAATTTGGTTGTTTAAAAATTACATGGAAGTAAGTTTGTCTATTTTCCTCAACTTCAAATAAAAAAAAAGGCAGTCAAAAAAATGCTGGAGAACTGAGGGTATTCAAGAGAACTGCTTGCTGGTGATCATTGGTTGATACAGCCCTAAATCAGATAACTCCACTGGGAACTTGAAGAAAATCAACAAACAAAACAGATCTGAGGGTGATGGATAAGGATGTTAGGAGCAACATGCTTGCAAGACCTAGGTCAATTAATGAAACATGAAAATCATTGCCATGTGGATGTATGCCATGTATATTGTGTCTGCCCTGTTCATTCAGAAGAGTCGGTTCTGCTGTTGATAAGCAAAATCTGTAGCAACAGGGAAGCTGAAACAGTGAGTAAGAAAAGGTGGCCCTAGAGAAACTAACATTCAAGTAATTGCTTAGGTTACTGGTAAGGCAACCATGAAAGTGATTTTTAGCAGTAAAGAAAAAAACTATTTGCATGATTTGGGACACTTTAGTATTTCTTCCCACTATATTAAAAAAAAAGCTTTAGCATTCAAGACTCAAGACTCAAGAATACTTAAATGTCTCAACTTGAGAAATTATGAGTGGCATTCTAAAATTACAATTATACCGCATGCATTGTTTAAACAAAAGAAAAAGTAAAAAGCAACGCATTCGCTTTTGCCACGTTATCACAAAAACGTTGAGGAAGCACGCATTGGTGGGCAGGTCTCGCAAGGAGAACCTGCAGCTGTCTTTATCACAAAAGTGTTCAGGAGGCACAAATTGGTGGGCAGGTCTCGCAAGGAGAACCTTCAGCTGTCCTCAGAGTACAACAAGCTGCAGGAGTCGTACAAACAGCTGGAGGCCCTGAAGGAGAAGCTGACCACCGGGGAGATGGTGCTGAGGCAGAACCTCACTGACGCCCAGAAGAGCCGCCAGGAGGGAAAGGACCCCTGCAAGAACTCTGCCCCTGTCTCTACCTCACCCACAAGGATCACCCACCATGCCTCTCCTCGCAAAGCACTGCCGTCAGGCAAACAGGCGCAGGTAGGGGGTGGAGGGTTGAGGTGTATGGAGTGTGTGTGTGTGTGTGGGTGTGTGTGTGTGTGTGGTGGGTGTGTGTGTGTGTGTGTGTGTGTGTGTGTGGGTGTGTGTGTGTGTGGTGTGTGTGTGTGTGTGTGTGAGAGAGGTGAGAGAGTGAGTGAGTGAGTGAGAGTATGTGTGAGTGAGTGCGTGTGTGTGTGAGAGTGAGAGAGTGAGTGAGAGTATGTGTGAGTGAGTGCGTGTGTGTGTGTGTGTGTGTGTGTGTGGTGTGTGTGTGTGTGTGTGTGTGTATTTACATGTAGAGAGTGAGACTACTTTTTTTTCTGCATACTTTTATTATGTGATTCTTTGATGAAGCACTTGAAAACCTCCCCCAATCTCTACTTTATGTATTTCCTTTATACCAGTTACAGAGACACCTTCACTTGCATGCTGACACACACTTGGACAAACATGATTTGTATTTGCTCAAAGTGTAACACAAGTGGACAAACATGATACATATTTCTTGGCATCCTAAAGGAACTGAGGGCTTAGAGGATGTTTTTGTTTCATTGCAGTCCAAGAACTCGAGTGAGGAACTAACGCAGCTTCGTGCGCAGTGTCAGGAATACTCAGAGCAAGTGTTCTCCCTCAAATCCCAGATTGACGCCATGCAGAGTGACTACCAGCAGGTTGCCCTTCGCAGCAGGAAGGTACGGCTTGCTTGTGGGGTGGGTTTTTTAGGTATGGGGCATTGGAGTTAGTTCAGGAAATAGATCAAACTGTTTCTTCTGTTTATGTGCAAATTAGGGAGAGTTTCTTCTTTTTGAATGCTGTTAGAGAAATGTTTTGTTTATTGTAACAAAACTTTGGTTACAATAAGGTAAAGGTGTACCATAACCTGTGTGGTCGTAGGGGAGCGAGGTGTCAGACCTCAGCTTCTCTAGGGGCCAGCATGTTGAGGGCGGCGCCCATCTTTCCCTTGCTGCTTTACCTTCCCTGACCCTAAATAGGGCAGGTACCCATTTACAGCTGGGTGAACTGTACTGAAGCCAAGGTGCACAAACGGTCACCCATCCAATTGGTAACCACATTCAACGCTGCTTAACATTGGCTGGGGGAAAGCGAGTGCTCTGACCACTGAGCTATCCCGTTGGTGACAGTAACGGGCATAAATGCTGGTGGGAAAAATTACATCTGTGTTTCTATCACAAGTGAAGGGGTATTTCTCAAAAAGAATATTATAGAATGGGCTCTGATGATGCCAGTTTATGGTAAAGGTATAAACCTAGTATCACAGCTAAGTTCTCAGTGTATTTTGGACTGCTGTTGTCTATGAGTTAAATTTTTTGCTCTATTAACCTGAAGAACAGAAAAGATGGTGTCATGCAGTCTTTTGTGGCAATTTTTCACATCATGTCAGCATGAGTTGGGTTGATTATAGTTATTGTAACTGGGAAATGTGCCTTTGTTGATTTTTACATCTTATTTTTGTCTTTGTTCCAGTTGTCATTTTTATCCAGTGTTCCACTGCTGATGCTACTCTTTGCCCTCCTGTTGTCCATCTACCCATTTCTGGAACAAGTCACAGCAACTACCTCATAACGACAGGGACATCGCGTCCTTCACTGACCCAGGGGGGCCATTCTTCCCAGCGGGAAGGAAGGTCCTAAGTCCTGGCATGTCTACAGAATCCAGCCACCATGCAGTCTTCAAGCGGGCGCACTGACTGTTCTTTCGGCATCGGTTTCGCAGTCAGTGTGGCCTGGACAGGGGGAGATCTGTGGGGATTTGTCTTGCCTATTTATGGTGCTGATTGATGACTGATAATAACAACTACAACTCTTTACAAACCTTGAGTGGCAGCTAGCTGCCTTGGCTAACTCCATCCAGGGCTGTACTTTGCCAACATGTCGACGTTGTGACTGCTTTGTGGATATTTTGTCTAGTACCGTAAACAGAAAGAAAATCCATCCCACGCATTTCCGTTGGTCTGAGAGTGATAGATGTGTTTGATTGTTTTCTTGGCGACAGGATTTTCTTTGTTGTGCTGTCAGATTATATGATGGTTGTGATTCTGTGTTTGTCAGAGCAAACATCTTTCTTCACCCTCTTCATTTAGCTCATAGAGAATGAGAACATTTTTACCTTGTGGTTTTGTAAATGATGATGTCTGGGAAACAAAATAATCACATATATTTAAAGAAATTAAATATTGAGCAGGTTCTCAATCATAGTTATTTTACATTGTTACATGATCAATAAGAATCAACCATGACAGTGATTTATGTTGGAAAGTTACTAATTTATTCTCATTTATTTGGTTCTTCATGAGGATTGATTGCAGTGAAGACATGCCTTTGAGAATCAGGATTTAAAGATAGAGTGGTTGAAGAGAGGGACATGAGCTTCATGTGGTTCATTATCTTTTCAAACATAAACCATTTTGTCACTAAGAATTAGGATGAATTTATTTCATTCATCATACTTCATTGGTATATTCTTTAAAGGCTCACATGCGGGATCAGTTTCCAGAGGAAATAAATGGACCACTAGGATCAGACCCATGTTTGTTCCAATGGGCCAAAGTCTCTTAAGGAAAAATCATGTATCAGACCATGTTTTTGTGCTAGATAGGCCTTTAATAGCTAAATGCTTTGTGCACACTGTAACACAGGCAGCCTTTCTTCAAAGATCTGATAATTGTTGTGTATGCTTATGTCAACAGTTTATTATATGTATAGCTATGATGAATAGATGTGTTGACATTATTCGTCACACCCGATCTTTGGATGTGAACAATAATTGTGTGTATGTGGGTGTAGCAATTTAACATGTGTACATAGATGTCTCATGTGATTCATGTCTTTCTGCTGATGAAATCAAAATATGTATTCAGTTCATTTTACATCCCCCCTCCCCCCTCCAAAACATTGACATTCATTGATTTCAAATCCTGTTTTAGTTCAGAGTTGGAAGGCAGTTTTAAAAGTGTAGGCTTACAATTTGTATATTGTTTATAATGGTGGGGGATGGTTAGATGACAATACCTTATTGTTTTTGAGTAAGTAGAAGCACAATGTAAAATTAACGGTAAGTATTCATACACATGAAATTCTCTCAGTGAGGGGATCAACAGATAAAGAGCAGGACTGAGATAAAATGAAAAACCAGAGCAGTTGATAGCAATTCCACTGAAATGCTAGCTACAGAATGAAACTCTTAATACATCATTGCATAAGGATGTATTCAAGTTTTGTTTATCACTTAAAATAAGTGGTTTGTTTATTTAATGGGATGTTAGTGGTTTTTAAGTGAAATTGTTGGCTTATGTACTGTGTACATATTTGACGATACTGATTTGACAATCTCACTTGGTAAATTTTGTTGTTATGCACACAAGTTGTACCTGTAGCCATATGAAAATAATCCAGAGTTGGCCAGCAGACTGCATGCAGGCCTGAGGGGGTTGGGGGTGGGGGAGTTCTGTGCAATCAAAATGGTCATTTTCTGTGTTGTTTCTTTGGGGCATGTGCTCCTTTCTGTGGTGCTGTAGTTTCATTTTGTTGGCTCTAGGTGAAAAGAATGTTCTTTTTTATGTGATGGTGCACAGATTTAGGCCAGTTATCTGACTTGTTTCCAGATAAAAAACAACAGTTTTTGTCCATGTTTTTTTTTCTGTAAGTTTGAAAACACCAGATTGGTATTGGTTTGATTTCATGGACATTGCTAAGTTCAAATTTATTTATGATTTCATGAACATTGCTAATTTTCAAAATAATTTCTTTTTGATTTTAAGGATGTTGCTAATTTCAAATTATTTCTTTTGATTTTATGGACGCTGCTAATTTCAAAATTATTTTGTTTTGATTTTTTGGATGTTCATTGTTGCTAATTTTATAATTATTTCTTTTATTGAAATGGGTTAGGAAGGGTATATTTTTTATATGGTGATACCAATACTTTCTTTTGTTTGTTGATTTTCTTCAATACTTGTGATTACTTTGAAGTTCACAATTTGCATAGTCTCTGGACAGACAATGCACTGTAGCTATTATTTTCCCAAGCATCAATGACTTGTGACTTTTCTCAAAAGGATTTTTTAAAGAAACCTTTTTTTTTAGGGTGGTACTTTATATTATAAAAGTAAACTATTAAATTTTATTCATGTACATACGTCAACATTATACAGTTTATTAGCAATTTTAAATGATAATAGATAATTATACAGATGTAAAAAATGAATTAAAAGGGATTTATTTGTACTTCAGTATAAATTCAGAAAGGTTTTATAGCGAAGGAGTTTTTTGTGAGTTTAATCTTTTTTTTTGGGGGGGGGGGAGAATTCTACCATTTCACTTTGTTCTACATTGGTCAACAAATATTTACTGCATAATTATATGTCTGTATTTTGGTACGAGATATGTGGATATGTCTGTGGGTATAGTAATTTTTTTTCTTTCAAATAAGATTTTTCTTTTTCTACAAAGCACTTGTATTACAGCTAAGTTTCATAAAATGTTTCATGATAAATCATGGTGAAGTTTGTTTCAGAGATTGTTTTTAGTTGTTTACAATCACCTGAGAGGCAAGTTAAACCACTGAAGGAAACTCAGTTTTCAGAAAATAGATTTTATAATTGAAAAGATTGTATGTGATCAAAGACCTTTCTTTTTGTAATCAGGTAATGTGCCATTCATTTTCCCAAAAGGAAAAGGATTTTGTTGTTTTGTACTCGGTTATAGGCTTCAAGTAAATACAGAACGATTACATTATCTATACTGCAAGGAAATGTATGATTCCTTTGTTTCATGTAAAGGAACACCAAATGAGGTCTTACTTAATCAGTCCAAGATGTGAACTTCATCATTTACCTGCATGTTCATACCACTTTCTGAGGTTGTGACTGAAGTATGAGTGAAAACAAGCATGAGTGCTCACTAAAAACAGGGGCCTGAAATTCACGATTTTGATAGATGTGCAAAAGTGATCATGGTTTGTTTGTGGTAGAGCATTGTACAAGAGTCACTGAGAATGAGAGCAATGTTATGTATGTATATTAATCAAATTTTTTGCCCTGTACCTCTGTTTATATTTTGGTCCAACAGACAAGATTTTTTGTTTGCTTTGTTTTGCCTTTCTTCTTCTTTTCTCTTTACAGGACTCCCACAGAATGTAGACATAGTTCAGTCTGTATATAATAGTGTGATGTTTTGTATAGAGGTGCTCTGTTACTTAGATACATTTCTTTCGTTGCAGACGTTGTTTTGGAAAGTCCAGTGAAACTTCAAACATTTACCAGCATGATGTATTTATTTTGATTTTTTTCCTAGCCAAGTTAATTTGTTTTAAGTAATAAAACCATGTATTCCACACTTTTTCTTTGAATTTGGGTATTCATTTCATGTTGTTCATATTTGGATCCCCATCAGGAGTCAGGGGGCTCTTCAGTATAAACAGCATCCCAACCTTCTGGAAACTGTACTAGAAATTTCCTCTTTTCTACCACTGTCTTTTTCCTTACCTTTCGTCATCTCTCTTGAAGGACAGTGGCAGGATGGTTAAGAGTTGCCTGCCAATATGTAAACTGCGAGTTTCTGGGTTCGTACCCAGCTCGCCCTTTCTTCCCAGTTTGATGAAAAAATCAACTGAATGTCAAAGTCAGTCATTCGGATGAGACTATAAACCAAGGTCCTGTGTGCGAACGCACGCAGAACATCTTGCGCACACGTTAAAATCCCGTTCCGCCTTTCGGAAGAGCAGGCCATCGTGTGCCGGTAGGAGTGGATGACAAAATTAAAAAAAAAAATTTAAAAAAAACCAGCATGCACACAGGTGTCGTGTTTAGACACCATCCCCGAGGGGAAAAATATAATAATAAGGGTAGGCGCTGCACTTGTGGCGACGCGCTCTCCCTGGGGAGAGCAGCCCAAATTTCACGCAGAGAAATCTGCTGTGATATAAAGTGGTATGAAATAAAAAGAAATAAAATTTTCTGTCTTCCCAGTCCATTCTGCTTTTTTTTTTTAAAAGCAAATTGTACAAATAGTTATACATTATGACATTTTGCCTGTATTGTTTTTTTTCAGGCAAGCAGGTAATAAGTAAACTCTGGAATGGGCACAGGATGTCCATTCTGCAGTACTATTTGGCCATATGGCATTTTTCTCTTTTTTTATTTCATTTTTCTTATTTATTTTTCATACATGAACTGTTCCTTATCCTTTTTTATGCTTTTTTTGTAATCTGGGGATGGGAAATTAAGAGGAATGGTTGGCATCCTTAGCATGGCCTGGTTTTATTGGCCTTAAAAGGCCATATGGGAAAATAATAACATTGCAGAATGGACATCCTGTGCCCATCCCAGAGTTGATAGTATCACTAACTGGTCACAGACAAAAAGATACAAACAAAATGTCGTATAACATACAAAATGAAAACAACCACTGTTTGCTTTAAAAAGGCAGGAGAATGGACTGGGAAGATAGAAAATAAGCAAGAGAGATGATAGAAATGTAAAAAAAGAGACTAAAATGAGTGATAGAAAAGGGGAAATTTATAGCACATAATTTCCAGAAGGTGGAGGTGATATTTGTTGTGAAAGAGCCCCTGGCATCCCCACAGGAGATATATTGAGATTATATATTCCTGCAAAAGCACATGAAGCATACTGCCCTGCAGAAACATTTTTTCTTATCAGACATCAAAGTGATTTTGCATGCATGCATTCAGCATGCTCTCACTCTCTCTCTTTGAGGGACAGATAGCCTAGTGGTCAGAACATTGCGCTGGCAATTTGAAACCCAGGTTCAGTCCGGTCAGAGGAGATTTTTCTCCTGAGTTAACATCAGCACTTACTCCACTCTCCCAAAAGTCCTTCAGATGAGACTTTAAACTGAGGCCTCGTGTGCAAACACATGCAGAACATTTTTTTTCTTCTTATTTTGCTGCCTCGTCTTCTGTGACGTCCCCGTCCTGTTGCTCCCACACTGCTCATCTCAACCTCCCGCCACAGCCATACCCAGATTCGTTGTGTCTCACCCCCGGGGTCGGGAGTCCAAGGGAGCCATCAATATTAGGCCGCCACGGGGCCACCAGCCACAGGGGCCCTGCACTTCTGCTGGGTCACTTTGGTGGTGTTCAGTGGTGCCTGTTCTGATCTAACATACGCAGGACACCACCTACTAAGCCCCCTACTAACGACAGTATTAGCTCGGTGCGGAGCCAGACTGAGTGAGCCACCCACCCGAGGCGGCGACCGCCACAACGTCCCTCAACAGCATCTCTCAGCGAACCTCCAACCCCAAAGGCTTTGACACAAACTCACCACAGGCACAGAAGTGTATGGGGAAACCGAATCTGAGGTCACCATGAGGCCAGAGCATCGGGGGCCACCGAATCAGAGGCAATTTTTATTATTGCATGATGATGAGGATGATATAATGATGCTGCTGTGGAAGTGCATCCCTTTGAGACTTCTTGACAGGGTTGTACTCTATGCTTACATAGTATCATAATATATCCTGGCGTCAACCAGGCCCGAGAGATACAGACACCTGCAGTGTTGGTCAGGTAATTTGAGCACACTCTCAAATTCGCATCGTAAAGTGGATGAAGCTCGACTGTGTGGTCCCAGTCTCCCCACTGAGCCCACAGCACACTCACTCTGGGTAGGAGCCGGCCGGAGCCCGAAAAATCCCTATGACTTATGGGATTCGAAACCGCAACCTTCCAGTCCAGAATCCAAGGCGCTAACCACTGCGCCATGGCGGCTGGTCAAGCAGAACATCTTGCCCACACGTTAAATCCTGTTCCGCTTTTCGTAAGAGTAGGCCATCATGTGCCGGTGGGAACAGATGACATTTACATAACTGCATACACACGGGGACTGGATGAAAAAAAGCACAAGAGTGCTTATTCCATTATCCTCGATATAAAAGAGTAAATAAAATCTCTCTCTCTCTCTCTCTCTCTCTCTCACACACACACACACACATTCCTACCACATTCCCATGGCCTAGTTGGAAAAAAAGAAAAGCAAAAACTCCAAATCCACCCAAAATACCTCTCCCCCCCCCCCCCCCCCCCAACACACACACACATGTAAACGATTAAACAGTTACTTCATTTGTAAAACAGTTTAATTATACACAACATATTCAGAGCCTCCAGTGCCCCTTTTAAATCATTTAAAGACGATAAAAAAAAAAAAAATCTGAAATGTAGGTGGAAGGTTCTTTTGGCATAAAGAACATTCATTAGTATTTTACATGTACAGAAAAAAAAACACCACAATGATACATTTATTCCAATTAGGTAATTGCACGACATAAAATTCAACAGTTGCCAAGTCTTGTCTTTTTTTTTTTTTATCAGCTTAAATCATGATCTGGCTGTCTCTATCTTTGTGTATTAGCGAATGAAACTGATAAAAGCAGTTTCAGTCAGCAGATAAAGTTAACACTAACCTTCAATCACTTTACACAGTTTAATGTTTTGAAGATAATTTCTAGTATAAATCAATTGGATTACAATACTGTCAAGTCATGTCACAAATGTCCAAATCACTTTAACCCTTGCATTCAGACATCTCGTGAACACAAATTGCCCTAGATTTTGCATTCCATCACGAAATCAGTCAGGTACACATGCTCCCTGCTTTTCCTCCTAAGTACATCCTGCAGCTTAATTACTTCCAACACTTACAGTATTCTCCTTCTGCCTGATAGAGGTTAACATTTTGGAAACAATTAGTGATGGTCACAGCGTGATGGATATCTACTGTGTGTAAATCCGGCAAATCCTGATGGAACTGGGTGGGGGTAATATTCAATCCAGCAATCCCGGATTGGGACTAAGAGGTTAAAAAGTTAAATTACTTAAGTACACATGAGAATTCTTAGCAGAACTACAGAAAAAAAGAAGGCAACATGATAACTGTAAGCAAAAAAGAATACAGAAATAGATGAGTTAAGATTTTTTTAAAAAAAAAAAAGAAGAAAAAACTTTTACAAATGACAGCAATATTTTTTTTAAAGTGTATCACCTCACCAAGTTTGGATTCACCGTAATGACTTGCAAACTATTTCTAAGCATTGTGAACATACACCTCACCCCACCAAGTTTGTTAAGTATTGCCTGGATGTGTACAAACTTTATTTCATCATAATACTAAATTGAATTAAGATAAAAGATGGGTGGTGGAGGGGAAGATATTATCACAATTACGTGAAGTCATGGTAATAAGGACATTCAAGAAATAAGTTTAATTTGTTCAGACTGCTTTGGAAATTGTTATCAGAGTGTAAATTTTTGGAAAAGTTAATGGAAAAAGCAGTTTCCAATAACAAATATTTTTTAATTTATCAAGTTAAAAATTAATATAAATATATAATATATATATATATATATATATATATATATATATATATATATATATATGCCGGTGCTGAAAGTGAGAAATTTCCTCACCCCATCAAACCAACATCCTACCCCCCAAAAAAGCCTTCAGGTGTTTGATGTCAAGATAAGTGCAAGAAAAGCTTGCTATATCTACATTTGTGCATAAAAAAGTTGTGTGACTTTTGATAAGCAGTTCCTAGTCCATATGCATTGAGACACCAATTCATGAAAATGTGCATCAGTAAGGACCCTGTGGAACACTGAGAACTTTCAGCAAACATTTAGAAAACCTTTCCTTCTCATCTACTGGCACACTCACAGTGCTTTAGAACAGTGTGACATGAATAAACAGTGATGTGCCATATGTCTAAACATACCTGCTTTCCTGTCAGCTAAAATCTAATGAAAGCATTAACTGAATTTTTCTGATCAGGTTTCACATTTCATAGAAACATGAAACAGTACAGTCAACAATAAAAGGAATGGCAACAAATTTTCATATTACATCACCCATTTGTTAAAAATGTAGATGAAAATGACCTAAACACAGTAAATATACACACACAGTACAGTCAACATCATAGAAATGGCAAATAATGTTCATATTTTATCACCCACTTGTTAAAAATGCAGAAGAAAATGAAGTAAACACAGTAAATATACACATGCCAACTACCAACAGATATTTCCCCAATCATGTTCGTGGAATCTCCCGGTTTTTACAGCTGGTACACCACTGTGGTTCACATGTATGAAATGTGGTATATCATGACAATGCCTCAGGCCATATATTATAGTTAAAGAACTTAAAAATCTGACCTAACTGCCCATTTAAATATAAAAAAACCACCTTTCCACCAGTAAAGCTATACCTCATTTCAAAACTCTGTGATGGAGCTGATAACAGGAAAGGACACAAGACTTGGCTGGAAAATGCTTTTTCTGGTATTTTTCACAACATACCCACTAAAAGGACCATACAACAATCAGAATTATTTTTAAGCCTTCTAAATGATATACCCACCAAAAGGCCACACAATGGTGAGAACAATTTCTCCTGCAATTCTGTGGTCCAAACCACATCAGCCATCAACCCTTTTAACAGTAAAAAGGTAAAGGTGTTCCATAACCTAGGCGGTCATAGGGGAGTGAGGCATCAGAGACCTCAGCTTCTCCAGGGGCCAGCATATTGAGGGTGGCACCCATCTCCTCTCCCTCGCTGCTTTACCTTCCCTGAGCCTAAAGAGGGCAGGTACCCATTTACAGCTGGGGGACTGTACTGAAGCCAAGGCGCACAAACGGTCACCCATCCAAATGGTAACCATGACTTGGGGAAAACGAGTGCTGTGACCACTTAGCTATGCCCCCCCTTTGTAACAGTACAATTACCAAAAAACAAAACCTAAAAAAAAACGTAATGGGACTTACTCTGCAACTGATTCTCACATTGATAGATTATTCAGGTAAACTATTAACTTGATATTATAGCAAAACAAATTGACAATTCTGACTCAACCAACTATATGACTTGTTTAAAAACTTTTTCTCATCCATTAGACCATGAGTGGTGCCAGTCTTTCGGATGAGATGACAAACCAAGGTCCTGTGTGTTACATATAATTATTTAGAGCACGTAAAAGAACTCACAGCAACAAGAGGGTTATCCATAGTAAAATTCTTTAGAAGAAAGCCACTCTGATAGGGAAACAAATACAGTTGCTGACAGGGAAAAGAAAAAAGAAAATAATGAGTGGCGCTGCACTTGTGTTGACGTGCTCTCCCCGGGAAGAGCAGCCTGAATTTCACACAGAAAAATCTGCTGTGTAATAAAGTGGTATAAAAAAAAAATAAATACAGTTATGGTGTTAAGTTGGTTTAACATCATACACATGTATAACTGCCAGTTGGTCTGACAAAAAGCATAATCCACACATAGTTCTGAACTATAACAGAAAATCAACCTCACCCTTTAGAAACAGTATGACAGAATAATTTGTGAGATTTTTCCTTAGGCCTATCTGATACATGGAATGCTTTTTGAGAACAAAACACAAACCACATTCAACATGGCATTAAACAAAAAAACCCTCCCCACACACCCCCCCCAAAAATCAACAGAAAAATAAATAAATCAACCAACCACAAAAAAATCTCAACCCCTCCAAACACACAATCATTATTGAATAAAATGTCCTTCAGATGGAACTATAAACTGAGGTGCCATGTGCAAACGCATGCACAACATCTTGTGCACATGTTAAAACCTATTCTGCCTTTTGGAAGAATAGGCCATTGTGGGCTGATGGGAAAGTATGACACAATGTACAAAACTATATGCACATGGGGACTGATGTATGAAAACATGATATCGCTTTTCCATTATCTTCAAAATTAAAAAAACAAACAAAACAAAAAAGATCGAGACTAGTTAATATTTTCAGGAACATCTTGCTTCCTGGAAAATAACACATTCCAACAGCCTATTTTGTATCCTCACTCTCCCTCTCAAGACAGCCCCCCACCCCCCAAAAAAAAGAGAGAGAAGAAAACCAACCTACCAACAAACTAAAAAAAAGAACAAGAATAAAAAACCACCAGACTAAGAAAACCCAAACCGCTGAATATTCCCTTAACCAACACCCCCTCCCCCCCAACTAACCAAAACAACAACAAAAATTTAACCCGATGGTGTATGATAAAGGAAAAGTTAGTTGAAAGGTGTTTTTGAATTAAAAATGTGCGTACAGAGCTACTGCACCAATGTCAGAATAATTTACTTCCTCTCTTCCAGAAGCAAACATTAATAACGATTTTTCTTCCAGGCTAAACATCACAAGACAAAATTACAATCTGAAAAAAAGAAATTGCTACTGTTGCTATATCACACAAAAGCATCACAACCATGAGCAAATAAACATAACCTGGACTTGGTGGATATCAGTCAAAAAAACCCCTCCTACTGCCAAAAGAACAGAACATCACACTGTAGACTAAATGACTTGATTCTGTCCAAAAAATCATGGGGAAAGATTGCACGCATTTTGTTGAATATAATCAAAATCTTGCTAAGCTAACATATCATCTAAGCAACAACAATAACGAAAAAAAAGGAAAATGCATAAGGCAAAAGCCAACTAAAAGAACACATGTGGGAATGTATGAAAAGTCCCTGTGGTCATGGTAAAACATTGGTCAACAAGCTAACCCAGCAGTGGCTTGGCAAAAAACATTTTCTTTCATTGTTAAGTCTGAACTGAACTCCCGTACAGCCAATTAAGTTGCACACTAACCACAATCACCAGTAGTGCTCATAAATCAAATAATGAAACCTGAAATTGATCCAAAGAACATTCTCAACTCTTAATTCAGCATGATATGCATTGCTATACAACAATGTTACTATAATAAGAACATTTTCTCTTAATACAGGGCATACACAAGAAATAACGATAAGAAGAGAAAAGTGAAAAATAAAAACAGCTAAGAGGAAGAGCAAGAAAGTGGCCACACTAGAAATGTCCTCTTCATTCCTCCAGATGATGACCAAAAGCTTGCAAGAAGCTATAAACTAGTCAATACACATGGTCAATATTTATCATTCCTTACAAATTGCGTATATATATATGTTACTCCTGTCCCCCCCTCCCTCCCCTCTCAAAAGGCAAAAGAAATCTCTCATTCTATAACAAAATCTGTGATTATTGCACACCACACTTTGACCAACATCTGTGTGCAGATTTTCTCCCTCCATCCGCTCCATGTACACCTTGGTGAGCATTTCAGTTCTTTCAACAGCACCATACACTTAATGGCAATGTTTGCTGCGACAAGCTTTCGCACAATACTTCAACTGACAAGCACATTGTGACCCTAAGTTTTTTCACCTGACTTTGTTCCCAGTGACTGTGTTTGAATCCTTTTCAGCCGTCCAGTGAATGAAGGAATAGAAGTCTGTTCTGTGTGGGCCAGAACCTGGCGCTTTTAAGCTGGTGCCCATTCCTGTGTGTGTAGCCCAGCTCTATACAGGATAGGCCCCAGATGAATGTTCATTCACTATGATGGTTGGCACTTCTTTAGCAGTCACAGTAAAGGTGGGCACACTGAGAGCTCGACTTGAGCGACTGATACTTTCTGTCTGCATCTCTATGTCGTATTCGTCACTGCTGGGACCAGGCCCTACGCGGGTGGTGGGCTTCAGCCTGAGACTGGAAATACTGCCCGTGCGTCGGTTCACCCACTCTGTCACGCCATTAATCACTGACGGAGTCTTGGGTCTGCCCTCTATCGTCTGGCAGACAGAACACAAAAATGCATCATGGTCAAGAGGCTGAATGAACGCTGATGTTCAGCTCTCCTTGGAGCTTCTTTCTGGTAACAACAATTAGCTGACAAGAACATTTTTATTTCAGAATGAAAATTCTTTGCTATAATCAGTTGTTAAGTTATACATAATGTTCCTTCTTCCCTATGCAGATGAAACAGAATTATCTAGAATAAAAACAAAATGTCATTCCTAATCTTACTAAGTACTAACCACGCCATTTACAACAAGAAGGAGGAGAACTGTGTGGGTTATGAAAAAAGTAACCCTGTTTATCTTCATTTTTCAAACATGATCAATCAGAATTCCCCCTTTATCCCACTCACCTCTCTCAGCATGTCTAAGTAATGCTCAGCTGTGATTTCTGATCAAACACAAGCTGGTCATAATAAATAAGCACAATCATCCCTACCCCATGACTACCTTCATAATTTAATAGTCACAGATTAATAGGGAACAAAAACACAGAGACAATCATTGTACTCTTTACAACGACTCACATCATGAGCTGGTGATCTAGAAGAGGTAAAGAACCCACCAAAATGAAAAAAAAATTGCTTGGTTCAAATCTCTACCCAAACCAGGCTTTTTCTTTCATCCACCAGACCATTTGTCACTGTGAAGATATGGCTTGGGTACTGGGAGTTATGAGACAATGTTATGTACTACATGGGCATTACACATTTTCCTTGCCTGAAATAACCTGTGGCAACAAAAGAGACCCCAAAACAATGACAGCATGTGCAAGCAACACATATTTAGCTTATTCACAAGAACCTACTGAAAAACAGAGTTTCCCTTAAAAAAAATTGAAAGAAAAACCTACCCTCAATGGAAACACAATGGTGAAATTACAATATGAAAATAATTGGGGGGGGGGGTATTTTATTGTAAAAATTTACTCTTGCCAGTGAGAGAAGCATGAAGTAAGCCTGTGTGTGTGTGTGTGTGTGTGTGTGTGTGTGTGTGTGTGTGTGTGTGTGTGTGTGTGTGTGTGTGTGTGTGTGTGTGTGTGAGAGAGAGAGAGAGAGAGAGAGAGAGAGAGAGAGAGAGAGAGAGAGAGAGAGAGAGAGAGAGAGAGAGAGACAGACAGACAGACAGACAGACAGACAGACAGACAGACACAGATAGAAAGACAGACAGACAGACAGACAGAGAAAGAGAGAGACAGAGGCAGGCAGATAGAGAGACAGACAGACAGACACAGAGAAAGAGACACACACACCAACTCCTTCTAACACTTTTAGTTCAGCAGTGGGAGAGAAAAGAAGGCAGAGGCCGAAAAACTTAACAAACCAGCATCACTTCTCACCTCCTCTCATCCCCCAATGCCAGAGTCAAAATCTACGTTGC
Organism: Stramonita haemastoma; assembly: GCA_030674155.1. Taxonomy (NCBI): domain Eukaryota; kingdom Metazoa; phylum Mollusca; class Gastropoda; order Neogastropoda; family Muricidae; genus Stramonita; species Stramonita haemastoma. The sequence continues at coordinate 50,973,009 of CM060329.1, forward strand.
ACATTTGCAATGCGAGAATAGCTAAAAGTCTCTCTTAGTCCCAGTCAAACAGCACTATTTTTGCACCGAAGTTAAGTAGCTCCTTACACAGCCCGCCCCCACCCCCCACCCCCTCCCCCTGTGGAACGGCCAGATCGCCAGATTTCCGGGAGATGTGATATAACACAGATGTCTACCATATGTGGCGGTCCACAAAATAGCCTATCTGTAGGTCTTAAGGTCTATGTGTTCTAATTATTTTGTTGCTGTTATGATACTGATGGTCAGTGCACAAAGTACAAATCTCTTTATGTACTTCCCTTTTAAAGATATAATTAACATTACTTTTCAATGCAAAGATTTAAGGCAGTAATTATTCCATAAAACCAAAAAGCACGCCCGACATTTTACTTTAAGGTAGGTGTGTGCGCGCGAGCGCACACACACATACACACACACGCACGCACGCTCGCGCGCGCGTGCGCACACACACACACACACCAGAGAGAGAGAGAGAGAGAGAGAGAAGGAGAGAGAGAGAGAGAGAGAGAGAGAGAGAGAGAGAGAGAGAGAATGAATGGTGTCATTGAAATTTAATTTTAGACACAATGTGCTTTTCCTAAGCTTTTTTTTCTTTCTTTTCTTTCTTTCGTTTTGTTTGTTTGTTAATTTGTTCTTCACTAGATCTATATGAATAGAAAAGTGACCAGAGGATGGAAGACAATCACAAAAAATCCCTAAACCACTCTTACACTGAACGTGGTATGCACACACACATGCACGCACGCACACGCACGCACACGCACGCACACACACACACACACACACACACACACACCACACACACACACACACACACACACACACACACACACTCTTACACTGCTAACACAACACACACTAACAGAGATGCTCTACACATGAAGCAGACACAGACAAAGAACACTGAATTACACAAATGAGGAACTTCAAGCTGTTACATTTACTACTTACAGATCGTTTTACAGCACCATTCTTTCACAGAGTAATCCATGTATATTGAGCAACTCTGGGCACTTATAAACATTCACATAGAAACATAACTTTAGATTTTATGAAAACTTTTGTCGCATTAATCGGAAAGCGTGGGTTTCTCAAATACAGAGAAATAGTAGGGAGCCTGAGCCAGCCTGCCTGCTGTGCTATGGAATTTCGCTTACAGTGTAGCCGAATGGATAGGGTCAGTCACAGAATAACAGAGCCAGTGTTGCGCTAACTAAAGAGTCAGATTTTGGGAAGGGTAAACTGCCGTGTACAGAGAAAGAGGCAGAGAAAGAGAGAGATGAAAAGAGATGGTGAGACAAAAACAGACGAATAGGCAGTGACACAGACAACCAAAATGATCATTTTTTCTAATTTTTTTTTTTCCCAAACAAAATGATCTAGACGCTGAGTGATACACTGTTCTGAAACACAGGGAAACAGGAGTTACCTGCAGAACACAGCAGCGCATGATGCGGGCAAGGTCTTCCACTTTTGGCTCTCTTAGCGTGGCATCCCTGAACATCGACACCACTTTGGAACACTCGCTTGGCTCTAGCTGTGCACCCACATCATGCCAGATGAAAGAAAAAAAAAAGGTCAATAAATAAGTTTCAAAAAGATTACAGACTACATTAATACACACATACATACATGCACGCATGCATACAAGCATATACACACACCTGCATGTATACAGAGAAAACATCAACAACTAATGCTTTCATTCTTTAACCCCTATACTGCCACAGTATAATACTAATTAATAATGTTCATTTTTGCACTGGAGATTGCCAGATCCGGATTTTGGTGTTCTTTTTTTAAGGGCAAAACTGTTCAATGCTTATTCACTTATAAAGATGTCTGTGACATTTTTGGCCTATTTTCCCTTCTCACAGCCTTAGCTATGTTGTGATGCCAAAGATATCTGATAAAACGAAAATTATTCGTATCCACTATGGTAAAAGTTGATATCATCAACTGTTCTTGAAAATAAATTTTCAAGCATACACAGCCATACACACACACTATACTTAGAATACACCGCCTCACAAAATACTAAACAAATTGCTGTTACATTTAATTAACATCATTACAAACATCTGGTATTTCTACAACTGCTATTTACAAATTTAGTGTCCTTCTGTCTGATAATCTACACATCAGTGGGGGTACCACAGTCCAGTTACTGACTGATCCACAAAATATAATGACACATCATAAAAACTGGCTGACTAGTCAAGAGAGAGAAAAATGAATAATGCTGGTGTCCTTTGAAAGTCTACAAGTGTCTGACACAGTTTTCTAAGCTGTCTCCTGTTTTTCTTCTCAACATTTCAATGACAAATTTGGAACATGATGCACTCAATTGTGGGGTTTAAAGACCTTCAGAAACCTTTATGAAGCTACCTCATCTGAGGAAGGGGAGAGATTAAAGGATTACAATACTATACTGCTTCATCCGTTTCTTTCGGCTAAAGCCACCACCTAGACCTGGTAGGTAGACCTTCAACAGCTTTTCTACAAGAGATTTGGATCACTATTTAATCTAAAAAATCAATTATTGACATATTACAAATTCTTAACCACTAGAAATATAGATTACTTTGCAAAATATGTCACTTACCCTTCAATTGTAAAACGCCAATAAAAGAAAGAAAAACTAACCCCCTATTAAAAAGAACAAACCTTAAGGGGAAAATTTATGATGTTCTTCAATTGTTTTTCTTGTAAAAGTCAATATATACATGTGCACACACATATGTTTAAGTCTTTGATTCAGGCTGGTTTTATATGGGTCATTCTCAGAAACATGTGAGGCATGATAGTGACCTACTTTACACATCTGCCATTTGGCTGAATTAAGTTTAAAATTGTGGTGAATGCTGTTTACTGGTTGTGTTTAATTTAAAATAATAAAATTTAAATGTTTTTATGACCATTTGTGTTTTTGCTTTTAAATATTGTGAATTTATTTCACCAAATTGCTCATTCCAACATGGCGGATTTGTGACATTTTGGTGCATACTTTATTCAGATTGTTCTTCTGACTTGAAAGACTGCTAATTTGAAACACAACTTGTATTAAAGTAATGCCCAGATGTTGTTTCAAGTTCCCTAGAAGAAAAATTGTAATTTCTTTGTCATGGACATTAAATAGAGGGCAGATTAAAAGCTTGTTGCGGTTGTGACGTTGGTTTCCCAAAGTAGGCCCAATTTTAACAATTTACTCACAAAGAACTATATGTTATCATCAACACATTATAGCCACAAGGGATGAATTAAACTGTTAACAGTATAAAGAAAACATTGTTTTTGATCAGCTGGAGCTCCTATCCTCGTAAATTGCTTGAAACCCCAGATGACCAACATGGTTTCCCTTTTTTCATGTCACAACCAAACGATGTAAATCTGTTGCAAAATCCGGCACATTCTTTCACTGACCGAGATTTTCAGGTAGGTACTTCATCTTGACCTTAATTATCTCTGACACATACTTTTTTCCCGCCAAAGGAGTATCGCGATGCTATAATTTGAGTTCCAGTCTTTGGTTTCTCCCAGCTTTTTCATGTCACAACCAAACGCAGCATTTGATCAATAATAATATTGATTGATATATCACTTTAATTACATAAATCAATGTAGATAATGTTAACAGAATGCATTGTTTCTAATTTAAGATGGTGTTTTTTTTTTCCATTTGTGTTTAAATAGCTACACTTGGGTGATTTGTGGTTTTGAAGGGTGTGGTTTCCATGTCACAACCAAACGGTTTCCATGTTACAGCTGTAACAAAAAAATTCTAACTCTAAAATGACAAATTAGTATAAATAATGTTAATAGAATGCATTATTTCTAATTTAAGATGGTGGGTTTTTTTTCAATTTGTGTTTAAATTGCTTCACTTCAGTGATTTGTGGGTTTTGAGGGTGTGGTTTCCATGTCACAACCAAACAGTTTCCATGTCACAACCAAACGGTTTCCATGTCACAACCATAACAGATCACTCTAAAATGACAAATCAATGTAAATAATCATAATAATGTTAATAGAATGCATTGTTCCCAAATCAAGTAGGTTGTTTTTTGGATTTAATTTGTGTTTTCATTGCTACAATTTCAGGTTTTGTGCTTTTGAAGGGTGTGGTTTCCATGTCACAACCAAACGGTTTCCATGTCACAACCGAAACATATTACTTCTATAAGGCATTAATATCAAACAGCTTCCATTCTTATGTAAAGAAAACTGTTTAGTTTAATGGATATCATTCTGTGGTTTAAGTTCAGGATAATCTGGGGGATGCTTGCTGTGGTCATTTGTACAAAAACCAAACTTTAAATCTGGGTATACAAAATGTCTTAGAGTGTCATTACAAAAAAGCAAAAACATATGCTTTGTCGATGATTGTCATACTTCCAATTGATAGTGTTGTTTTATAGATAAAAACAAAAGCATTTGTGAGTGTTTTTTGTTTGATATTTTGTGTAAAAAGATGTTTTAATGCTACTTTTGGTTTCCATGTCACAACCGCAACACAGCTAAAAATAGAACCTTTATGCCTCAATTACAAAAAAAAAAATTAATGATTCATAATTTTTTCAGCAGATTGCACTTTGCAACAGAGTACTCTAATATATGACAAGAAGGCAAAAACTTCCAAGGACATTTATTTTTCAAGGTCTATGTCACAAAAACCTCACATGTTTCTGAGAATAACCCATATCAATATAGCAGTAACCTGTGTACAGTCCATACCAACTGAAGAATAAACCACTAAAAGATATATGAAGGAAGCAAAATAATATGAATAAAAGGACACACACACACACACACACACACACACACACACACACACACACACACACACACACACACAGTGACACACACACAAACACACACACACACACACACGCACACGCACACACACACACACACACACACATTAGACAATGAAAATAAAACCCAGAATCAAAAACTACCCTCTCACCTTCAAACAGAGTTCCTCTAGTTCGAGTCGCTCCAGCTGTGGAACCTTATACACCTTGGGCGTTTCCGAAATCAGCCAGCTGTAGTCCACCCCTGTCCGTACCTTCTGCTCCTGCTGCCGACGCACCTGAAGTGTCCGCTCTAGCTCCTGGATGTGGAAGTCCACCTCAGCCAGTAATGCGTCCACTACAGTCAGGTGTTCATCTCGTTTGGGTATCCTGGACGGCTCTCCAGCCCGTTTCCATACTGACCGCAGTCCATCCATCACTGGGCTGTTTGCAATGAACAGTTTGTTTAAAAAGTGTCACTGTGAACACATAAGGCAGTATTCTAAACACATCTATGTTAACGAGTATTTTGAAACAAAAATAACATAAGCTGAAGGACAAATAAATATATATTCTTTGACAGTGTAGCCATTGCTTGCACACTCACAAAAAACAAACCAAAACGAGAATCTGGTTTCTTTTTTCCTTTTTCAAGAAATTCTGCATACTTTGCTTACTACACACATATTATGGAAAATTTAGATAACCAGCCATAAAACGCTTGACTTGTACACCTTCAGATAAATTGTAATTTAAAATTGTATCACTGAAATACTTTTGCACACAAGAAACATTCTGCAGATCTATACAAATTTATGTAACAACCATGAAGAGTTTCTTTCTCACCCCCCCCCCCCCCCCACCCCCCTTTCTTTTTTCTTTTTTCATCATCTTTTTTCTCCCTTCTTTCTTTTTTTTTTTTTTTTTTTTTGGTGTATGCTTAACTTTACAACCAGAACTCCCAAAATTCTGACAGAAGCCAACAAGTTGTGCATGCAGTGTGTTGTTTAAAAGTTTTGCACTGTCATATGACTCTCTCAAGCACTTCAATTCAGACTGAATGTCAGGCTCCTTTTCCAAGCATCATGCTTTAATAGCAGTTCTGCTAAAATGTGAATTGTGCTCTGAAATAGTGCCAGTTTCTAATTCAAAACTTTTCACTCAATAATTAATGTAAAGAGGAGCAAGCAAAGATGAAACTTCTACAAATTTCAAACTTTACACACAAACAAATCAAACTGTTCATGCAAGATATAAAAAAGGAATTAAAAAAAAAAACTCAAATAAAAAAAACAAATAACCACATAGCAATAAATAAAAACAACCCCAAACAAATTAACAAAACAAAATTATGAATAAATATTATGTATTCTTTCAATACAAACTGCATAGGTATCACAAACAATAAATTATAATGAATAAAAGTATATCATACTCTCTTAGCATAACTTACGGTTTTTCCACTTTTGCTATGTTTTTTACAACACTGACCCATTACAGTGTACAATGATTTGAGCTGGAAAACCAAAACAAAAATTTTTTATAAATTTTTTATTTTAAAATTTAAAAAAGGATTTAAAAAAAAGCAAAACTCTTCCCCCCCCCCTCTATCCCTCTGTTTTTGTTTTTTTTTCAAATGGGCAAGCAGGTAAAATGATGACAGAGACAAGTCAATTATGATAAATTACCAAATACTTAACATGTGCTCCTGTCTGATGGTTTGCTTTATTAACAAATTATGCCTTTTTTTGAGAAAATTTCCATGGCACAGGAAATCATTTAATCGACTGAGACAGCATGTTATTTGTTAGATCCAGCAGGAACATGAAACCTTAATCACATTTGGTTTGTGAATATTCAATCCATATGTACCTTCATGCTAAAAATTGTAAGTTTTTTATGACTTTAAGTCAGTAGACTCCTGTGTGAGAAAACGCAGTCAATCATGTTTTTATCATGATTTATATATATTCAAATGTTATAGGGGTTGTTTTTTTTCAAAAATCGAGTATATTACCTTTCTCCCCCCCATTTTTTGTTGTTGTTCATAACAGCATATGATAACAGAACACACTGGGTGGATACCTAGACCTTGTGTTAAACTAAAAGTTTCAGGTGACTTAACATTATAATAACAAGTTGAAAAATCTATCACAGTGTCAGACTGTGGCATACCTGGATAGGTTTTTTGTCCTGTATACCAGTACTCAAAATAACCTCTTTCACAATATAATAGACATAATTTATTATGTACACAAAATATGTTAATGCATTCATAAATGGAACCTTGGTATATAATATATATGGTTTCATTTGAAAGTTTTCTAGGGAAACAGTCAGAAGTGTCAGTGACAGGGGAAGATCCCTTTATCAGAAAAATCACCATAAAATGATAAACCCACATACACTTCTACGCTAATACTAGTAAAAACTAGTAATAATATAGTGATGGTAGATCTACAGCACTGTAGTTGGTCTTTTATTTACTGAACTGTTGAAGTTTCTTAACAAGATTTTGCAGGGAGTCGGCACTGATGTAAACTCCATAGGAAATATATCCCCTTGAATGGGATTCAAACCTGGGTCAGCAGATCACAAGAACAATGCTTAACCCTCTAACCAAACAGGGTGTCCCTAGAATGGACCAAGAAGACAGTCAACAGACAAGGAGGTGACAGGAAGAAATAGAACAAGGCAGAAACAAAGAGGATAAAAAAGAGGGAATTCCTTGCTCATAAACTTTCAGAAAGTGGGGGACACACACACACACACACACACACACACACACACACACACACACAGACGGGTCCACAGCCCCCCCCCCCCCCTTCCCACCCAGCATCCCCTCCATATTCATAAACCGCCCCCCCCCCCCCCCCCCCCCCCCCCCAACAGCTTGGATAAGAATATAAACCCAGGTCCCATGTGCTAACAGTAACACATGCAGTACATCTTGCACACACGTTAAAACCCGATCCCTTTTTGAAAGAGTAGGCCATTGTGTGCCGGTGGGAACAGATGACAAAATTTTACAGAACTGCATGTACACACAGGTGCCAGATTATTCCAAAATGTTATCCTCGTAATAAAAAACAAACAAAAAAACAAAACAGCTGACAATCTCACGCACAATGTACTCACTATAACGACTCGGCGATGTAGTTAAGGCTTGCTGACAGTGCCGTTTTGCTGGCTTATCTTCTCGTCTCTCGTTCCAAAAAATATTATTTAATCACGATTTATATCATATCACATTTGTTCTCATCTGCGTAGCAACAGCAGCATCTGAGCGTGACCACAGCCTACACACTTTTCAGTATTATGCATAATCTGCTTATCATTTCATACATTAATACGCTTATGAAAAGAGACACAAAAAGACCATACTTTCTTCTTATGCCTATGTTAAATTTCAATCTTTAGGACACTTCTTTGATGAACAAGTCTTCTTGCGAAGAAAATGCGTCAAAATTCTAAGTCATCAGTTGTCGAGTGGCGACCATTTTGTAAAACAAATGAGGAAATATTGTACCCCGAACCTCCATTGGTCAAGCCTATTGGACCAACCAGCGTCAGTATGACATCTCACTATTAAGGAAGCAGACTGAAAATGGCTACCCAACAACAGCAACCACCACACCAAAGGCCGATCCAACAAGACTGGGCCAACAGGGAATATGTTGAAGTCATAACATGCAGCATAAAGAAGATTTCAGACTTTCTCAATTCCTTTGGTAAGAATTACATCTAACTTTTTGATTATTAAGTCATAATGATCGCCGCTCTAAATACTGTACTGTTAGTCATCAGTCCATCGTACTACTATTACTACTAGGCCTATTTACTATTCATATCCCATGACTTCATCGAAAATACTTAAATAGTTTTTTTAATTAAATAGGAATCGTTTCTTCGAATAGTTTTTAGATAATGTTTTCCTCACATTAACCACAACTTGTATATTGCGTGAAGTTGTAACTTTATAAGACTGAAAACAAAGTACGTGAATAGCACCATGTCTCCAAAAAAATCTAAAAAACCTAGGCCTATCTCTAGTGCAGTAGGCACCAGATCTACTGCGAGTTGGTTCTTAATTAAGTAGGTTACCCAGTACTGCACAACTTTTGTACTACTTGTACTAGGCCTAGTACTGTAGTAGTAGGCCTAGTACTTACTAAGCTGCATGCCAGCAGATGTTGGTTATAGACTATAGTATAGTATGGTGGTTGTTTTTTTTTAGTAGGCAACATGTTTAAACTAGGACTCATGGGAGTGCTCACTGTTGTCTACTTACAAATTACTAGGTCCTTGGTATGGGAGATGATTGATTGGACCATAGCAAATCACCAAATGATGACCAGGACATGTGAAACTTACTGAACTGTCAAAGTTGTGAACCACAGTTTGAATTCCAATTACATCACATGTAGATAAAACAAGACCATTGACTGCATTGCATTGTGTTATTCTACATTCAATATTTGTCATAGGATGTTACTTTTTTTTTTAATGACAAATTCACCATTCTTTCATTGAATAGTAAGTCAGTAATAAGTAGATCTGATTCAGTGATTGACTATTTATTAACTAGTCTACAGTACAGAAGCTGATGTTATGAGTGACTACTGCTTTGTTGTTACAATTAGATTCAGAGGTAAGGAATCTTTTCTAGCTTCAAATATTGAGCACACACACATGCGCGCACACTCAGACACACACTCACACGCACACACACACACACACAACACACACACACACACCACCCCCCCCCCCCCCCCCCCCCCCCACACACACACACGAATACACACACTGACACAGGCACATGCACTACACTTTAGTACAAATTTTTAATACTAATATGCTAAATTTAATCAGAAGACTATAGCAGACATGTGCAAGCATTACCATCTCACATACAGAAAACACACACACACACACACACACAACTTATAAGTATTGATTTAAATAACTTTTTGTGCAGACACATCTTGTCGTTCTCGTTTGGCGCAGCTCAATGAGAAGTTAACACAGCTGGAAAGGAAGAGTGGAGTACATTGAAGCCAGGGTATGTTTTTTGTTTGTTATGAAGAATCTGAATTCCTAGATCATTTTGATTCTTTGAAGTAAACAAATAAGTGAAGTGTGTACAGTTGTTTCTAAGCTGTCCTTCAATTAATATTTTTTGTGTACATGGTTTGTTTGATTTTTGGAAGACTGAACCAGCTATTGTAGAAAGACAGCCTGAAAGTGCCAAGGTTTGTTTACACAAGTTTATTTGATGGTTAGTTGTTTTTGTTGCATTTGTTGTTTGGTTTGTTTGGGTTTTTTGGGGGGGTGGGTGGTGATGGTGGTGGTTGTTTTTTTTTGGGGGTTTGCTCATTTTGTTTGTTCAATTGTTGTGTGGGGGTTGGGGTTGGTAATTGATCTAAAGTTCAGGTTGCTTTACTGTGTCTAGGTTTTATTACTCAGTTCAATACCTATGAAGTAAGGAGTGGGCTTGATTTCATTCACTGAATGATGGCCTGTATGCTGATATTTCATTTTCAGATGATATATTTCAAGCCAAAGTCCTATGTGTGACATGTAGTAAGCACTTGTAAAAGAGCCCACAGCAACAGGAGAGCTGTATCTTGCAAAAGTTCAGTATAAAAAAGTGACATAATAATTTATAAACTAATAGTAATACTCATAGAATTTGGTTTTTTTTTGTTTGTTAACAAAGGTGGTATTGCACAGGTGGCAATATGCACTGTCTTTGTGGAGATCAACCCATAAATTTCAGTCTTGCCACAAAGAAATCTATCATGACTGTGTGATTTTCCTGCATGCAATCATGCCATTTTGGAACTTGATTTATATTTTCCTTTCCTCAGTTAGAAGTCTGAGGTTTACCAATGGTAAGATATTTGCTTAAGCAACTGTCCCCCCCCCCTCACCCCCCTTCCCCCCCCCCCTACCCCCCCCTTCACCCCCCCCCCCCCCCCCCATTTAGACAGGTGCATTCTGACTTCAGGGACGGTGTTAAAACATAACAGCTGTGTGCATGCATTTATTGAAGATTTTGTCATCCATTCCTACCAGCAGAATAATTAAATAAATAAATAAGTAAATAAAAAGCAGAACAGGTTTGTAAGCAATTGCACACAGGGCTGTGGCTTATACTATAGTTATAGTCTCATCTAAAGGACTTTGACATTCAGTTAGATTTTCTCATTAAATTTGGAAGAAAGGCAAGGTAGGAAATTGAACCCAGAACATCACAGTTTACTTGTTAGGCAGGTAAACGACTTAACTGTCCTTCCACCTTCCTTTTCTGCAATTCAATATATTTTATTATTATCAATAGGTTGCATCAGTGTATCAGACTGTTTTTTTGGATACACAAACATTGTGACCGAGTAGATTATAGAACAGACAATGGAGACATACTGAATATGGTCCTAAATCACAAGGTTGCAGATTAAAAGTCTTGTTCATGCCAGGTGAATTACATGAGCGGATTTGAACAATCTTCCAAACTTAACTTGTGTGCAGATCTGCCTTCGTCATCTTACCTTATTCATGTGTTAGAAGATGAAGTATGCAGATTGAAGATAACTGAATTTGTGTCAATGTCAGTGTCTCACTGTTGGGGTATAGAAACATTTCCCGTGTGCATCCAAAGCTTTTATTAGTACACTGGATTATTTGCAGTTGCTTAGATTTAGAAGACATCTTTGACAGAGTTGGTGTAGTCATAAGGAATAACCGATTATTCTTCAGGCGGTAACACCTCATGAGGTAAGCTGGAAAAAAGCTGTTAAGTGGAACAGATCATTTATCAAGCTAGGTGATTTGATGGATTCAGGGAGGGAGTGGCATTTTTTGCAAGCACCTCTTTATCTTTTTATTTTACCTATTCCACAATTGTTGTTTTTATGTCAGTTGGTGTGTGTTTTGTGTGCAGATAACCAAAGGTGAAACGCTGCCTTGAGGCAAGAGATGGTGAGCTGAAGTGGTGTTGTCATCTCGGGGTGACGCGTTTGCAAGGACAACTGTTTACTCTCTTATGGAGCCCATCCCGTTTTTTTCAAGCCCAGTGAATCACAGGTGCTTGAGGTTTACCAGCCTTCAGTTTTGTGGAATGGTTAGGGTTAAAAAAAAAAAAAAAGTGAAAGAGCAAAAGAAAGATGGTGAGGAAAAGAGGAGCATATTCTTCGAGGAATCTCAGAGCTAATGTGCATGAAGTTTTGCTTGTGAAGAAATTGTTATTGTGTTATGTAGGTCAAGGTTCCTTTTGTAAAAGGAAATGAAATTTAATGAGGAGACAAACATCTGCCCATTGCTGCTGCTTTTCCTTTGTATTTCACACATGTACAGAACATGGTCATGTGTGCCTTTTTGCTTTTTTAAATAATTGTCTATTTAGTGTGAAGAGATAAAGTTAAACAGAACAGAAAATTAGAACTAAGCTTATTTCTCTGTGTGTGTGTGTGTGTGTGTGTGTGTGTGTGTGTGTGTGTGTGTGTGTGTGTGTGTGTGTTGTGGCATGTAGATGTACATAGCACAGAAGCCAGGAAGCTTTTGCGTACTTTTAACTTAAAAAAAAAATTAAAGCATTTGCTGAGTGAACTTCAGTCCAGCTGTTTCATAAAACATGTGTAAAATAATGTAAAAAGCAAAACTAGTTGGTTGCTCAGGTGCTTGCTTGCTTCTGTGTGTGTGTGTGTGTGTGTGTGTGTGTGTGTTAGTGCATGCATGCTTGCATGGATGTAAGCATGCGCACATGTACTCTCTAGGAATGGACAAGACTTAGTATCACTCTTTTTGTTTTCTCATTAAGTTTTATCATCTCCTCATGGGAAGTCTGTTTGTGCTTTGTAATTTTTTTGTACTCATTCACAAGAAACACTTGATGTTAAGTACCCACAAAGCTGTGCAGTAATGAAATTGTGCAAGCTGCGTAAAAAGTTTCTGCTCTAGTTCCATTTCTCCATCCTCTCTAGGGTGCTTAATGGTCCTTTTCTGTGCCTTTTTCTTCAAAACGTTTTGCCTGACTCAGTGAATGTGTTTGATTTAGACAAACTGGAATGATTCCAATCCCTTCTCTTTTAGACATTTATCAATCCTAAAAAAATAAAATAATGATGTATCAACAGCACCCCCTCCCCCCTCTCTGTGTTGATCTGTAGCTGTGATTGGAATAAGATGATCCTGATGACGTGACAAGCATAGCCTTCACCATGGTGGGGTTCATTCTGTATGCCCCACCCCTTTCCCCTGCCTACCCAGACTTGTACAGTCTCTACCTTCCAGAATGAGGTCTTGTCAGTTGTTCAGCACCTGTATTTAGTACACACATCCATAGTTAAGCATTGTATGTAACATTTTTTGTCACATTTTAAAATATTCATTAAATTATGGAAAAAGAAAGTTGTGGAAGTGTTGGTTGAGGGCACTGCAGGATTTTGACTGGACAGCACAGTTACAGCGCTTTTGTTTGTTATTAATGTTAAAAGAGGGAAAAAAAAGTATGTACATCTCAGCACATTTTGGTTTTTAAAAATCTGTAAGACTTGCTGGGATTCTGCTAATTGTGCATCGGTGTGGAACCAAGTGTGGTGAAAAGGCAGATTCAGACGATTCAGTGCTGTCTTTAAAATAAAAGTATATCATGAAATAACTTGAAAGTAGTGTCTGTTTTCAGAGTTTAATCCACGGAGCGAAGAAAATAGCCCAGTCATTTGACAGATGCATGTATTTCTGTGCAGGTAGCGGTAAGTTCAAGCGCATCGTTTGTGGACTGTTCAGTTTTTGTTCAGTCTTTCATTTTGGAATACGAATTATATTAATGGAGAAGCTTCTTTTTCAGGCATCTGAAAATGTAATCTTGGAGAAAGAGAAAGTGTGTGTGTGTGTGTGTGTGTGTGTGTGTGTGTGCTCTCATACGCTAGCCTTTATATGTTTGTGTATATATATATTTAAAAAAAAGGGAAAATGCTGTGGATATGAGCTTGGTAATCCTAAAGCAAAATCAGAATCCCAAGATAGAAAACAGTGTATCACCAACATTACTGTTATCTGCAAGTATTGACACTTTAAAATATGCATTATAGGCTGGTGTTCAGACCTTTACGGAAGCTTGTGGAAACATCAAGAGCATTGACGAATTGTAAAATGAGATTTTAAAAAATGCATTTTACTACCCTCAAATGTGAACAGTTTATTAATGATCGCATGCCAGCAACATTCTGATATTCTAGAAAATGCTGAATTGATAAGAACTAAGAAAAACAGTTCCATTTATCATTTTGGACAAAAATCATGTAACCGGAAAAGACAATTGTGAAAATGATTTTCGTGTTCTAGCATGATTATGACTGTGAAGTGTACTGAATGTGTCTTTGTACAATCCTGAAATTCAAGTGGACATCATCACATAACAAACAAAGTCTTGATTTCTTCCAAAGACACATTGACTGCAATTTATGTTTCTATGTTCATGTAGAAATAAAAAATGTAAAAAATAGTGTGATGAATTCTTCAGTGTACTGCTGGTCTGTGTGTGAATGGGGAAAAGTGAGAGATGGTGAATCCTGGTGGCACTGCGTCGAGCTCCTACCAATGACAGCTGTAAGGGAGACAGTCGAGTTCAGTTTTAGTTTTGTTTGCTTACAAAGATGGATATTGTTTATTCATGGGCTGGCATTGGGATTGGACTGTGCTAGAGACATACTTTTTTTTTTTAAGACCATTTTGTGTCACAGCAGATTTCTCTGCATGAAATTCGGGCTGCTCTCCCCAGGGAGAGCGCGTCACCACAAGTGCAGCGCCTACCCATTTTTTTTTTTTCTTTTTCCTGTCTGCAACTGTATTTGTTTTCCTATCAGAGTGGCTTTTTTCTACAGAATTTTGCCAGGGACAACCCTCTTGTTGCTGTGGGTTCTTTTATGTGCGCTAAATAAGATGTGTAATACACGGGACTTGGTTTATCGTCTCATCTGAAAGACTAGCACCCAGACTACCACTCATGGTCAATTAGATGGGGGAAAAGTTTTGGGCCCAAAGGGGATTTGAACCACTGCACACTCCGACCCGGACTTTTTGCTTTCTAGTCAGGTGCGTTACCTCTAGACCACTGCTTCACTTGGTTGTGTTTAAGCGCTTATACAATCCACTTTGAAAAAAAAAATTGAGTGTGTGTAAATTATTTTTTATTACTGTCGACAAAGCTTATCCGTTTCAGTTTTAACTGCCTTACAGATAACACTGCTCCAATCATTCATGCATCATACTTGTTCAAGGAGAGGAGCCAGCAGGCCATACAGTGATTTCACCATTTTATGGTTTGGGTTTGGTTTGATGGTGAAGAATGCAAACAAAATATCCTGTGTCAACTGCTTTTCCACCATGACGTTTGACTTTGTGGCTGACAATTCTGAATCAGTGAATGTTAACAAGTCTTTTAATGCATGAGAATGCATTCCAGTTAATCTTTTCAGAATTCAGTTGGTTGATCGCCAAAAACTTGTTAATTTAATCATGTAAATTCTTATCTGTTTCATCATAGAATTGCTGCTTGCATCTGACTGTCCCTCATCTATATTGTGGATCATGAGGTGTTAATGCTGGTTTGCCCTTTGTATGTGAGAGAACAACCATAAAGTGTGACAACAGTTCATCCACAATACAGAAAGCGTGCAAAAAGCTGTAGCCAGCGACGATGATAAAAGTACTTGAACTTTTTTGTACTAAAGGCAAAAGCTTGCGCTCGGTGATTTATGATTTGTGTGTCATACATTTGCTGAAGTATTGGACTTTTATCCTAAATAGTAAAACACAGACAGTGATGACAAAATTGATTAGAATCATTGGTTTATTGACTGATAAATTTCAAATGAACAATCCACATCGTTATATATATATGTACTGATCGTTGCTTTATGTTTATGAAAAAGGAAAACCAACCACTTATCATTGGGAAATAGTTTGATAATAGTATTGTAACACTACAATGCATATCACATAATTTGTTAAATCTGAACTCTCTGAAAATCCAAGTATTCATTTGAGGTCTGAAAAGAAAAAAAAAACCAAAACAGGGCAGGAATGGGGAATGACAGATAAAATCAATCAATCATATAAAATTAAAACTGAAGTAGATAGCTGTATAAGAATGAAGTTATCATTCTCTGTATACTTTCATATAAAAGTTTTTTTTTCAGTGAGATCAGATATATATATATTTCAATATGTTCCAAATGTAATAAAAAAAAAAAAATTTTTTAAAGTAAACATTTTTTTGTAAAAATAAAGCTCATGCAAACCAAACCTAAATCTAGTTGGTTAATTTAACATTTCCATAACCTTCATGGGCTACAGTAATTACAGATCCTGTTTTTAATTTATAATTAGTATTGTTTTCTATCAAAGGGGAATAATAGCTTGGGAAAGAAAATTTCTAAGAAAAAATCCAACCCCAAAACAAAACCAAACAACAAAAATCAACGGCGTTTAGCATAGTGAACAGCAGTATTAGGAAATCTGTCTATACTGTATGAATTGTTATAATCTAGGCTACACAATAACTCAGAATAGATAGTGGACAAAATATCACAGCTCTGTATTTGCAAACGCAAAGTCGTATCAGCAAGCTATATGAAAGGTTCCCTTCTCCCTTTTTCTGAAAAGTACATCCACTCACATTCACACACTTGATATATCAGAGTCACAACTACATACATTTCAGCCACCTCTACAATCTATAAGTTAAAACATCCAAACTGTAAAAATATTCTGTACCATAGCATTCACCAACATTAATTTTCAAGTATCTTCAATCACTTTGCTTGATTCAAAGAAAATGAAAAAAACAAAAAACCCAACCCATGAAAGTGATTTTCTTCTGTGCAATTACCAGTGGAAGAACAAGCATGGGTTAAGAGCGTTTTAACAGAACTGGTGATTGTTATAAAGCTCTCTATACCAATGGTGATAACTAATGATGCTGTGAAAAATACTTATGAAACAAATTTCATATCCTTGGAAGAATTTTGCAAGTTGATCTTGCCATGCAAAAGCATCCTTGACATTACTCACAACATCATGGAAGAAATGGAAGATGAAGAGTTATTAAAAGTGATCAAATTAAAACTAGAATGACAGTGAAATAAAACAAGCAACTTTTGATTTTTATCTGTAACATGTTTTTAATATAATTACTACAAAGTGGCAAATCACAGATTCCAAATAAATCTCAACAATGTCAAACAGCTTTTTTCATTTCATAAATATCATTCAGATCTTTGAAAAACAGTATGTCATAATGTAAAATCATACAGTAACAGTGTAATAGACTCGAGAAAATACAAGGATCATGAATACTTCTGCAAAAAATATAAGAAATGTTGCTACCAAAAACTTTTTTAACAAAAATAGCCATGTCATAATAAATAGAAATAAACACATGAAATAATTTTGTTTCCAGAAATACAGTGGCAGAATATTTTTAAGATTAAGCAATCTGCCAAATGTCCAATACATACCACTCCTGTAGGATCACAGCATAAAATAAAAGACAGTGGACGGAAAATGCTGGATTAACTTTGTTGAAGCTGACCCATCTTTGTACAGGAGAGAAAAACACAAGAAAACAATGTACTAAACAGAATGTAGACTCCATAAACTTAAACTGGATGCAAACATGACATCAACATTGAAGCCACAGAACTGGATATGTAAAGTCAGGACATGCATAGAGTGTTGGTGAAAAATATCACAGGAACAAGTTGTGAAAGTTGCAGGGTTGAATCAACAGAGACAACATTTCTCTCTCAGGACGGACTGTACACACTGCTCGCATCTCAGGATTACGGAACAGTTAAACATTACTCACTGTCACATCTGTGTGCACAGAGGCAATTCAAGTTTACATAATCTGTTTAAAGAGAACAGAACCACGCAATATTTACTATCATGTTTTACTTTGCAGATCAACAAGAGGTACAAAGAAGAAACTGTATTCAAGGAAAATTAGTTGTCCCATTCCAAACTGCATGAAAACCCCCTGGAATGCCTCAGTAAACATTATCACTGCCAGTGACATAGGTTTCCAGTTTACCCGATCACCGAGGAAAATTTGGCATCAAGTCTGACAGAAGGTTTGGTATACTTTGTCTAGGTCTGTGTTTTTCCCCAACCTATCAGCAAAAGGAGGACACTGGTGTGTTTGCCCAGTCAGGAAAAGCAGACTCGAGAGAAAAAGTCGGCCTAAGAATGAACGATCACATGTAGTGGACGGTCTTGGCACTTACAGGCCGGTTGCGTGAGCGTGTCTGGGGGCAGAGGGCACGACCTTGGCCAGGTAGGGGCTGCCCTGCAGTTGCTGAGGGGTGGCAGAGGCTGAATACGGCCGGCGGTTGATGGACAGTTTGGAGCGCCGCTTGGGGCTGGGCTTGCGGGCCATGAACACACGGTCTGTGCCGCTGGCGTTCTCCGTGAAGCCGTTGATGGCGGCGTATTTGAGGTCGGAGCGGGAGGCGGCCGCGCTGTGGAGGTTGGCCTCGCTGTTCTCCGTGCCGGCAGTCTTGATGACCACGGCTTGGGGAGCTGTGCGCACTCTCTCTGGCAGTAAAGCAGCTGTGAAAAACAGGGGGAAAGCTTTTTGGTAAGGGTACAGAAACCCCAGTCTATAAATGTAAAGCAGCTGTGAAAAACAGGGGGAAAATCTCATTGGTAAGGGTACAGAAACCCCAGTCTATAAATGTAAAGCAGCTGTGAAAAACAGGGGGAAAGCTCATTGGTAAGGGTACAGAAACCCCAGTCTATAAATGTAAAGCAGCTGTGAAAAACAGGGGCAAAAGCCCATTGGTAAGGGTACAGAAACCCCAGTCAATAAATGAGGTATGTGTCAGTCAGTCAGTACACATTGTTTGCAGCATTGCTGCATTACAAAATTTGTTGTAAGAGAAGTAACTGAAAATGTTGATTGGTATACATAAAATGCAAGCAAAAGTCTTTCTCCTGTTTCTATAGTATTTATTCATCAGGCTTCATTAAAGAAATCACTTGCAAAAAGGTTTCATGATATTGATAAAAGAATAGTCACTGCTGTTTGAAATAGTAAATGAAGTCATATATTGTAGAACAGTTAACCCGTTTACTTTTGTGCTACTTCAAACACCACTGGATTACTCACAATCACAAAGACCCCATCCCCCAAACACACATACACCACATGCATACCAACACACACACACACACACACACACACACACACACACACACACACACACACACACAACACACACACACACAGACACACACTGACCTATGGCCTCTTGGTCGATGGTCATGTCGTTCTTGCAGATGTCACAGTTGAAGACGGGGCAGGGGTGGTGCATGACCTCACTGTTGGTGTGCCGCATGAACGCGTTGAAGGCAGAGTAGTCATAGGCACTGTAGCGTCCATGCCAAGCGATGTAACCTGCAGTATCCAATCAACACTGCCTTCTTTAAGTCAGGGATTGGGGGAGGATGGTGGGGGTGGGGGTAAAATTTCCTCCTCTTTCTATTAGGGGAGGGGGAGTAAAATTTCCCCCCTCTTTCTACTGGGGAGGGGAGTAAATGTCCCACTCTTTCTATGAGAGGGAGTAAAAATTCCCCCCTCTTTCTATTGGAGTGGGGATAAATTCCTCCTCTTTTTATTGCTACATCACAATTAAAGACTAAAAGAATGCTAAAAGTCCACAGCTGAAGACTCATTTCTCTTTTCCCCCATTATGAAAAGTGCATTATCACCCTCATCCTTTGAATGCTTTTACTATCCTCACTGGCAAATACATGTGTGGTTCGTGAGCTTGGATGTCTTTTGAGTGTGTGTTTGCACATGCATGCGTGTGTGTGTGTGCTCACGCGGTGTGTGTGTGTGTGTGTGTGTGTGTGTGTGTGTGGTGTGTGTGTGTTTTGCACATAGTCAAAGTCAAAATTTTATTTCCAGATGGTACATTGAGTAAGCAATAAATTTGCTTTTTTTCATCAAGCCATCTATCTAGTAACTCCCCCCCCCCCCCCCCCCCCACCAAATAACCGCTTCTAAAAAAACCCAGTATGCATACATGCTGATATAGTCAAAGACCAAACCAGTATTTTGACAGATGATTTTTGTAATGCATGTGTGTGTGTGTGTGTGTGTGCGTGTGTGCATGTGCATGTGTGCGTGTGACAAAGAGAGAGCATGTATATGATGTGAAAATCCTTTTCTGTTGTTCACCTACGTGTCTACTTAATCAATCACAAACACCCAGGACTCTAAGCTTCTATACATCATGTCGGGCAAACTGATACTGATCAAATCTTCCCCTCCTCAATCAAAGGAAGGGAGGACACTTACCCTCGGGGTGGATGAAGAGGAAGGTGGGGACGCCAGCAATGCCCAGCAGCTCTGTCAGGTCCATGTACTTCTCACTCACCAGATCCTGCTCCAACCGCAGACCTGCAAGTACAAAAATCATCCATCAAAATACTGGTGTGGTCAGAATTTGTGACAGCAAAGCAAGCGCTTTGGTTGTTGTTTTGCAAGATATAGCGTATAAAATTCCATGTACTATTATTATTATATTATATTATTATATGAAGTGAAAACCATGTGATGTTAAGATGTGATTTAAGAACATGTAGAAGTGAGCTCAATGAAACTATGAATGTTTGTAAAAAAAAAATCAAAAAAATTCTGGCAGTTTCAGTCACAACATGCTTAACCTCAAGATGGTTCTGGGGTGCATTACATAGCGTAATATGTTGATGTTTATATGTAAAGAAGAAGCAAGCATGATGGTGTCTGCTACCATTTTTTAAAATTTCAAATTAAGGAATCTTGCTTGTATGGTGCCATAATTTTGAAAGAAACAATGGTCGCATTTACATGGTTCATAGAACTTTTCAAAATGAAAAATGACAGTACAGAAAAATAAGCTTCAAAATTGTAGATATGATAATGCATCTTTCATAAAAAAAAAAAGATCATGTGTAATCCATGAGAAATAAGTTTACAGGAATTACTGATAACAATGCTGAAGACAATGTCTGACTGTTCCTTCTTATTATCTCAATATTCCCACATTTTTAAGACTAAAACAACGCTATTTCCACCACCACCCCCTAAAAAAAAGAACCCCACCCCAAACTCTAAATAGTAATTGATCCTACTATTTTTGTCTATCCTGTTTCCTTCACACAAGCTGTGTGACCAAGTGAAATGAACCTCTGGAAGTAAATAAACCACACAAAAAAACCCATACTGGAAGTGGTTTGGTTGATGGTGCTGAGGGTGCGGTAGACATTGGAGGCACACTCGCTGGTGCAGTGCCACATGACGCCGTCCTCGCGCCACCCGCCTGACGTCAGCTGGTGCACCAACGTCTGTCGGTCATCGGCAGTGACGCCCGTCACGCCACACGCCACCGCCAAAAAGTTGAACTGTCCACAACAAGAAAAAAACAAAACTATAAAATATCTCCACATGTTAAATCCTGTTCCACTTTTCGTAAGAGTAGGCCATCATGTGCCGGTGGGAACAGATGACATTTACATAACTGCATACACACGGGGACTGGATGTAAAAAAGCATATAATTGCTTATTCCATTATCCTTGTTATAAAAGAATGAATAAATAAATAAATAAATAAATAAATAAACAGGCAATAGACTCCAACTCTTGACAATGCAAAGTACAGAAAACTACTTGGATGCAGAGTCTGTAAATATTCTTTCCAAGATTCAACTGCGGTGAGGTTGACGGTAAGAATCTGAACAAAAAACTCAGGAAGTTTTTGTTCCTATTAACAGATCTATCTCACGGGAAGTGCTTTATCCCTGTTCTTGGACTAAATGGAATGAAAGTGTCTTAAAAGATGTGAGAAAGAAAAAGCAATTCATACAATGTGACAAAAGTGTTCTGATTACGGCAAAAGACATATAAACACACACTACAATAAAGAATACTTTTTCTACTAAATTACATCAAAGCTACTTGGCTTCTTTCAAGGCCCCAGGGAGCTTGTTGTTAACAAGACAAACATGATAGTTGCTTCATCTTTGGCAGACTCAAGAGACTGGCACCCTTGACTGTTCAGTTAACAAGATTTTCTCAAAACTAAGAAAAATTCACAAATGAGACAATACTTTTCTAGCATATGAATTTCACATGGAATTTCTATCCTGAAGAACAGACGATCCCTCAGTTAACAACAGCTGCTACCTGTATGCGAGTTCTCTAAAGTAGATGACCAAGATCTGTAAGTTTGACAAGATGACCTAACCATGGAAGCACAAACCTCCCTAATATAGAACCTAGACAAGAGCTGGGTATCTGCTGAAAGTGTTATATACGTATATACACACAAAATGTTCAACTACTCTTCCCACTCACACTGACCTCTTTGGAAGCCTCGCGGGCAAAACGGATGTAGAAGTCCATCATTTTGCTGGAAGACAAACACCTGAAATGCAAAAAAAAAAAAAAAAGGTTTTGGATTAGTGGTGATAATAATGATGACTATGACTTATTTTCAAAGCATCAGTTTTACATTAACAACTCAAGGTGGCGAAACTGGAGTATTTTTTATGTAAACAAATGCTCATCAACTCAAAATGTTGTCATTTTTGGTGTCTCCATAGTGCTATATTTTTCTTCCTCCAGCCAGGACTGTAGAGGGAAATGTAGCCAGGCTGAAGCAAAGTAAAGGATTGAATAAATGGCAGTGCAGCTTTTGTTGTTGTTTTTTTCCCCAATAACACTGACATTGATGAATATAAAAGAAATTTCCATCTGTTCTGTTTTCCTTTTTTTTTTATAAGTGGAACTCAAACTTTAATATGAAGGAAAAAAATCTATACTTAATTTGTTACACTAAGACACAATTCCATGGACTAAATTACAAACACTACGACAGAGTTGCATGGACCTCAGTGAGTCCCACACTGACCAGGGTGTCCAGAAGAGGAGGACAGTGGGGCAGTTGGGGCGGTGTCCCTTCATCAGGGGCTTGTAGTCCCCGGCAAAGATGTCCAGCAGACTGCAGGCAGGGGGCGGCACGTGTTTGGTCAGCAGACCCTGATTGGCCAGCTTCTTTCCCACCTGGCGCTCGTAGCACAGGGCATCCTGGTACTTGCAGCACCCTTGGCTGGGCCATCTGTGTCAGAAAAAAAAGGTGATCGTGTTTTATTCAGTTGCTCAAAATGTACTTTTACATAGACTATATAAGTGTTATCTATATAACAATAACAGGCAGAACAGAGAGAGGAATGGAGGGAACTGGTTGTCAAGTCTTCAGGGGTGCCCCCACAGTCATCAGACTAAGGGAGGGATAGACAGATAGATAGTAGACAGATAGATTGATAGACAGACAGACAGACAGACAGAACAGACAGACAGACAGAAGACAGACAGACAGACAGACAGACGGACAGATAGAGAGATAGATAGATAATAACAATAGACTTCCTAAAAATATTTCTCTTTCTTTTAAAAAAAATTTTTTTTACTTGGGTCATTTGTGTTATCCGTATAATACACTAATAATAATGAAATCAAAGTATTAGCTTGTGATATGTAAAACATGTTACTTTACAGACTCTGTAGCAATAAAAAAATTTTCTCTCTCTATTGCAGAAAATATACCAATTATTGGCTGAACAGAAGAGGAGGACCTAAGTCAAAATGCAAGGCAACAGTATGAAGTTATTTTGTCTTCCCTCCAATACAGGATTCCACACACACACCACACACAACACACAGACACACACACACACAACAACCACATCTCACAAAAAAGATCAACCACATAAGCCACAAGGACAAACATCATCGAGATTGAAAACAGCAGTTCATCTAATTTTGCGATGTACAAACTTGCATACCAGTTTAAAAAAAAACTAAGAAGAAATATCCTGTCAATTAAATTCATCTCTAAAACAAGCAGCACATCAAACAAAAATTCTTGGAGACAGGACAGAAATGTAAAGTCGAATGCAAGTGCTTTGACTTGTTTTTTTTTATTCAAGTATTATATTTTTGGGCTACTTTACAAATATGCGCAACAAATACATATTATTACTATCATTATTAAATGTAGGTTGAGGATGACTGACTTGTTTATTTATCAAGATATAGCGCTATATAAATTCCACATAAATTAATTACTATCCATAATTAATATAACATAGGGGTTGAGGGAAAACTGACTTGTTGCCCTGGGTGTGGATGTTGTGGTAGCAGTAGTAGGAGAAGGGTCTGAAGGGGGCGGAGAGCAGCTCCACTGTGGGGGACTCCACACTGCTGCCGTGGGGCTTGTCACTAGGGCCACCATGCTCAGCCCATAGCTCGGCTCCTCCAGTCCTAGCTGTGTGTCCATATAGCATAGGGTAAAGTATTGGCACATCCACACATGTAAACATGTCACACTCACAGATAATACACTCACCAGCACGACACACATGAGGCCACCATGTCACCATAACTCACTCAGCACTGAATTGCATGCACACCCACACAGAACATCACGCACCAACACACACACACATGGACTGATGTATACAATAGTACATGGGGTGCACATATCACATTACCTTAAAATACACAAATGAAATATTTGATTTTATAAACAAAGTCATGACCATAACCACACGTACAAATTTCACACCCACCACACACCCTACACACCCACAACACACACACACACCACACACACACACACCACTACACACCTCCAAACACACAACACACAGCTACACCATCAAGGCCCAGACTCACCTGCAGCCTGACGGTTCGAACCCCGGCGTGCATGCTGCTGCCATACTGCTTGCCATCCACCAGAACCTTGAAGCCTGACAGGTGCACATCTCGTTGGTCTGGGGACACTGCCAGCTGACGTGCGCTATCAACTGACCTGTGGACAGTACACAACACACATGCACAGCATGCACGCAAACACAGCACATGCACAACGCATGCACACACAGCACAACGACCACACCAGCAAGCCACACATACACCAGAGCACACACACACACACATGCACAACACACACACAACACCACCAACACACACAATTGTCACATATGATCATGTGAACTATGGGCATTACTTGTCGCAAAAATGTACAGAAGTAGGGGAAAGAAAATTATGGAGGGAAGAATTAAGACAGGAAAGAAAAAAAAACATTAGAAGGAAGAAACTACAACAATTTTTTTTAAAAAAAAAAAATGAAGAAGGAATAAAAAAAAAAAAATGGCAAAAGTTGAGATAAGTGAAGAAAAACCTAAAAAAAGAAGAAATCAAGAAAAAAAAAACGACAAACAAAAAAAAAACAACAAAAAAACTTGAATGGACTTGTCAAGGCCAAAAAAACCCCACCAAACCAAACCAAAAACACTCCAACAAAACTCACAACAAAAACACTACAACTGACAAGACAAAACAAAAAAAGAGAGAAGAAAGTTGGGACTGGCTGTATCACCAGGCACTGACCAGTATAGTTCTCCAGGGCCTGGAAGCAGCTCTCCAGCAGTTCCTCCACGCCGGTCAGGGTGTGTGCCCCCAACACCACGTCCTCGTCCTTCTCCGCCCTCAGGGGTGGGCCAGGGCCCCGATACGCTTCAGCTTGTGACCCACAGCACGGATCAACCTGCAGGCATAGGTAGGTAGATTATAACAATGAGGTAACATGGTTTGGTGGTTGTTTTTTTTTTCTTTTTTATGTAAGCTTGTGAGTGGAGAGAAGAGGGGGGGGGGGAGGGGGGGGGGGAGAGGGGGAGAGGAGGGGAGGGGGGGGAGGGAGGAGGAGAGAGAGAGGGAGGAGAGAGGGTGAGGGAAGGAGAGAGAGAGGGGGGGGGGGGGGGGAGAGAGAGAGAGGAGAGAGGGGGAGGGAGAGGAGAGAGAGAGGAGAGAGACCTGATACTAGGCACATGATAAAGATTGCATGAAAAATATATATCCTAATCATTAATGAAAAACGAAAAATCGTGCTGTGTATGTACGCACCAAATAGAGAAGAGGTTTTTTTTTTTAATGCGTGTGTTTCATATAAATACGGTACAAAATTACATATTTACTAATAACACATTTATTGTGTTACACACAAACACAACCACTCACACAGACAAATCTCTGTTCTCTCTCCCTCTGACCTCCTTATACACAAAATGTTTCCAAACCCTCAAACAAAAAAGCAAACCCTTGGGCATGAAGACAGACTTGTACAGCTCAGTACTGGGGAAAAAGTAGCTAAGAAAAAGAAAGAAGAGAAGAGAGAAAAGATGGCATCCATCGTTCTGCACACAACCCCCCTCACTTCACAGCTGTCAGTTTCCCCCACTTTCAGCTACTCTCAGCTGCTATCCTTTCCCTCCCATCCCAGCCCAGCTGTGCTAATTATGCAGGGAACTGAACCAAAACTTAGAGTGTAAAAGGAAGAGGTGAGCTAATTAAGCACTTGATTGTTTGCCGATATAGCGCTGATATAATGCATGTATTTTTTAATTTAGCACTCCCTGCCCTGACTGAGTTGAGCTGGATTTGTGTGCTGGACTCCTTACTCTTTCCTACTGAGTTGCCCAAAGTGACTCTTCTGAAGGTACCCCTGTCTCTTTCTGACTGAGTTGGAAAGCTGGATTTGTGTGCTGTGACTCCCTTCTCTTTCTGACTGAGTTGGAAAGCTGGATTTGTGTGCTGTGACTCCCTTCTCTTTCTGACTGAGTTGGAAAGCTGGATTTGCGTGCTGCGACTCCCTACTCTTTCCCCGGCCTATTCCCCCCCCCCAAAATCACTCTCTCTGACAGGTAACACACCTGTCTCGCTTGTTGGCCAGGTCACAGGTGAGTTTCTCCAGCTGCCTCCTCTCCTCCAGCCCCACCACTGTCACGCTGATCTGAGGGGGGTCCGGACACACAGAGGGCTGCATGCGGATCGGGTCAGACCGCACGATCTCTCCAGTGCCGTACAGCTGTGATGGACAGGAAATATATGATGTTTGT
Organism: Stramonita haemastoma; assembly: GCA_030674155.1. NCBI lineage: Eukaryota > Metazoa > Mollusca > Gastropoda > Neogastropoda > Muricidae > Stramonita > Stramonita haemastoma. Next base: position 50,999,835 of record CM060329.1, read on the forward strand.
TTGTTTGGGAAGCTGAGTAGTATGGGTGGACATGAGTAGAATGGGTGTTACTTGAGAAAATGAGGAGGTGCAGATTTGAGAAGGGTTTTTGTGTGTGTGTGTGTGTGTGTGTGTGTGTGTGTGTGTGTGTGTGTGTGTTGTGTGTGTGTGGTGTGTGTGTGTGTGTGTGTGCATCAGGCTTTCATAGAAAAAGGAAAATTCGAAAAAGTGTAAATGTCTGTCAACATTCAGTAATCTTCATAAAAGTTTCTGGTGAGTTGAATAAGAGAAAGTGACAGTGAGTAGAGGAGTGTGTATATATATATTATATATATATATATATATATTATATATATATTATATATATATTATATATATATGTGTGTGTGTGTGTGTGTGTGTGTGTGTGTGTGTGTGTGTGTGTGTGTGTGTGTGTGTGTGTGTGTGTGTGTGTGTGTGTGTGTGTGTGTGCGTGCAGGTGTCTATGAGTATGCATATGCCTCTGTGTATGTATGGACATTGTGTACATGCTGAACTCATAGTGAACCAGTTTCATCTCATTTTCAAGATGTTAACACAAGATTTTAAAAGACATGAATAAATATCACTGAATGTCTGTCAACCATAAACAAAACAAGGACTGCACAATAACGAACACTTCTCCTGCAGGTCAATCCTAAACCATAGTGTTCTGAGACAACAACAACAACAACAAAGAGACAAACTCACGTGAGTCTCCAGGTAGACCATGTATCCCCCTTTCTTCAGGTGTTTGAACTCGGCCTCGCATGTGTCAGGGTGGATGGGCCCCACACTCTGCACCAGTTTCTCTGTGTCCTCCTCCACACAGCACAGCTGAAACACAACGCACCAGTGACTCAATGAGTGAGGCATGTTCAACTCTTAGTTATCTGGTCAGTCATGACTACCTCTGAGGTAAGGGAACATCATCAATAATAGCTACATATTGAAATTGAGGCTTACTGGAAATACAAGATCAATCAGCATTTTGAAAACAATCGGACACGGGAACTACATCTGTATTCACCCATCAATGGTTAAAGTAAACATTTTCTTGACAAAGGTGTTTTAAACTTCAGGTTTATTTTAAGGTAACAGTTGTTCTTTGTTACAGACCAGCAGCACAGACATGCAACACCTGATAATAAACCAATACAGGTAACCAGCCTGAAACTATTCCACATCTACCTTTACATGACACTACTTCAACCTCGACCCTTTCACCCTGTGGCAGTGACTGACTATTCAAGGCACTGACCTTGAAGTGTTTGACCTTGACCCCATCGGTGAGGTAGGGGGCGGTCCAGGAGACGCGGAGCGAGGAGCTGCTGACGGAGGGGATGCGTTTGATCTGCGGGGCCTTGGTACCTGGCCAGGTGAGGATCAGGGGCTCCGAGGGCTTGCTGTTCAGCTGGTCCCCCGCTGTCAGAGCCTGCAATGTCACACACTACTGCCTGAGTGAAATTCATAATGACACAAAGAAGGCATAGTTTTTGGCGTTAAGCGTGAAATATTTAAAAGTGTTCTGCTCTATGGTGAAACAGTTGTACTTTTTTTTTCTCTCTTTTTAACCCTCTTAGTCCCGATCCAGGATTTGCTGGGATTGAATAATTACCCCCCCTAAGCCCCGATCCAGGCTTTGCCGGGATTTACACACAGTAGATTTCCATCACACTGTGACCATCACTAATTGCTACCACATGTCAAAGCTCTATCAGGCCAGAAGGAGAAACCCTGTAGAGAGTCTGGAAGTAATCATAGCTGCTGGTATGTACTTAGAAGGAGGAAAAGGCCAGCCAGCATGTGTGCGTGACCCGATTTCATGATGGAATGCGAAATCTAGGGGCAGTTTGTGTTCAGAGACACCGAATGCAAAAGGGTTTAACACAATAATGGCATAGTTTTGCCATACAACATATGAAACATTTCCTACCACCGATACGTTCCCAAAGTGAGTCAAGTTCCCCAGAACGTACCTGGACCTGGAAGGAGAACTCCTGACACCATTTGCCCTGTGTGAAGGTGA
>CM060329.1:51006860-51059360 GCA_030674155.1 Stramonita haemastoma
ACGAACAGGAAGAAATGTTAGCAGCTACTACATCAAGATCACAGCAGATTTTTTGATGTTATCACACAAAACAATGCTACATTTTCATCTTCAAAGTTCTCTAGTGCAAATGTTAAGATTTCAGCCTCATCTGCAGCATAATGTTGACAGCAGTCCATGCGTGATGGTTCTGCAAGAGATTTTGCTCTATGTGATATCACTATTGCTTGGCAAGATTTGTGAAGAACCCAGAACCCCTGTGGATGGTACAAAAAGCTTATTCACATGATACCTGGCCCCATGGAAACCAGACCAGGATAGTACAGGCAAATATACATCACACAGACTCCCAACCTGAATCAAGATACCAGTTCCATGCTGCCTGAAATCTGCCAGGTGATGCTCATATGATGTAAGCCAAATCCCTACAGAACCTCTAGAATAGATTAACAGTGCTGGATACAGTTCTCATCAGTGAGGCGCAAAGCTTATAAGCCTCAAGAGCAATTCAAGTTAAAAGAATTGCCTTCTTGTTTCTCCATTTAAAAAAAATCAACATGTGCCCAGAAGTGTTCTGATTTATATGCCAAGAAGAAAAATTCTATTGTCTGTTTACATAACTACCAAGTATGTATTAAAAAAAATTGATATCAATGAAAAAAAATGATAAAGAAAAGCTTACCACAAACATATGCATGCATCCATACACATTTGCGCACACACACACAGACACAGACACAGACACACACACACACACACACACACACAAAACACACACACACACACACAGACACACACACACACACAGAGTGGACACTGACCATCCTGAGACTTGGGCAGTGTGATGTCCACGGGGTCAGAGGGCGCCTCGTCCAGCAATTCGTCATCCAGCAGACCCACATAGTCTGTGTCCTGAGGGGCCGTGGTCTTGAAGTAGCCTTTGAACTGAAACAGCGTTGGCAACAAGTGAAGGATGGAAACATTTACAGGTCATACTGAAGAGTTTACTTATTTTTATTTACTCTTTTCTTTTGAGAATAATGGAATAAGCACCCGTGCTTTCTTTTTTTTACATCAGTCAAAGTAAAATTTTCAAAGTCCAGTCCTCATATATATGTGGCTTTGTAAATTCTGTCTTACTGAAGTCTTCTGTTATACTGAAGAGTTTACTTCTTTTTATTCACTCTCTTCTTTCGAGGATAATGGAATAAGCACTCATACTTTTTTTACATCAGTCAAAGTCAAATTTTCAAAGTCCAGTCCCCATGTGTGTGTGGTATTGTCAATTTTGTCATCCATTACCACTGGCTTTAATGGCCTCTTTTTTCAAAAAGGTAAAACAGAATTTAGTATGTGCATAAGATGCTCTGTGTGCATTTTTGCACATGGGACCTCTATTTACTGTCTCATCTGAAGATTTTTCAGGGGAATGGAGTCGGCACTGATGTTAACTCCTGGGTGAAAATCCCCTTGAATGGGAGTCTTGATGGTGGCTTAAACCTGGACCGTCAGATCACAACGCGCAATGCTCTAGGCTATCTGGTAAGTGAGTGAGTGTATGAGTATGAGTGTGTGTGTGTGTGTGTGTGTGTGTGTGTGTGTGTGTGTGTGTGTGTGTGTGTGTGTGTGTGCATGCGCGCGTGTTTTTTATATTTTAAAATTCTATTTTATTCTTTTATATCGAGGATAATAGGCTATCTGGTAAGTGAGTGAGTGTATGAGTGAGTGAGTGAGTGAGTGAGTGAGTGAGTGAGTGAGTGTGTGTGTGTGTGTGTGTGTGTGTGTGTGTGTGTGTGTGTGTGTGTGTGTGTGTGTGTGTGTGTGTGTGTGTGTGTGTGTGTGTGTGTGTGTGTGTCCATGCGTGATGTATCTGTGTGTGTGCCTGAGTGTCTATTGCTATGAGAACAATTTTGAACCTGGAAAAAAGCCAGCTCTCTCACACACACACACACACACACACACACACACACACACACACACACACACACACACACACACACACACACACAACACACACACACACAACACACAACCACCCCCTACCCCCACCCCAACCCCACCAAGACACTCTCTCTCTCTCACCTTCTCTTTGCGTTCTCGTCTTCGGTCCTCTGTACAAGTCATGGCCACCAGAACCACAACTGTACTGCTTGCCGGGCTTGCACTTGGTCAGGGTGCAGGTCTGGGCCTGGGGTCCCAGGCAGCTCTGCACTTTGCCATTGATCTCCAGGCGATAGCCCTCCAGGTAACGACGCAGGTAGCGGGGGTTGCCTTCCTCGTCCTCAACAAACACAGAAAAAAAGCAGGTTGGAATTTTTAGGAGGGGAGGAGATGCTTTTCTTTTTTTAGTCTTGCTTACAGTTTATAAAAAAATAGATTACAATACATATTTTTGTTGTTGATGGTGGTGGTGGTGATTTTAGTTCTGCTCAGTTTTGGTGACCTGATACTACTACTGAAATGCCATTCATCCTTAAATCACCATGCGCAATTACATCTTTGCTTCTGCTATGGTCCTCTGAGGGCTGGCATTCCAGAGGATGCTACTGGCTACTGAACAACAGAGACCCTGCACCATTGCTAGGTCATATGATGGTGCTCAGTAGTGCTTATTCTGACTGAAGAAATGTGAAGAACATAGCCTGTGAACTCGCATATTGATGAGAATAGGTCAGTCATTGAGCCAGACTGAGTGAGACACTATTTCAGGGTAGCAACACTTAACTTTGCAATGTACGATCTAGGAGAGTGGTTTAGGCAATGTTGGGTTGGAGATCCTGCTCAGTTATTTCTACAGCTATTTGACAGGTATTTACCCTGTATTTCTTTTCAAAATATAAGTCAGTGAAAGCCACACCTTGGACATAAAGATACTGCAGTATAGATCCTTTTGATTAAGCATCACTATCATATTAATAAATTATGGATATTACAGATAAGGGAACTCAATCCTTCTGATTATTCTACCCCAACAGTCATCGAAAGTGACCTCTAAGATAAGAATGAAAATGAGGAAAAAGGAGTAACAAGCTATGAATGAAAGAGTAAAACATTTCATCTGTAAAAAAAAAATAAAAAATCTGATTGAAGCTACTAGGACAAATTAACTTAGGTAAGGGTTTTCAAATAAAAAATGTGGCATGAAACTTTGAACAGTGATAATATACACAATCAATAAAAATGTTTTGGGTTATTTCCTCAGTCTACAATTGTTACTGATATTTTTGTCTCATTGCTATCTATAAATTCTACTAACATGTGTCCAGTTTGATACAATGTCACTCTTGAAAAAAAAAAAAAAAAAGGTCGAGATTACCTGCAATTTATAATATTCTAAAAATGTCTTTGTTCAAATTCCTCCGTCAAAAAGTAATGTACATATTACATATCAATCAGTACAACCATTCGTCAACAAAGATTAAAAAAAAAAAAAAAGATCATGCAAATCATACCTAGTCAAAAGAATAGTGTGCAAGTTATATTGAATATTAATTAACAAGTCTTACAGTAAAAACCCTCAACTAAACAGAAGTAAAGCACACAGGTCAGCAGCCTTACCTTTCCAATGATGGACATGAGGATGGGTTTTTCCCAGTACAGCACGGCAGAGTTCATGTCATAGGACTGCACAAGCAGGCGTGGGGGCTCAATGGGGGCACGCGTCCACACCACCAGGGGTTTGGACATTACATGAGCTGTGCGACGGAACTTCTCTATGCCAGAGTCCCACTGGTCAGGATTCAGAGAGGTCTTGATGCTGACCACAGCTTCTATCACAATCTGCACCCAGCAATCATCAACAACTCAGTGGTCAAACTTGTACTGAGATAGACAACAACTTTTAAAAAAAACAACCAAAAAACAAACCAAAAAAATCCATGACTGTTGCAAATTTAATATAATATAGATCTTCATAATTCAGCCGGCTCTAATCATGCTGATCATAGTTTATGCACAGACTTTATTCTAAGTTTCTTTGTTACCTGTCACAATTAACTGTTCTCAATAAATGTCCCTAGGACATGACCATCTGGTGTTCAGATGTCTTTCAATTCTGTCTTCTCTATCCTGCACATTGTATTTTAATGTTCTTCTCCATCTTAAAAAGTGGTGTCTGAATGCTATTCCTGATTCGAAAATGAAAAAAGATATCATCAATTATTCAATTTATATACCAGCAGAATGATTCACATTTCATAATACATAAGTCGTTGATTTTTTTTTTATTCCCTCTAAAAAAGAAAAAAATACTAAGTGAGAGCATTTCACATGGATGATAATGAATGGAATATAAGAAAAAGAAGGCCATGAACTCTGACCTGGTACTGTGACCCTGGCACAAGGTCGCTGATGGTGAGTGTGTCCTCGGTGGGCAGGAGGTTGACATGGGACGCCACAATCAGGTCTTCAGGGTCTGTGGGCTTGGTGCGCCGAACATCTCGCCATCGCACAATCTGCAGCAGTGTTGTGTTCAAACACATTTCTTATTCTATTGCTTTTCTAGAAGGAACATGGGTGAGAAAATAGGCATGGCATTGTTTAGGGGATTGCTTGAAAAATGACCAGAAAATCTTAAACTTCTTCAAAAAAGGGTCTCCAGAAGTATAACAGATAGAAAACAAAGCACTTCCTCTATTATTTAAAACAATCAAATAACAACCTGAAACTACCTCTGCTCCAATTAGCACAGTGAACAAATACCACTCGAAAATTTATGTATATTACAAGATCTTTGACTATAAGCACTTTAGAAAATATTTCTACAACCCTTCACTTTTCACCACTATCAAACAACTCACAACAAACAATATCACAGCTCATGGCTTCAAACAATGTTCACCACATTCAAGCAACAATCCAAGCAGCCACACACAGCACACTAACACACCTGACTGAGAAGTTTGTTTGATCCATACACCAGAGGCGGTGTCCAGGTCAACACCAGAGAGGTCATGGTCGATTGGGTCAGACGGATGTTGGCCGGGGCCTCTGTTCCGGCCGTTTTGGCCACGATGCTGGCGCTGGGTAACCATGGCGACTCCTCCTGCGCGACGAGCACATCGCGCGGAATGGCGTGGAGTTTCTTGTGCTTGTGTTTGTCGGGCAGGCGGTCAAAGTACTCCTCGGTGACGGCCACCACTCGCACCAGGTAGTCTGTCTTTTCGTGCAGCCCCGTGATGTCGGCGGAGGTGGAGTCAGGCATGATGTCCTCTGTCACGTGGTGCGGGTCTTGTGCGTTGAGGGAGATGCACTCGATGCGGATAGCTGGTGACAGAGAGGAGGAGAAAGACATAGCCAAATTATCAACTGATGAATACTGAATCAAGAACAATAATTATTATGTTCTGAACAAAAAAACAAAAGCAAAAAAAAAAAAGACTATTTTCTGAACAGTGGGCAATGCAGGCTTAAGTTATAGAGCTTTCAAAGTATGTTTTCAAAGACAGTGGACACCTTTTTTTTTTTTCAAATGACAAGAACACTTATGGAAGGTCAAACTAATAATAATCACCCACATAGTCCAATAAACAAGGCTCTATCTCATTTGGAAAAATAATAAAGAAATTTGATAATTTCTTTAGTTTCATTTATACTGATAAAAGAAAACAACCCAATCATGAATAGGGACAAAGGTGCCAGAAAAACTGGGCCCAAAGAGATATCTCCTTCTCCTAAACAGAAAACATGCAAACTTTCTCTGCATCTTTTTGAAAATTTCCTATTTCACAGCAATATAAAAACAATATAACACAAAACAATTCATAAACACAGCTTTACTTTATCCCTGACTAAATCAATCACACTAGTCTCACAGATTCCTTTGTTGACTACAATAACATCCCCTATAAGATCCAAGTCCGTTTCCTTTTTTGTTGAATAACAACACCTGTTGACTACGATGATGAATGGCATACACTATAATCAAAGTTCACAGCTTCACCTTTCAATATTAACAAAACTGGGACATATACCATTTATTGCTACATAACACAGCAAATGGTTCAAAAGATGTCAGAAAAAAACCCAATAACTAACACCTTGAAGAAGAGTGGGGGATGGTTAATAAATATTTATCAACAAGTTTCATAACTAAAAAATAATTACTGCCCAAAACAAAAGCAATCAGTCTGACACCAGGTGACAGCCCCGATATGGCCTGTGTGGTCGGCGGGGCTATAAACAAGATGACTGGATTGACTGGATCGGTCTGACACCACACACAGCCATCAGTTTCCCCCTCTTTCAGCTCCTCTCAGCTGCTGATCAATCCATCCCATCCCAGTTTAGATGGGGGCCAGATCATGCTCTTTATAGCAGGAACTGACCTCACTTGGACTAGGGGAACAGGATAGCCTAGTGGTCAGAACACTGCGGTCGCAATTTGACAACCTGGGTTCGATTCCCGGTCGAGCAGATTTTTCTCCTGGAGTTAACATCAGTGCCTACTCCACTCTCCCCAAAGTCCTTCGGATGAGGCTATAAACCGAGGCCCCATGTGCAAACGCACGCAGAACATCTTGCGCACATGTTAAATCCTGTTCCGCTTTTAGTAAGAGTGGGCCATTGTGTTCCGGTGGGAACAGATGACATTTACAAAACTGCATACACATGGGGACTGGATGTAAAAAAGCACATGAGTGCTTATTCCAATATCCTTGATATAAAAGAATAAATAAATAAATACAGCAGCAACTGACCTCACTTGGACTAGGCTAAAGGAAAGGGATGCGCTAAATTTAGCACTCATGACTGAGTGATGTCAGATTGGTCTGACCCCAGACTCACCGATGACCTCGGAGCCGTGTTCCTGAGGGGGGTCCCAGGCGACGTTGAGGGAGTTGCAGGTGGTGGCGGAGATGCCGACGTTGCGGGGGGGGTCAGGGGGGCAGGCCGTCTTCACCGTCAGGTGCTCCGACTTGGAGGACAGGATGAAGGCGTTCAGACCCTCTGGCGTCTCCGCTGCAGCTGCACACACATCATCATCCACTGATTCACAGACTCTCTCTCTTTCTCTCTCCATCTCACACACACACACACACACACACACACACACACACACACACACACACACACACACACACACACACACACACACCACCTACTTATACACTTAGTCCAACCTCCCTCTTCCCCCCAATAAAATAAACACCCACCCACAAACTTTTACACTTACACAGACTTACACACATACTCACACACACACACACCCACACGCACACACCCACCCATCCCCCCGCCACACACACATTCACAAACATACACACAAAATCCACCCCTACCCCACCCCCCAAAAAAAACAACAAAAAAACACACACACAAAATTATCCAACTCACAGACAGCCTCATCCATGTCGGTGTACTTCTCCATCTTGCGCGCTTCAACCACCACAGTGTAGGTGGTGGAGGGGCGCAGGTTGGTGATCAGAAGGTGGTCATCGGTGGTGCTGTCGCTGTTGATCTCATCGTGCGGCCGGTCGCCCGGCCACCACGTCACCTGGTAGCTGTCGGCTGACACATAGTGCGCCTTGCGCTCCTCCGCTGAAAACAGGCAGTCAGGGGGGGAAAGGTGAGTATGGATGTGTCTGTGTAGGTTTGGTTGGGGTTTTTTGTTTGTTTGTTTTTTAGTTCATTGATTTCTAAAAAATCTATATAGGTGTATTCAAAGGGAGATTTCATCTTGCTGCATTGCTTGAGGAATTTGTGGAATTATGTTCCCCAAAGTTGGAATGCTGCTGCCTGAATGGAAGGCCAAAAATGGTTGTGTACGCAAAAATTTCACCATTGGTGAACCTTACAGCTCTAAGAAAAGGTAAAGGTAGGTAAAGGTGTTCCATAACCATTGCGGTCATAAGAAAGCAAAGCATCAGAGACCTCTGATTCTCTAGGGGCCAGCATATTAAGGGTGGCGCCCATCTCCTCTCCCTCACTGCTTTATCTTCCCTGACCCTAAAGAAGCCAGGTACCCACTTATAGCTGGGTTAACTGGGGGACTACACTGAGACCAAGGCCCACAAATTGTCACCCATCCAACAGGTAACCACACTCGAAGCTGCTTAACTTTGACATGGAGAAAGTGAGCACTCTGACCACTTAGCTATCCCACCCCCTACATAGAATAGAGCCTCTAGCCAAGGAACAAAAAAAAAAATCTATTTTCATCTTTGTTTTACATTTTTATATATTTAAAGAATACAACACATAGACTGCATACATTGTATGTTCATACCTAAATATTACTTATAAATATATAACCATTTCATGTTTATTCTCTACAACTCACAGACTTCATAGCAGGTATATTCATGTTTTTAACCACTGAAGCTAGTGTTTCAAGCAGAATTTGTGGTTATTCTCACACACTGTTAACTCCAACCTAGAGTGTTCCACCAGCTTTTTGGGAGGTCAAAGTTGAATGTTTCAATGTATCTAAACATATTTTGTAGTTCAACGATTTGACAGATATTCAGTTTTGCTTTAGGTCATTCATGAGGGAAGTTAGTGACAGGAACATAAGTGACAGCACTGTTATAGTGTAGCTATGAGTAGTACACAAATATAGACATACACACTCAACCATCCCCACCCATGTTTTAATGTTGTTGTGTTGGTTTTTGTGTTGTTTTTTTTGGGGGGGTGCATGTTTTAAAGACCAAACAATACACTTACACATGTTCTTGTATCCTTACAGAAACTCATTTAGAAAGAACATAAAACAACATCTCACCTGGAGCTGAATTACTTCAGGAAAATCTTTAACATTCACAAGTCACTCCAAACTCAAGTCCAACAAATATGAAAGGTAGTCCTCTGACCAACGAGATATTATCAGTCAGAACATGCAGAGCTTATAATTCCTGCTACCTCTCACATTTTTTTTTATCACCAAGATAACGCTTATCCACTCTCCTCCACTTCCTGAATGTCCTGATAAAGACACATGTCTGTGATCAAAGAAGCTGTCACCACAACGTTCTCAAGAATTTACTCTCTTCCACTTTCTCATAAGTTCCGACAAAAACAAACACATAAATATCCCTGACTGAATTAAGCAAAGACTGGAGCATTTTCACACAAATCTCTTCATTCTCCACAGAATACTAGTCCACAACCATTTTGCTGGCAAGTTGGCAGAACTGTAAGCTAATCCATTCCCTGCACAGAACACCACAGAGTTCTCCAAATGGCAAACACCAAGTCACAACCCTTCTGTCACAGGCCTTCCATAAACTTGGACAGTTCGACACAGCAGACAAAGGACTGAAACAGTTCTAAAGTGCTTCCTCCACGACTCTCTCTCTCTCCCTCTCTCTCTGTCTGTCTCTCTCTCACACTGTCTCTGTCTCTCTCCCTCTCAATGCCAGGCAATAACCGTCAATCAAAGCAGAAGGTGAGACAGGCCAGTATTTTTGTCCCGCGGTGCATACACGTTTCAAACGGAGCGCCCACAACACAAAGACTACTTTCTATGCTTTATCATATTCCCTTCCAAAACAGAACAGTGTTGCATACCGCGATCTCTTGGCTGTGGCAGGGAGGCCAAAGAGGGGCAGGCTTAGTTGCCTGGCTATCTGTCTTGCCCCACATATCACTTCAATGGCCTGATAAGCCTCCTTCACAATGCTGTGTGCTACCAGCTGTCACCCCACGATCTCTTGGCAGAGTGTGAAGACTGTTCAATTGCTCATGGGAGTGGTTAGATTTGTGTTTATTGTGTTACAGGCTTTAAGTCTTGCTTCACAATACTACGGACTCCTATTTTGTTTTACATTTTCGCAGGGTTACATTTTCAGTATACAGTCAACAAGAGTTACTTGATTATAACTGTTACTATTGTAATATATTTAAGTCTGTTTAGAGACACTAGCCTGTGTTCTTAATTCTAAGATTTGTTGTTTTTGTTGCTTAAATGATATTAATCATAGCTCTACAGAAATTAATCTTAAAGAACCCTTACCAAATATCTCTATTGTGCAAATGTTTACATTCTTCAGTTGTGTTATCTTTGCTATTTATAGGTAAAATAATCATAACAATCATCTATAAGTAAATGGTCACACACACACACACACACACACACACACACACACACACACACACACACACACACACACACACACACACACACACACACAGAAAGGAACCTCAGACAAATGATTTTAGTGGCAGCTAAAACAATCCAAGTTTAAGTCTGCACATAAGTTGAATCTCATGCATACCAAACTGCTACAACAAACTTTAAAAAAAAATCCCCACTTTGAAACCTGACTTCTCACACTGACTAAACACAAATGAGCTTTTCTCTTTCACGGTCACAGCCTATCTGAAAACCCATAACCTTACCTCAATGACGGAATATAAAACAGATCCTTTAAAGTGGCATTCAAATTCCTACCACAAAAGCGTGGCCACGGACTTCTCAATGGAAATTCTGTACCATCTTTGACCTGAACCACAGACTTCAATACAGTGTCCTTTCTCTGAACCATGGCAAATGTTATGGCAGGATTTTATGGTCCTCAGGGGCGCATGAAAGTTCTAGTGGTATCCGAAATAGGAGGAGAGGCATGGGCAAAAGACTGATCACAACATGTCTTTGTTACTGTTGGTTGTTGGTTTATGATCAACTGTCATGACTGTTGTTGAACGTGAGCCCTTGATCTGAATACACCTTACACACACACACATGCATGCACACGGGCACAGACACATACACAAAAAAACGGGGGAAAGAGGGGGGGGGGGGGGGGGGGGGGGGCAGCAGTAAAGCAGACAAGGGATCCTCTGTGTGTGTACATATGTGTGTGTGTGTTTGTGTGTGTGTGTGTGTGTGTGTGTGTGTGTGTGTGTGTGTGTGTGTGCGTGCGTGCGTGCGTGCATGCGTGCGTGCGTGCATGTGTGCGTGCTAGCATATTTGTACACTTGTGTGTCATAGTGTACAAAAGTATATGTGTGTGCATATATCTGTGTGTGCCTACATATATGAACCCATGATCGATACTCATGTTGGTATTTTTGTTTTTCTGTCTCCAATGTCTGATGAATGTGTGCTGCTCCATGTTGTTGCAGAGAATCGATATCTGTGTGTCTCAAGAGATGTTTGTTGTGAATGTTTTATTGTCTTGTTTTCAGCGGTGCTGCACCTGCCAGAATGTCTCTTTGTGAGATAATAAAGTTTGTATTGAACCGAGTTGATTTGAATACCACACCTGCTCCGCATGCTCTGCTCAATCACACAATAAACAACACAACACACACACCAAAAACAGAGGTAAGCACCCACCCCCACCCCCCTAAAAAAAAAACCCAGACGTAACCACACACACACACACACATGCACACAGGTAACTACACACACACACACACACACACACACACACACACACACACACACACACACACACACACACACACACACACACACATACACACACACACACAACAGAGATAACTACACACACATGCACACACACATGCACACACAAACACACACACACACACACACACACACACACACACACACACACACATACACACACACACACACACACACACACACACACACACACACACACAGGTAACTACGCACACACACAGGTAACTACACACACACACACACACACACACACACACACACACACACACACACACACACACACACACACACCAAAACAGAGGTAACTGTCACTAAACATGTCCAATTCATTCTATAACCCCATGTAAGAAAAACCAGCGTATAATTTGGTCCTTTTTCAATACAAAGTATCAGCACGAACTGTGGAACCTTTCTCAATAGGGCCACACAGCACTGCAGGCAAACTGGGCTTCAATAGACCTCTTAGATCTTATTGAAATGTTTACTGCAAATGTTTCTGAGGGTCTTCCTGACACACAATCAGGTTCTGTGTGGTGCTAACTCTGGGACCCCTCCCCCCCTCTCCTCTCTCTCTCTCTCTCTCTGTTCTTGCTTTTTCTTGTGGTTCTTGGTTTCTTGCTGTGGGCTCATTTCGTGTTACTTGTATGTCACAGGTATACTTTACTGTTGATCTTAGCATTAAGTAATATTGTATGTTACTGAGTAGCACCTTTAATTATGGAACACTGGCTTCTGTATGAATAAATCGTTTTTGGAGTTCTCTCTCTCTCTCTCTCTCTCTCTCTCTCTCTCTCTCTCTCTCTCTCTCTCTCTCTCCCCTCTCCTGCCCCCTCTCACTAATAATATCACCTAGTTCACCTTAGTTCCATAATCTTCCAAAGACAATAAAAACCAATGAAGACTTTTGTCTCCTACTGCTAAGAGTATCTGCCCAAACTGTGGAACCTGTCTGAGCAGTGCCACACACACAGCACTCTGGTCAACCTGGGGTTAAACATACCACTTATACTTCAGTGATCTGTTGTTACAAACCCATCTGACAGTCTTCCCTGACCCTGACAGTCTGTTCTCTGTTTGGTACAAACACCGGTACCCTTTCTCTGTCTGTCTGTCTGTCTGTCTGTCTGTCTGTCTGTCTCTGTCTGTCTGTCTGTCTGTCTGTGTCTGTCTGTCTGTCTGTCTCTCTTTTATCTTCTATGACCTAGGCTGATTTACAGTAAAAGTCTGAAGTCTCTCTCTGACCCTGGCAGTCTGTTCTGTTTGGTACAAACACTGGACCCCCCCCCCCCCCCCCCTCTTCCTCTCTCTCTCTCTCTGGGAGCATATCTATATGCAGCAAGCAAATCCCATCTATGTGGCATGTGTAAACTGGTTTATCCATTTTAAATTTTGGATTAAAACATGCTGGAGCACAAAAAGACATCAACAACAAAGAGATTGTACTTGCTCCATACATCAAATACCCGAATGATAACAGACTGGTTCATAGACAAACTAACAAAGTGGTTGACAGATTCCTTGACAGATAACTCAGTTAATTTTCAGTTTTATCATTACTTCACTTTCAGCTGTGCATACAACACTCTCAGCTGTGCATATGAGTTAAAAATGCAAAGATTCAAAAGCAACAGAAGAGAAAACAGTCAAAGTACCTGAGAGGAATCAGTGAATCAGTCACATTAATACACATCCTTGATACACCTGAGCAGCTTCATGAATCATCCACAGGAGTGCTCATCTGAAGATCTCCATGCACTCAATTTTCACTCTTTTATTTGTGTTCTCCATGAACAAAACACTTCCAATTGTCGCTAAATCACAAATAATATCAAGACATCACTTAGAGCACATCAGGTTCTCACATGTGTTCCAATTTTGAAAAATCCCTGCAGATATCAATCGATGCATGGATTCAATGTCTGTGATAAAAATATCTTTGAGGCAAATGATTAACATTTTCTATTCTACACGTTTATCAATTCTTGATGTCTCTGCAATATTGTTTAAGGAACTGACTATCACAGTCTTCAAGAAATATGCCCTTGATGGCCCACAGGTTAAGGACTTCTTTCCCAAATACTGGTCTATGCTGAAATGTTGCAACAGATATTGCCTAATGATCACTGCGACCAAAAGTTAAAGATTGCAATTAATGCCTTTGAGGGCTTCCTTCCAGCTTATAGGAAAAAAAAAAATCACCAAATCTGGCTCAGGTTGAAAAACTCGGACCACCTACACAGAGGTAGGTCTCTTCAAGCTTGCTGACCAGTTCTGTCAATCAAGAAGGTCAAGTCTTGTTGCCAGGACAGCGGCATGAAGAAACGCTAAGCAAGGCTCGGACTACACTTCCTAATACATTCTACCAACACTAGTTCCTGTGTATGTACTTCAAACTACAATACCACGTACTCAAACACACAATGTTATTAGAGTGGGGTAATTCACTCTTCTAGTTACCCTACCCCCCTTTTCCCTATCCCTCCCTCCTCCCTCCCAGCACACACACACACACACAGACTACACACACACACACACACACACACACAGACACACACACACACTACACACACACACACACACACACACACACACACACACACACACACACACACACACACACACACACACACACACACAGAGTAGATAAGCCTTTGTAAGGACAGTGAAGCTAAACAAACAGGGGCTGGAGAGAGGGGTGGTGGGACAGAATAAACAAAATCAGGAAAGCCAGCGGGGTGTACCCCGCTTCACTACACCCTGAAACACAACACTTTCTCTTTCCCTGCAACCTACATCTGGCACAGCACAACTGCCTCCTGATGGGACGTCAAAACACAAAGAGCGGTTAATTATACAAGACCATAAAAAAACACCACACCGCTCTCCTGGATTGCAATCAGATCAATCAACGACTGAAAACACGGATCTGCAGATTAATTAATCACTCCAGGTAAGGAAAAAGAGGGGAGGGGTGGCAGTGAGGGGAAGGGGTGGAGAAGAAGGGTGGGGAAGGGTGGGGAAGGGAGTCACCTGGGGCGTAAGAGTCACTGCAGTGCTAGGGTGTCCCATTAGTGGCCTGGTATAATCAACAATGGAAACAGGGCACTGCAGAACAACCACACAGCCTTGCTGGTGTTTGTACCTGGCTCTTTTCAAGCTCGTGTCAACTCTGTATTGTGTTACCTGGTTTATTCTGTTTCTGTGTGCTTTTATGTTGGGTCTTTTCACCTCCCCTCCTCCTTTTGGGAAATAAATCACAAGCTTTAGGACTTTTTTCTTGAATTATATGACCTTGTTTTATGCACACAAACTGAAACACAAAGAGACACAAACACACAGAGATACATACACACACTGACACATAGACACACACATATATTTATAGGAAGTCTTACACACACACACACACACACACACACACACACACACACACACACACACACACACACACACACACACACACACACACACACAAATACATGCAACTAAAACACATGCATAGAAATACCTTGTCCCTTCTCTTTCAACTTACCTTTTATTCTTCTCTTTAACACAAATAGATTGACAGACAGAAAGAATGACAGACAAATAGATGGACATGCATTCTCTCTCTCTCTCTCTCTCTCTCTCTCTCTCTCTCTCTCTCTCTCTCTCTCTCTCTCTCTCAC
This sequence comes from Stramonita haemastoma, assembly GCA_030674155.1. Lineage (NCBI taxonomy): Eukaryota > Metazoa > Mollusca > Gastropoda > Neogastropoda > Muricidae > Stramonita > Stramonita haemastoma. The sequence goes on from CM060329.1 coordinate 51,021,882, forward strand.
ATACACACACCCATCCCCCCTGTCCCCCCTCTTACCTTTGGTCCAGACAATGAGGGCGGAATGTCCAGTGGCTCTCTCACACCACACCTCAGAGGGGGGGCACACCAGGCCTGTGTAGTGCACCACCAGTTTGGGGCCTGGCTTGCAGCCTGAGTATCGCTCCCCAGCAAACACATCTGTCCGCAAAAACACCACTGGGTTTGTCATTTATGTGTACTTTTATGAGGTTGAGAGCGTCTGTTATCATAAATAAATCATTTAAAAAAAAAAAAAAAGAAGTAAAAATCATGATTTCAAATATTTCATGTATTCATTTATGTATTCTGATCTAAATCCCATTAAAAAAAAAATTAAGTGAACAGTTCTGTATAAGTTTTTTTTATTATCCTTAGGCAATATATTCTGATGTAGATTCATACCTGTTCTTTATGGAAATTTTGTGTTGTATTGAATACTGTATGTTTTGTTTGGTGGGGTGCGGGGGGTGGGGGTGGGGGGTCGGGCATTGAAGTACATTGTTCTTAAATCAAGCATATGTACAACATGTTCTCGGTGATTCATGAGACTATAAACCAAGGTCCTGTGTGCAAATGCACGCAGAACATCTTGCACACATGTTAAAACCTGTTCCACTTTTTGAAAGAGTAGGCCACTGTGTGCTGGTGGGAATAGATGACAAAATTTACAAAACTGCATATACATAGGATTTTTAAAAACAAAAGCACATGAGTGCTTATTCCATTATCCTCGAAATAAAAGAATAAATAGATGAATAAATGAGAAAACAAGTTGAGAATACATTAAATATTTTTTGTCCTTCTAATGCAAAACTCCTTAAAAAAAAAAATATATATATACATATTTTGGGGGCTCTTTGATCTGTTTGATTACTAAACTGGTTTGTTTGCTCATTTCTGCTGGATGACTTCATGGTGTCAGCAGTTTTCTAATAACAATACACCTGGACACTGTGTATGGTGATGTGTTTTGTCATGTACTATCCACTTTTGTGAATATTTTTGTTCATACTTTAAAAATATATATACTACAAAGTATGCAATTATTATATGTAATAGATATAGACATAGATATAGATATATAAGTATTGTAAGTGTATCCATTTCATCAATCACTGTGAACTACTCTCTTTCTCTCTCCCCCTCCCCTCTCTCTCTCTCATGCATTCACACATGCACATATGTATGCACGTATGCATGCACACACACATGCAGGTCACACACCACACACACACACGCACACACACACACACACACACACACACCACACACACACACACACACACACACACCACACACATCCAGCCCCTTCTCCTCTGAGAACCTATTTTCTGCCTAGTGCATGAATCATATCTGACATACTTGGTTAGAATGTCAACATGCATCACTATTAATCACTTACAAATGAGGGCAACATTTTAAACCTACTCTCAAAACATGCACAAAAATAAAGAAAAAAAATCAGAGTACAGAAGTTTGTGTTATAGACCAATACAAGCAAACAAAAGCTATGATAGGCAAAAAGATAAAAGAAAGCAAAAGGGTATGTTTACATCAGCAACATGTAGCAATCTTAAGCATGATGAGATTCATATCAAGTAATCAGCAACTAAGACTGAATAACTATTATTGCCTGAACATGCAATTCGAAGAATCATGTACAACGCTATGTGCTTGATTACAATATGGACATTCATGTTACCTTCATGCAATTAAAGTTAGAACACCAAAACGAATAAGTAAAAAACAGAAACACACATTTCTTTGGTCTCATTCATCTATATTCTAGTAAGGTTACATTGCATACTTGTCTCTTCAGATTTCAAACCATAAACAAAAGAAATATTAGCCCTATCTCCCTTTAAAAAATAAATAAAACAAAAAAAGGTGCAAATTGTCTGCTATTAATGAGATGAACATAGCTGTTTCATAGCTGTTAGATTTTCCAGAAACAAAATGAAGAAGCTCTACAGTGACAGATTAAAAATATAAAATAAAAATTAACCGTGTTGAATATCATCTATAACACCCTACATCACACTGAAACAATTCTGGGATCAATCTATATCATATTCATGAGCACAAACAGGAATGTCTGTTTCACAATGCTCAAATTCTGAACATCAATCATCCCTACATAATCACCAATCTCATGCAAACCAGTAATATTTTGGTTACATGCACTTGATGGTTATTCAAAACACAAGTTCTGAAGCAAGACAACACATATATATAAGCTGCCCATTGCAATAAAGATGTTTCATTTGAAAAAGATGACAAAACAAAAGCTGCATGCTGCAGTCAAGCCATTTTATTTAAAGAAAATATCAAGTGTTTCAATGATAAGCAAATGTAGCAAAGCACTAAAGCTACAACACCCTATAATCAATGCTGTCAGTGTATACATCTGAGGTCATAATGCTGAAGTTAGGAATATATTCCCCACGATTCATAACCTCAGTTTCCCCCATAGGGATGCCAGGGGCCTATCAGTATGAATAGCATCCCCACATTCTAGAAATCCAATGCTAGAAATTTCCTCTTTTCTATCACTCTCTTTGTTTCTGCCTTGTTCCTTTTCTTCCTGTCACCTTCTTCTTGTCTATTTTCTGCCTCCTTGGTCCGTTCTCTTGCCTTTTTTTTTTGCAGAAAGACTTATAACATAACAATTCTTTTTTTTGTTTTTGCTGCCTCATCTTCCGTGACACTCCTGTCCCCACCGCTCCCACGCCGCTCGCTCGGATCTCCCCGCCACAGCTATGCCCAGGTTTGTCATGTCTCATCCCCAGGGGCGGAAGTCCACAGGGAGCTCATCGATATTAGGCCGCCGCGGGGCCACCAGCCAGAGGGGCCCTGCACTTCTGCTGGGTCACTTTGGTGGTGTTCAGTGGTGCCTGTTCTGAGCTAACATACGCAGGACACCACCTACTAAGCCCCCTACTAACAACAGTATTAGCTCAGTCGCGGAGCCAGACTGAGTGAGTTGCCCACCCCAGGTGGCGACACCACCACGTCCCTCAAACGACCCCTCCCCCCGAACATCCAACCCCGAGGGCTTTGACACAAACTCACCACGGGCACAGAAGCGTATGGGGAAACCGAATCTGAGGTCACCATGAGACCAGAACAACCGGGCCCACGGAATCAGAGGCAATTTTTTCATTGCATGATGATCGATGAGAATGAGGATGATGTAATGATGCTGCTGTGGAGGTGCATATGCTTGGAGACTACTTGACAGGGCTGTACTCTACGCTTACTATCATAATATATCCCGGCGTCAACCGGGCCCGAGAGATACAGACACCTGCAGTGTTGGTCAGGTAATTTGAGCAACACTCTCAAAGTCGCATCCGTAAAGTGGATGAAGCTCGACTGTGTGGTCCCAGTCTCCCCATTGAGCCCACAGCACACTCACTCTGGGTAGGAGCCGACCGGAGCCCGAAAAATCCCTATGACTCATGGGATTCGAACCCGCGACCTTCCAGTCCGGAATCCAAGGCGCTAACCACTGCGCCATGGCGGCTGGTCTATAACATAACAATTCTCTCAAACATTGAAGTCGGATGCGCTGGGCCTGACTTGTCAGGTGCTTGATGGCCATGACGCATTTTTGCTCACATAATAGACAACAACAGTTACTGTCTGAGCGTTCAACAACAAAGAAAAAGATCACCTCAACTCAAAATGATCATGATCTGAAGAAGGTAGGTGCACCAAGACAGAGAAGGGTGAGCAAGGTCTGAGAAGAAGAGAGAAGGAAGGGGGGGGGAGAAGGGGTAGGGAGAAGGGACAGAGGGAGAGACAGAGTGACACACACATACACAGATAAAGACAACAAAGTCAGAGAGAGAGAGAAAGAGAGGTGGGGGGAAAAGGGGGGGGGGGGAGAGAGAGAGAGAGAGAGAGAGAGAGAGAGAGAGAGAGAGAGAGAGAGAGAGAGAGAGAGAGAGAGAGAGAGAGAGAGGAGAGAGAGAGGGAGGAGAGAGAGGGAAGAGAGGAGGAGAGGAGGGAAGGAGAGAGGAGAGAGGGAGAGGGAGAGAGAGAGGAGAGAGAGAAGAGAGAGAGAGGAGAGGAGGAGAGAGAGAGAGAGAGAGAGTAAGCACAAAAGTGCAAGATGGGGGAGTGAGGGTAGGAGCAAGAAGAAAGAACAAGGCAAAAGACGAGAGATATGCAGACATGCACAGACACAAGAGAGAGGAGGAAGCGATGTAGATAATCCTAAAAAGGCAAAAGAAACAAGAGAGAATGATAGAGACAGACAGAAAGGACTGAAGGACAGAGAAAGAGATGCAAGCAGCATTCAGTTGATCTTTAACAAGATTTCAGTTTGTTTCTGATATTATTGTCTCAGTAAATGCCTTAATTTTTTTTTCAAACATAGGTTTTATCTTACTCCATTATGATGGCTCTTAAATTTAAGGCATAAATATATAAGTAAATGGGAAAAAAATAAATGAAAACAGAAACTCCTAAAAGCAGTAAAGCTGTTAGGAAGTACTAATATTAGTTACAGCCAAAAAAGATTTTACAAAATTTAAAAAATACAGCGGAATGCAAGGTCCAGCACAGCAAGGACACAAAAAAAAAGAAAGCAAAAACAAAAATGATGCATAATGTACGCCAATTTTTTCTTTCAAAATTAGCAATTAATTATTCTCTACTCACATGCAACACAGGTAGTTCAAGCAAAAATGGCATACTACATACAATCCATCATGCAATAAGCAATTGGTCATAGATATATAAGCACACATAATACATGTGTATACCTAAATCACTTGTTGGCCAATCATTAATATTTATGTGACGGGTGAAGGTGACGACTTTTTGTGAGTCCTTTGCGCCAGTGGGTGACGTCACTAGGGAGTAAATATATATACAGGATGAAAGCATAACACAACGGTGCAAACAAACTGTGATATAGGGGTGGTCATGCAGTCATCTACAGATAAAGGTTGTGAAAACATAACTATTCAGAAACACAAACAACTTTCTTTCTGAACAGTCTTGTTGTTATGATCATGACCGATCAACTCAAAATCACTTCAGCTTATCAGAATCAGGGAGTGATATCAAGACAGACATTCTAAATTTAGCGATTTTCTGTGCAGTTTTGTTGTTGTTGCGTTGGAACAAACTTCATAGTTTTACTATCATGACAAATATTCCGGCTATCCAAGGGAACAAACTTCATAGTTTTATCATCATAACAAATATTCTGATTATCCATGGAACATATCATGACAAATATTTATCCAAGAGATAGGTTTGTGACACAACCAAGAGTGAGCTGCAGTTTCAATACTGCTGTAACTTTGAATGCTTGTCAAGACTTGTCTGGCTGTGTCAAAAGAAAGTGCCCTGAACACATTTTACAAAACAATTTTCCATAATCAGGAGCAATCCTCTTGAGTTAGGGTCTAAGTAAGAAAGGAGCATGAGCAGCAAAGGGCCAGAGAAAAGGGTCTGGCAAAAACCAAAGGACTCAGCAGAAGACTTTTTGTGGCATTCAAACAAGTCTGTCATATAATACTATAATTTGATTTTCTTGTATATAAATAAATAATTTCTTAAATCAATCTGATCAACACACAAAGTGTGAAAAAGATTTTTTTAAATAGCTCATTTTAAAAGATCCTGTAAGCTGTTTTCATATTCTGCATGATGATGACATCTTTTTAGGAAGAGGGGCAGGGGTTAACAGAGATAAGTAACCTGAGAGAACTGCTCCAACTGCTTCCATTAGCAAACAAACAATGCGTGCTGTTTTAAATCATGCCTTTGAATTGCATGAAGCACCATTCACTTGGATGTTGCAATACTGTGTCTACCTGACATGTTGTTTGAGGCATACTGCATCTTTTTAGCCTTTCAAATAAAGCCACACTGCCAATTGCTCTTGTCGTTTAAAAAAAAATTACCATGCTTCCAAGATTGGTTCATAAACAAAATTATACTCCAACAATATGTTATAATAGTAATAGATTTGGACACTTCAAATGTCATGTGCTTAAGCATGAATCACTGCTACTGCTATCATTTACCAAAATAATACCATTGCACAATCGATCTGAATTTCAACAGTTGATGACGTGTGAAATTTGCAGGGAAATTTAAAGAACATGCAATGTCATAATGAAAACAAAACAAAAAAAACTCACAAAACTGAACCCCAAACCAAACTTAAAAAATCACCCATTAAACTCAGATGTGCGCAGCTTATGATGTGTGCATAACACTTTGTAAATTTTATGCATCCACACATATGGGCATGTATGGAAGCTTATGTGTGTACATGTATGTGAGTGAATATATTTCACATCTATAAATCCATATTTCCAGTACAGTTCATTAACACAGCAAAAGGTGGGAATAACTGAGTGTTATTTTTTATGGAGCTGTTCCAGTAATAGATATTAATACACAATGCACTCATAATACAGGTAAATTTTCCTTTTCTTGTACAACACGAGCTTGTTCAATCTTTAACAGTTACCAAAGCTGCTAGAAGTGAATATACTGAACATTTATACATATCAAGATCACTTCACACATATCATGTTACTGTCATAGGAAATTCAAACATTATAACTGAAATATAATTAGGAAATAGCGGTGCATGGAGTGTATTTTTGATACATGAAAATTGAACAAAACAAAAAGTATAATGTTTTGTGATTAAATAGTTGATTATGTGGTTCTTTTTATCTATAAAGTTGGCCATTTCTAATACTTTTCTTCATGCCTCTTCTGTACAAATGATAACCAGCAAGATACCAAGATATTCTTATGAAAAATATTTTTAAAAACTCACAAGGAAAAAATGGCTCTGTAATCTAATATTATTTTTCTAAAAACCAACTAAAAACTACGCTACTAGTATGACTACTTAAAACTGACATAAGCCAGAGACAGGAAAAAAAAATGAATGACGCTTCTAACTTCTTAACATATCCTTAAGCATATTAAAAAATCAATAATAAAACAAACAAAAAAATCCCCACCTCTCTAATAGTAAAAAAAGGATTAAAAAAAAAATTCACCTCTCTACTTACAACTATAAGAATAAAGCCAATATATTAAAATCTCTTCTAGATATAAATAAAAATGAAACGGGGAAAAATCCCTGAGGTTTCTACATTCTTGCATTAGAGAGACTTTAAAGTTCAGGAACTGTAATAAAGATTTCATTTGATTTTGACCTCCCCCCCCCCCCCCCCCCCCCATTAAAAAAAAAGAAAATGTACAGGCAATGCACTGAAAAAGAGTAGATCAACCATGACATGAACAATCATACACAGACCCCCCTCCTTTCACACATGAAACCTTCCACCATTACACAACTGCTCCACCACACACACACACACACACACACACCACACACCACACACACACACACACACACACACACACACACACACACACACATGATGGAATAAGCACACAAATGCTTATTCCATTATCCTCGATATAAAAGAATTTAAAAAATAAATAAAAAATAAACACACACACACACACACACACATATATATATATGTATATATATATATATATATATATATATATATATATATAATATATATATATATATATATATATATATATATAACATATTTATATATATAATTCATTTATCTATTTATTTATTTCCTGTTCCTACAAAGAAATACCCCTTCTGGAAACAACAACCCCCCCCAAAAAAACAACACCACAGCACGCACCAAACCAAACAAAACCAAACAAAATTGAGCGTACCTGCAGAGCGGTCATCCTGCTGTGCAGTGGAGCCACTGATACCAGAGTCCTTGTCAGCGTTGGCCACGCGGGCATCCCCCTTGCCCACAGGGTGCTCTGTCAGGGCGATCAGCTGCAGAATCAGCTTCTCTCCCAGAGACACGTCGCGGATACGCAGGCTGTTGACGTCTGAGGGGATGATGGAGCCGTACAGCTTGCCGTTCTTCAGCATTTGATAGCCCTGGGGGAGAGAGAGGAGAGATACAGTGAATACATTCTTTAACCCTTTAAACTGCTATCTGTTTTACTCAGCACATGCTGGACATAACAGTAAAGTACGAATCACGACGACACGATTGTCCAACGTCCTGAGAGGATGTTGGAGCCGACAGCTTGCTTCTTCAGCAATTTGATAGCCCTGGGGAGAGTACGGTACAATTACATTCCTTTAAAACGGTGGTTATACAGTATGACAGGTGAGTATACAGTTACGGGTGGTGTATATTTATTTATTTATTCTTATTATACGAGGATAATGGAATAAGCACTCATGTGCCTTTACATCCAATCCATGTGATGCAGTTTGTATACAATATTAAAGGGTGTGATACAATATATATGGCTAATAACATGAGAATTCATACAAAATGTCCAAGAGCACACTACCCCCCCCCACACACACACTGATACCCCCCCCCACAACACACCACAACCCTCCCCCCCCCCCTACACACACAGATCATCACGAGAAATCCAACTGTTGGGGGTCAGTCAGGTGATGTCGATCCGTCAGTGTGCAACACAGACACAGCACACGACACACACACACACACACACACACACACACACACAACACCCCCCCCCACACACACAACCCCCCACACACACACACACTGATGACTCACAGAGATGTGAGCATCCCCAGACTGTTGGGGATCTGCCAGGTGAATTCAATCTGTCACGGTACACACACACACTATAACCCCCACCACCCTCCACACACACACACACACACACACACACAGATCACTCACAGAGATGTGAGCATCCCCAGACTGTTGGGGGGTCTGCCAGGTGACGTCGATGCCGTCAGGGTGCAGGCCCTCCAGCCTCAGTTTGGGGGACTTGGGGGCGGCAGGGGCCATAACTGGCACCACGTTGGACATGAAGCTCTCGCTCAGACAGTACACGTGCTGGGCGTCAGGGTCACTGCTGCGATCCCAAGCCACAGCCTGTAGTGGAAAAAATGGGTTTTTTTAAATTTTTGATTTGGAAGAGATAAGAGATTTGAACCTTTTTTTTTTTTTACGGAGAGATTGAATCTATTTTGCATGCACTGATGAAGCAAAATTTAGTATATTCATATGAAATCCAAAATGCCAAAATAAACTTATGCGGGAAATTAAAAGAAAAAAAAAAAAAGAATGGACAACCAAAACAACTGACAAATGACCTATGCTAGCAATTAGAAATGAAATACAAGCAAATCAGACAACTGTATCCATTGTGTCTGTATTAGGTAGGAAGTCCAAAAATATGCATGCATCTCTAAGCTTATTGAATCATTCTTTTTTATTTTTACCAACTCTTTGATTAAAAAATCTTATAACTGCTACATCTAATACAAATCTAGTCTCTGAATGAAATCTTTGATATAAGAACCTCCACTTTATCAAAATTCAAAATCTTAGAAATGGATCCTGAATAATCTGTCATATTGAATGAACATTTCAAACAACATTTCATTGACAAATAATACCTTTTCTTCAAAATTTTATTCAATACTAATACTCTTGTCTAGTAGGAAATGAAAATACATTGTGCTTATAATATAAAAGACCAAATGACTGACTGACCTGACAGAGACATCGTAGCTCTGCTCAGGGGCCAGGTCAGTCAGGAAGAACTGGTAACCTTGCTGGTCACCCATGCGACTGGCCTTGACCTCTCCGTGCCACTGACCTCAACGTAAATAGAGTAAGCGGTGATGGTTTCCTCGGTGGTGTCGGGTGGCCGCGTGGTTTGTCCCAGGCCAGCAGCACACAGCCGCGCTTGTAGGAGGGCTGCTGGGCAATGGTGGGGGCGGCGGGGCGGCGGGGGCAGGTGATGTGGATTGTCTTGGAGGGGGCGCTCTCCTGGGCAGCGCGGGCCATCACCGCCACCACGTTGATGCTGATTGTCTTCCCTGCAAAATGGGTACCGTATGACACAGCTGTCAGTTTCCCTCCCCCACTTTCAGCTCCTCTCAGCTGCTAATAATTAATCCATCCATCCCACAGCTGTCAGTTTCCCCCCACTTTCAGCTCCTCTCAGCTGCTAATTAATTAATCCATCCCAGCCCGGCTGTGCTACTTATAGCAGGAACTGACCACACATGGACTTGGTAAAAGGAAAGGGTGCACTAAATATAGCACTCTTGATTGAGTGATGTTGGATTTGGGCACTGTGATGACAGTTTGGTCATAGCATGTTCTGAAGCTACCTAGGTAGCATATTTGATATAGTTGGGTTTGGGTTTTTTTTGCCAGGACATCAAAATGATTACATGTCTGTTTTTTCTTTTGGTTGCAATTATCTGCGAAGTCCAGGGATTTTCACTTTAGAACCCAGCAACATGAAATAGCTTTATTTTTCTTGTGAAGGGAAGGATGTAAACATTTTTTGCTTTTCATCACTGACAGAATAATGAATAAAATGCTTTTATCTCTTTCATTATTAGAAAAACTATTTGTGTTTGGTCCCTATTTGTGTTTGATCCCTAACCTATAAATCTGATATCTGATTTTACTGGTAATCATCAGTCTTCCAGTGTCAATATTGCATCATAACAAAACCAATCAAAATCCAGAATTCTCCCCAGAGAACAAAGTCCCCACTGACCTGGTACCAGGTTGTTGATGACCATCTGCTCGATGTCTGGGTTGCGCAGACCTCCCAGAGGCTTGCCGTCTACCTGGATTTGGTAACCGCTCAACCGAGCGTTTTCATGCATGGCTGGTGCTTCCCATGCAATACACGCCTGGTGAACACAAGCATAATAATTATTATGGGGGCAACAGCTTGAACTTTCTGTATTTTTCAGAATTAGATTTACTGTACTTTCAAGACAGAGAACATTCTTCTAAACAATTTTTTACTTCTCTGGTTCATAACCTACAAAAAAAATGCACAAAGATTGTTTCACCTTTTTGGCTTGTTCTTTAATAGTACAATTTACAATTCAATTCATTGTACCATAGTCCTTTTTTTTCTTTTCTACATACTGTGATGAATACAGATACATTCTTTACATCATAGTTACCATTACCATAAACTTAAACGTTTCTTCAAATTTGCTAGAAGTTAAACGCAAACTTTTCAAGACATTACTTGAATGCATATAGATGATTATGTGTACATGTAAACACACACACACACACACACACACACACACACACACACACACACACGCACAAACACACACACACACACACACACACACACACACACACACACACACACACACACACACACACCCACCCACAACTCTCTCAATACTGACCTGGTAAAGATCCACTCGCACCACTTTGAGTTTGGGAGATTTGGGTGGCCCCAGAGTGGTGTAGTACAACACAGAGGAGGTGGTCTGAATCTCACAGGGTTTGTTGCCCCGAATGGTGGAGTAGTTACAGATCACATAGATTCTGAAAATCACATCCATCCTCAGTATACATAACATGCAGTAACTTTGGCTTCATTACATTTAACAAATTTAATGCACACTGTGGCTCTAATGATTTTGACAAAACAATAAAACAAAAGCACAGTCTAAATGCTTAAAAATCTGTGCTTTTATACATTCAGTTTTTGTTGATGTGTGTAGACATGAAAACACAAATTCACACCATTTACATTCATATACAGCTGCAAACAGGCTCTCTGTCTCATACTGTTGCATGAATACACTCACACTCACACACACTCATACACACACACACACACACACACACACACACACACACACACACACACCACACACACACCACACGCACACACCACACACACACACACACACACACACACACACACACACACACACACATACACACACACACACATACATTCATCAAATAATTCCACCCTTCACTCTCTTTCAACACACTCTCACCAATCATAACTCAAACCAACAAACAAAACCACAGATCAGCAAGAGAGTCATCAGCGTTATCTTATCAACTGTGTGCCCACTCCAGCATATCAGTAGAGAAAATTCAATTCAATTCAAACATTTTGTTATCTCACAAATAGAGAAATACATGTGGGTTACAAGCCGTAAACAAAATGGTGTGTGTGTGTGTGTGTGTGTGTGTGTGTGTGCGCGCGTGTGTCTGTGCGTGCGTGCGTGCGTGCATGTGAGCGTGTGTGTACAAGCCGTAAAGAAAAGGTGTGGTGTGTGTGTGTGTGTGTGTGTGTGTGTGTGTTGTGTGTGTGTGTGTGTGTGTGTGTGTGTGTGTGGTGCGCGCGTGTGTCTGTGCGTGCGTGCGTGCGTGCATGCGAGCGTGTGTGTACAAGCCATGAATAAAAAGGTGTGTGTGTGTGTGTGTGTGTGTGTGCGTGCATGCGTGTGTCTGTGCGTGCGTGCGTGCGTGCATGCGAGCGTGTGTGTACAAGCCATGAAATAAAAAGGGGGTGTGTGTGTGTGTGTGTGTGTGTGTGTGTGTGTGTGGTGCGCGTGCGTGCGTGCATGCGTGCATGTGCGTGTGCATGTGCGCGCGTGTGTGTGTGCGTGCATGCGTGTGCGTGCATGTGAGACAGACCTGTAGGTGAGGCCAGGCTGCAGCCCCTTGATGACGCACTGCTGCTTGTCGTGGATGTTCCAGCAGTGCTGCACACCTCGCACCTGCTTCCCCTTCTCCACCAGGTTACACTCGTAACTGAACACACACAACAAGAATTTTTTAAATTTTAATTTGTTTTCATTTTCTTCTTTTATATCAAGGATAATAGAATAAGCACTCTTGTGCTTTTTTACATTCAGTCCACATGTGTATGCAGTTTTGCAAATGTCATCTGTTCCCACCGGCACACGATGGCCTACTCTTACGAAAAGCGGAACAGGATTTAACGTGTGCGCAAGATGTTCTGCCTGCGTTCGCACACAGGGCCTCGGTTTAAAGTCTCATCTGAAGGACTTTTGGGGAGAGTGGAGTCAGCACTGATATTAACTCCAGCAAAAAAATCTCCTCGACCGGACTCGAACCCAGGTCGTCAAATTGCCAGCGCAATGTTCTGACCACTAGGCTATCCGTCCCAAGAAAATAGCATTAGATATGTGAGGTAAAAGGCAACTGTCTCAGCAGCAATCTATTCCATCTAATCTACAGCTAATCATAGCAAAACCTGACCAGACTTGGGACTTGGTAAAAGGAAGGGCTAATTTTAGCACTGGGCCCCATACCCTTGACTGAGTAATGCTGGGTTTGATAGCAATATGTTAACGAATGAAAAATGAACAAATCTGTCTAATATCACATATTGTGAAGAAAAGCTAAATGAAAATGAACAAATAAAGAGATAATATGCAGATAACTCAAGACACACTTATTTCAAAGCTAAGACTTTCCTATCCTGTTTCATCATCTGCCCCTGCTCTCAACACCGAAATATCCACCGCCCTGCCAAAGTGTTTATACTCTATGTGTGTTTATATCTGTGTGTGTGTTGGTGTGTGTGTGTGTGTGTGTGTGTGTTGTGTGTGTGTGTGTGTGTGTGTGTGTGTGTGTGTGTGCATTGACTTCTTAAAAAAAATTAATTGTTGTTGGCTGCATGTGCAAGAATTGGTTGAATGCAAGCGCTTTGATTTGTTTTTGCAAGATATAGCGCTATATAAGTTCCATTTATTATATTATATTATTATAACTGAATCTAAATGGATAAATAAATAATGCAAAAAGAAGAATATATAAAAACGCTGTACGGCTAACACTCGCTTCTTTTTGTCAACCAGATAGTACTCGTAGCTGACAAACAGAAAAAGGATAAACTCATAATCTATAGTACATACTCTAAGGTAAGGGTCCCTCTGAAGCTTTCCAAAACATACCTGTGCTGTTGTTTAAAGTTCAGTGACAAAACTCTGAGGCTGTGTTAATGAGCTGAATTTTTAGTCATTTTCAAGCTATACTACTTTTTGCTGACCTTTGGCCCTGACCTTTTGTCAGTTGTATGCTTTTTCCTGTTCATTAAACATGAGATCTTAAAAGACAAGGATGCCTGAGTGTTTGGCAAAATACATTTTCAGTTTATCTAAAATCTTTCTCACTATAATATGTTGGCCCAGTGGCAATCACACAGATAAGACCCGACAAACAAATAATATAAAAAAAAACCCAGCTACCATGCAGCTGTGGTTAGCATGATAATTTACAAGCTACAGGGTCATGGGTTCAAATCCTATAAGAGTCACTCACATACATCATCTTAAGATTTAAAGACAGCACAAAATAGAACAGCAAAGTAATTAAAGAAACAAATGCCCCCCCCCCAGAATTGCAGATACAAAAAAGAAAAAAAAACAGCACCCTAGGCACTGACCTGATGTCGCTGTTGATTTCGCTGGAGAACTTGGTGCCCACCACATTGACCACAAACAGCTGCAGTTTGTACTGGGGATCAGGCTGTCGGGGTAACTCCCACGCCACACGCACAGAGTGCTTCCCCTTGGTGGTGGCCATGATGGAAGGAGCTGGCAGTAATCCGTCCCCATCTCCGCTCACCAGCTGTGACACACCATTCTTACCAGTCAGTCAGTCAGTCATGTATGACATTTACAGCCCAGCCGACCACAAGGGGCATATTCGGGCTGACATACACCCCCCCCCCCCCCACCCCAAAAAAAACCAACAGGTGAACACAAATCCAGAAACATTGATCAAGAATTTTTTTTTAAGTTTATTCTTTTATATTGAAGATAATGGAATAAGCACTAATGCGCTTTTTTTTCCAGTTTCTGTGTGTATGCAGTTTTGTCAATTTTGTCATTTGTTCCCACCGGCACACAATGGCCTATTTTTTCAAAACGAATCAAGAAACAAGGTTGTCTGACTTAATCAAAGACCAATTACTGGCCAATATGAAACTGTTTTGGAGCAATGGAAAAGGCAATGGAATGTCCTATAACGCCACATCTTACAAAGATGGCTAGAGTATGCCCTCATTTGGGCCTACATCATCACACATGTTAAACTTCAGAGGTTATTAAAAAATTAAAGTGCTAAAACAAGAGAAAAGAATTAATGATGCATAAAATATGTAAATGTGTGTGTGGGAGGGGGGGGGATTGTAAAGTGGCAGCAGAGGAGGGATGGAAAGAAACTGACATATTCCAAGTTCAAGAAAAAATCGAAAAACTTAATAAACAGCATTCAATATTCAGATCCACAGGATTTTTTTTTTTAAAGTAAACTAATAAAAATCATGACCAGATCCTTTTTGTATGCAATTAAAGAACATCAGACACACAACATACACACATAGTATAATCTTTACATGAAATAATCAGACTCGTAATCCTATCTTACTTGAACAGTCCCAAAGATGTATGTTATGTACTGTACAAGATAAAAAAAATCTTCTTTGCTTGCAAAGAGCAAAAATGCTACCGCATTCTGACAGTAAAGCTAACACAACCATGAACAGCACCCCTTTCCTCCTGCACTGTTTGTTAAGCTGTTTCATATCATTTGTTTACACTGAACACACTTCGTTTTACATCACACAAGCTGATTTCCTTCCAAAACGAAACAAAAATAAACCACTACAAAATGACTGACCTCTCCTTCCTTGACCTGAATCATGGATTTCTGTTCAGTGGACACAGCCAGCTTGGTCTTCTCCATGATGTCTCCCGTGTCCCTAACTTGTCGCTCGTCCATATCCAGGGCCACTGTTTTCTGCACCTCAATCAGAGCGGTGGCTTTTCCGCGCCCCTTCTTCCCTGGACCCCGATGCCCCACCACGGCCATTCCGTTTGCCTCCCCAGCATCCTGGGACACAGGCACACAACATATATATATGTGATATATAGATGGTATGTTAAGTTATGTTATGTTATGACATAACATCTATAACAAAATCACATATATAGATGTTATGTTGTAACATAACATCTATATGTGTGATTTTGCTTGTCAGCCAAGGGGTCATGTCAAGCTTTTGTCTTTTATTGATTGTCTTGCAATGGAGAGAAAAGGATTCTATGTCTGTTATGAAACCCGCTAAGCAAATACTTGGCTACAGCAAAAACTACAACTGTAAAGAAGCTTCATAGAACACTGGTTATCTTCATGTTTATGCCAACTCCTTAATGTTAACTTGAATGTCAGGATCTTTGATATACATATGTGATCTTCTGCATCATTATTTATGCTGTGGAAATAAAATCACTGTGTTGTTGGTCTAAGTAGTACATAAGTTGACCTGAGGGGTTATATCAAGCCCAGTCTTACTGCACCAGACTCTATCCAGGGTTGCTGGACTCTGGATTACCAGTCAAAGGTTTCATCCAGATAACCCTACCTACCTTACCAACCTGCAACAGCTTCAAGTGCACAGAATGTGGATTTCCCTACACACATCCAGTCCCTCTGCTTCTTTAACTACAAAAACAACAACAAGCAATTGCAACAAAACTTAATGAATAAATAGTTCCACTCTACCATTAGGATAACAACAAGGGAAATTGAAAGTCAAAACATCTTCCAGAACTTCAACAGATACCAAAGCCTAGTGGATTAGTGCTGGACTTCTGGCCCAAGTGTTACCTCAGATCTTACTAGTGACAGGTAGTGCAGGACTGACTCTCAGTGATAGTGCTTTCTGGATCAAGGAGGGCTATGTCGATGACCTTGCAGATCCACTTTTATACTTCTGTGCCACTGGTAACTACTCCCCTTCATGTATACACGCGAAAAAATCACAACAGACGTGCTAAAAACCCTTGTCATTCATGTCCAAAGTCTGATAGATACAGAAACATGAAAATACCCAGCATAGAGAAAAACATGACAACGTTTTTCAGGAAACACACACACAGAGCTGCCCCTACAGGAGGAGGACTGTTCACACACTGCTTCCTCATGAAAATGCCCAGCAGAGACAAAAACAATACAAAGTTTTTCAGGACACACACACACACACACACACACACACACACACACACACACACACACACACGCACACGCACACACACACACACACACACACAGAGCTCCCCTACAGGAGAAAGACACACTCCCTCCCTCCTCACTCACTCAACTACTGCATGTGCACAGAATGTGGGTTTCTCTACACATATCCAGTCCCTCTACTTCTTTAACTTAAAAAAAAATTGCAATAAAACTTAATGATTAAATAGTCCCAGTCAGTCAAAACATCTTTCAAGAACTTCACCAGATGCCAAAGCCAAGTGGATTAGTGCTTCACTTCTAGCCCGTTAAACTTCAGATCTTACTAGTGACAGGCAGTGCAGAACAGACTCTCAGTGATAAAGCTTTGTGGATCAAGGAGTGCTATATCAATGACCTTACAGATAAACTTTTATACATATCTACCACTGCTAACTACTCCCCTTCATGTATTCATGCAAAACATCACAACAGACGTGTTAAAAACCCTTGTCACTCATATCCAAATTCTGATAGATACAGTAACAATACAATACCCAGAATAGAGAAAAACATGACAACGTTTTTCAGAAACACACACACACACACACACACACACACACACACACACACACACACACACACACACACACACACACACACACACAGATGCCCCTACAGGAGAAGACTGTTCACACACTGCCTCCCTCCTCACTCACCCGGTAGTGGCCCCGCTCTCCCACAGCCCTGCCCTTCAGGTTCTGCTTGGTGTCAGTGGCCTGGTTTTTCGAAGCGTCCAGAATGACCACATGGCCTCCAGGGGGACGCTCATTATCAGACTCGTAGTCAGACTCTGACTCCCCCTCACTCTCCGAGGTGGTGTCATCATCCACCAGACCCCCGATGCGTGGGGTGGCTTCTATGTCCTTCTTCCGAGCGTCTGCTGGAATACAGGAAAATGAACCGTTTTGGAAAAAAACAACAATAAGCATTGAAATGATGCTGACTTTGGGATTAGAATGATGGGACATCCCTAAAAAAAGAGAAAAAGGAATGAAAAATGCAAATCTTTAACTAACGGTTGTTTTCTTCAGATCAGCAACATTCAAATTATATGGTATTAACACCAGAAGTCTTTAAGAAACATTGAATCAGAGAGTGAAACCCCAAAAAAGTTTTTTTAGTTGGGATGAATGTGGGTTTTGTTTACTGATTTTATCTTTAAGGGATCCATGCCAATCTTCCCTGATGCAACATTTGTCTTCCTTTGTTTCATTCCTGATTCAACCTGGCTCAAATGACAGCACTATAGTGTCAGTAGCTAAGAAGAATTTCCATGCTGGATTCAGCAGCAGATTACACTTTTACTGCTATGAATACAAAAACAATTTACTAGTTTTTAAATTATACATCATTTAAAAAGGATAGAAAATCATACTTATAATCTGCAACCTCATTGGTGGGTACAATCAGTTCTTATCAATTGGTTTAATAAATACAGGTAAACACAGTAATGATCACATGTTAAGATTTTTCACAACAATTTTGCTCTGTAAAAATTCAGCATACAGGTCCTGATATTCCACCTGCAAGCAAGGTGAAATTATGAAACATTGTACAAAATAAACCCATTCATGCACATGCAAGCAAATCAGGGTTTGTGAAAAAGTATGGGACAAAAACCACTGTTGATCACACCTGCTGATCAGAGCACGAATCACAGATGTTACCAAAAATTATACCTTCATTGAAACTCAATGATGCAACTCACAGGGAAAACTGTCACAACATGGAATTCAATGATTTCAAAGAAACTTTGGGGGGAAAAGGCAAATAAGCAGATAATGGAAACAAAAGAACAAGTAAAAAGAAATCAAAAAGAAAACGTGACAGCCAAAGAAATTTCTAACCAAAATCACAGCTGTAACAGCTCTTGTGGGTTCAGAAATAGAAGAGCATTTAATTTTACAGTTTGCATTGTCCTACCGCATGATGCTTTTTATATATTTACAATTAACTATTTTGAAATTATTGTGACTCTATAAAAAAAAAAAACCCACAGTGGTTAAATCACCCACCTGTAAGAGTGTCTAATCAAAACAAATAAAGAAAGAAATAAATACATTAAAGAAATGAAAAAAACCCCAAACTTATGACCATGGTGGTATTTCTAATTTTCATTCATAAGGCACAGCTCCCAAGGGTTTTTACAGCTATTTGCCATATACATGTAGCAATTTTTTCTCGATGATTCATCAACAAAGCTGTTTTAGAACTACTGTGTGCACACAGAAGCATCCTGATGACATCCATCCAATTTTGTGATTTCTGCATCTTGACCAGAAAGTGAAGAAAAGTGATATATAAAATTGTGTATAAAAGCTCATGGGGAATGAAACAACAGTGAAATCTCCAGACGACACACATGCACGGTGACTTTCCTGTGATGGGAGGCGACGGCGTGAGACAACAAACCCCCAGAACAAAGAGCCTTGGCACCCCCAGTGTCCTCTTCCTCATGGAGGTAACCCCACGTGACCAACACTTCATGCACACAGGTAGGTGACTGACAGTGAACCCACATCAGAGATATGCTGCTGCGCCGTTTACCTGCATAGCCACAGGACCCCCACGAGTTCTTCGATCTGCGTTTGGTCGCATGGACATCTGGTGTGGCAGTGACATCCACACGCTCACTGTCCTGATAGTCTGACCTGGTGTGGATGGAGTCAGGCTGAGAGTAATGCCTGGAGCGGAACTGGGTGTCACCTCCTGAAGGGTGACTCTCTGACAGGGGCTGGTGCTCAGACTGGAACTCCTGGTGGTCAGAGCGGAAATCCTCCCTGTCCTCTACCCCACTGTCCATGAAGTCTTCGCGTATGAAGGGGACGTGGTTGACGATGTTGAGAAAGCGAGACAGCATGCCTTCACTGGCCGCGGGGAGCGGGGGTGGGGCTGGGTCCTGCTCCCGTCCATACACAGGCACATCCCCGTAGGGCTCATGCACCACATACTGCTGCTCCTCCTCCTCCTCAGCAACGATCGTTTCTCCGTCACTCAACTGGTTATCCACACTCTCGTCCTCCCTCAGCTGATGGTGGCCAGATTTGGGGCCGTGAGAGAAACCACTTCTCCGTCTGTGGTCACGAGGGTCCGCATCGTTTTCAACAGGGCTCAGATAAAACTGGACGGATTTCCTTGAGGAGTGATGATCGTCCAGACGTTCGGCGTAGCGCGGAGAGATGTACAGGTGTTCCACGCTGTCCTTGTCACTGGCAGTGTCGCTGTCCAGCGGCTCTCTGTAGATGTGCTGTGTGTGTCGTGCAGCGTTGTGTCTCCCTGGCCTCTTCAGTCTGCGCTGTGTCTGCCCGGGCGGCTCCTGGCTCTCCCTGCGCTGGTTCCTCTGGTACATCTCCACGCTGTCCTGGTGCCTGGCCCCCCGGGGGCCAGAGTGGTAGTAACTGTGGGGGCCGCGCCTGGACCCCTCGCCGTCATAGCTCCCGTCTCCGTGGTAACTGGCCTCCTCCCTGTCCTTGAAGCTGACGTGTCTGCGCTGTGAGGAGTAGGAGGAGTGGCTGTAGCGGTCGGGGCTGTGGTCAAAGTGAGGCCCCCCGCCCCCTCTGCCTCTGCGGGGATAGGCCGGCCCTGAGGAGACACTGTGTGGAGGCACCGTTCCCTCGCTGTAGTCAGACGCCTCGTCACGGTAACTGTCTTGGCGGTAACTGTCTTGGCGGTAGCTGTCATAGCGGGGACTCATCTCCTCCCTGTAACTGTCCTGTCGACGAACCCCATACCGAGGCGTGCCTGCAGGAGGCACCCAGTCCCTTCTCCTGACAGGCTGGTCCTCATAGTCCTCAAAGCTGTCGCTGTGGCCTCTCTGCAGGCGGTAGGAAGGTCTGTGGCGAGGCTCAGAGTCCTCATATGTTTCGTCGCTGTGACTGCGGGCAAAGCGCTCGGCTCTGCGGGGCCGGGCGTCCTCCACTCTCAGGTGACTGCCATGTCTGGGCACGGGAGACTGCATGCTGTCCTGACTGGGCCGTGTCTTCAGCACAGACCTCAGCTCCTGCCTGTCTTTTTTAAACCCATGCCTTCCGCTACGTCCGGACCTTTCTTCTCTTCGATCAGCAACCCCTTCACTGTCTCCCAGTCCACCTTCTCCTGTCCTCGTTGTCTTCGCAAATCACGCCCTCTGTGGGCGCGTTTCTCCTCTTTCAAGAACTGGCAAATGGTTTGAGCTATCCCGTAAAATGACACACGCTTTCGTGCGGAACTCCCCTGGGTCTCTGCTCTAAGTTGTTCACTGTCAGCTAGATCTGATCGCGAGGACTGTTCATAGTGATAGGCATCAAGGTCCGAGAAAGATCGCAGCGAAGGTTTTGAGACGGGAAGACGAGCGCAATCTTCTGGAAGATCTGCCATACATAGTACTTTGAGTAACTTGAAAGTGTACACTCCACATCAACACAGGGTAGAGGTATGCAAATCAAAACATATCAGGTTCCTCATGAAAATAAAACAACTAACCATTCTGATCACACACAAATTTTTCTTCTGTCTCATTTCTCTTTCCCTTTCGATCTCTCTCTAAAAGCATACCTTCAAATGAAAATTCCTTTGTTCAAGATTCGATTGTTCTTCTTCATAGTTTAATTGCTCTTCAGGTTTGACACAGAAGTTCAAATGAACTAGATCATAAAAATGACTCTCCTCATCTTCAATTTCCTTGATGAAGCGATGGACTGATCTTCTGACTTCAATCTGCAAGTCTTCTTCAAGTGTGACTGGTAAAGGCTGATATGAGATGGACTTTAAAAATGAACCCTAAAGTTATACCCAGAGCTAAAATAAACCACTCACACTACATGTGAAGGAACTGTTTATTCTCAGAACAACGTAAGGAAACAGTTTTTGTGTGTGTTTTTTAAATTCACTGAGGTCATGATGTATTAAAGATGATGTACAAAGAGTATGACTGATCTGACAAGAAAACATCAATACTTACCAGCTGTTTCCACTTCCACCACTTTCTTAGGTGCTGCTGCTTGCTGTAATCCATCTGCAATGAATCAAAATCACCATATTGTCAATAAACAATTAACACATAAAAAAACAAACAACAAAACCTAAATGTAAATAAATCATGACAGACCTGAAATAATGGAAAGAGAAAGAATATACGGAATAGAAAACCACCCTCACAAACTACATAAAAAAGAGAGTAAACAGAGTAATATTGCTTAAGAATGAACCAACCATGGCGCCTTAACAGGGCATGTGCAATATTACCTAACAACAATTCAATTCACACACAAAAATCTTCTCCAAAATAAACCATCATTTCAACTTGTGCCATCATTTCAACTCATGCTAATATTCTATTCCATTAATGTGCCAAAAATTAATGTTGTGCTTTTTTTCATCTTTAAATTCCAAAAGGGGGAGGGGGATGGATAAACTTAGGATACCACAAAAACAAAACAAAAAAACCCTTACAAAACAGTAAGGAGAGTCCACCCTCTAAGATGTTTGCCATGAATTCAATAAGTTATAAGAACTTGGGTATTAAAGCATGGAACACTTCATATGGAAAAATACATCAAAGCATTATTTCTGTCAGAGAAGTCAAACTGAGAAGAAAGGAAAACAAAACATGAATGAATAGATGTGTGTGTGTGTGTGTGTTGTGTGTGTGTGTGTGTGTGTGTGTGTGTGTGTGTGTGTGTGTGTGTGTGTGTGTGTGTTGTGTGTGTGTGTGTGTGTTGTGTGTGGTTGTGTGTGTGTGTGTGTGTGTGTGTGTTGTTGTGTTGTGTGTGTGTGTGTGTTGTGTGTGTTTGTGTGTGTTTGTGTGTGTGTGTGTGTGTGTGTGTGTGTGTGTGTGTGTGTGTGTGTGTGTGTGTGTGTGTGTGTGTGTGTGTGTTGGTGTGTTTAAGCACATGCATGTGAATGTGCTTGCATGTGTAAACAAAATGCAAACACATACATGTCATAATCAGGCCTATTTTCTTCAAAGGCACACTTTCACAATTACAATTAACTAAACTTGAAGAGTACATTTGCTATACTTCAAAATTCATTCAAAACTAAAGGCAAGAAAAAGCAACAACCTCTATCTAGAGCATAAATCACTCCACCAAACCACCACACCACATCAACAACATTTACCTTTTCAGCCAAAAAACACACAAAAAAACACGAAACCACCCCAACTCTATACCAACCCTTACACAACCACACTAACCGACATTTAAATGTTTCACGTCACACATCAACAGACAAAAGAAAATCCCCCGTAACCAAGGAAAAGTCAACTCTTGTTTGGAACACCGAGAACAGCACACACACACACACACAAACACACCACCCACACAGACAGACAGAAACAAAGCCAAAGATGGCAAGCCTAGAGCGTCACAAGAAAGAAGGCAAGAAAAGAGGCTTCATTGATCTGAGAGACCAGGGGCTGAAGCTGCCATGAAATATGAATGAAGCGTGCCATCACCTTCTTCACGGAGAGAGCAGGACTGACAACTAATTCAAAGGCCGGGCTGCCGAATCCGGCTGCCATCCAAGGCAATGGTGGATAAAATTGGGAATAACATACACCAGGAAGAAATCAACAATGACAGCAACAAGCAAGAAACAAACAAAGCCATGAGAAAAGAAATGAAGACTTCATGCATAAAAGAAAGAGAAAAAGAAGAAGAAGTCAACATGTCAAGTTCTGTTCTGTACTGAGCCAACAGCTACACACAAACATGTGCATGTGCATGTGCATGTGCATGTGCATGTGCACACACACACACACACACACACACACACACACACACACACTCACACACACGCACACACACACACCGCACACACATGCTCACACACACACGCACACACAAGCACACACATGCACACATGCACACACACACACACACACACACACACACACACACACACACACACACACACACACACAAACAACACACACGCGTCTTGCCACACCACACACAACACCACTCACTGCCACCACCCCAACCTCAACACAGAGGAAAACAAAAATCCCACAAACAAAAACAAATGGGTTCATGATCTTCCTTGACAAAAACATGATGCACGCAATAGAACATGGTGCAAGGAGTCTCACACTTGTGATTCAGTAGTGAAGCCAACAGTTAAATGGGAGCAAGAACAGATGCAAGACCAACAACAAAGTGTCTGTTATCATTGATACACTCAACAACACATGTCCCATATGGAGAAACAACATTCACAGCAACAACATTCACAACAACATGTGTCTGTTATCATTGATACACTCAACAACACATGTCCCATATGGAGAAACAACATTCACCAGCAACAACATTCACAACAACAACAGATGTCTGTTATTACTGACACACACCCAACAACATTTACCTCCCTATGGAAGAAACAACAGTCCCAACAAAACATTCACAACAACAACAAGGCGTCTGTTACACTGACACACACAACAACACACATTCACCTATGGAAAGAAACAACACTCCCAACAACAAAACATCAAAACATCCGTTACTACGACACACCAACAACACATATCCCCCTATGAAAAAGATACAACACCAAAACACACAACAACAAAACATCCGTTACTACTGACACACTCAACAACACATATCCCCCTATGAAAAAAACCAACACTCCCAACAACAAAAACAACAAAACATCTGTTACTACGGACATGCTCAACAACACATATCCCCCTATGAAAAAAACCAACACTCCCAACAACAAAAACAACAAAACATCTGTTACTACGGACATGCTCAACAACACATATCCCCCTATGAAAAAGATACAACACTCCCAACAACAAAACATCAAACATCCGTTACTACTGACACACTCAACAACACATATCCCCCTATGAAAAAGATACAACACTCAAAACAACAACGACAAAACATCTGTTACTACTGACACACTCAACAACACATATCTCCCTATGAAAAAAACCAACACTCCCAACAACAAAAACAGCAAAACATCTGTTACTACTGACATGCTCGACAACACATATCCCCCTATGAAAAAAACCAACACTCCCAACAACAAAAACAGATGCAAGACCAACAACAAAGCCTCTGTTACTACAAACACACTCAACAACACAGGTCCCCCCCCCCCCCCCCCCCCCTTTGGAAGAAGAGGAGCATTATTCACAGCACGAGGAGTGAGGCAGGTTAACACCCAACAGGTCAGCGATCACTCCCAATCCCTCCCTCAGTGCTGTTAGGGGTGCATCATCATCACCATCACGGCACACACTGAACACTCTACTCATCTACCTGTAACACTGGATCCCAACTTCACTGCACCTTGCTGTTTCAGCCGCCGTGCTCCAGGTAAGGGCTCCGAATCCGTCTCGGACTCCGTTTCGGAATCCGTTTCAGTGGAACCTTCCTCGCTACTATCGGTTTCGGTTTCAGTCTCGGTTTCCGACTGAGCCGGAGCCGGTGTCTTCTTCGGTGCTTTCCCTTTGTGCTTAGCGTCTGTGGTGATGGAGGAAGCAGTGCATTGACAACAACAAGCATGTGAATGGAAAACGATGGTGATCTAGCACTCTCCGGCGCATGTGTTTGTGCTTATGCACACGCATGCATACGCACGCGTACTCTCGCACACACACATACACACACATCTACGCTAGCATGCAAGCAGTGAGAAAAAAGCTAAATTGTTCTAAGAATATGGAATGTACAAAAAATGGCATGCCCTGTTCAAAATTTAAAAATCAATACAGTGAAAGTGAGATGCTGAAGTGTTCAATAGTATATTTTTAAAAATTGTGTTAAATGTAGTATATTTTAAAAATTGTGTTAAATGTGTAACTAACATAAGAGTGCAAAATCTTAAAATGCGTGAATGAGTTACATAGCAAGCTATCACTTAGGTGAACTACTTTTTTTTTTTGAGACATGTTTTTAGGGAGAAAATAACATAGGTCTGAATAAAGAAAATATGCAACTGAGTAACTGTTCAGTAGAATGTATGTAAGTTAGCGTGTGTGCATGTACATGTTTAATTGTGTGTGTGTGTGTGTGTGTGTGTGTGTGTGTGTGTGTGTGTGTGTGTGTGTGTGTGTGTGTGTGTGTGTGGGTGGGTGGGTGGGTGCATGTGCATCTGCCTATGTGTAAGCAATTCTGTATACTGGCATTTAAGCATGAATATATGGGCATACATCTGTGTGCTTACATAAGCAGGCATGTGCAAATATGACAGCATGAATATGTTACTTCTAGTTCTTCTGGGATATGCTTTGACTGCTTGGACGGACTCGTATAAAAAAAAAAAGAAAGTTTTTGACAAACAAGACAACAAAAGCAGGAGCAGATAATTCTGCCTGAACAACAGTGTCCTGCTCACTCATGAAGCAATTTAACATGAAATAAACCACTGATAATGCAGACTAGTGGTCAAAAATACCCTAAACAGTACTTTGCTTGACTGTGAATAATATTGCAGACATGCAGAACTCATTCAAAAGAATAAACGTAAAACGGAACACTTTCCTCACACACAATGTGAACCTAAACAATTCACTGTGAACTTCTTACAGTGCACCTCTGGTGAAGTGATACCATTAACATATCACTGTGATTGGCGATGACTGTCAAATCAACAGCTGATTCCGATTTCAAATTACATTTCAAAGTGTTCAGTTTTGTCTTTTTGTAAGGCAAACCACATATATTTCTCAAAAAATCTTTATAAAGTTTCTCTTCAAATTTTTCTTGCAAGGTTCATGACCGGCACAGCTAGCAATTCAGCAAGCAACATGCAGAAACATCAAACACTCCAGTGAGCTACTCGAGCATGTCTCTACGCTGTGAAACACTCCTTAAAAAAATTAAAAAATCACTGAGCACTGACCATCCATCTGTGGCAGATATCCGGAACCTTCCAGGACTTCCACGTATTCCAGGTAGACTTCTTCATCTTCCGCCCGTTCATTGGATGGGGGAAGCTGGATGTTGGAGGTGTCCAGGGGCAGTTGAACCACCAGGACATTGGACATCAGTGTCTCGTCTGTGTCTGTCAAACAGAAATAGCGATTTTAAAAGTGTGTCCTTTTTCATTTATTATTATAGAATCAGTTTTCACCATAGTATGTTATGACTTTTAAAACCAATACTGAAATCATGAAATGAACTAATTTTCATCTCCAAAAAAAAAATAGTGATTTTAAGCACCCATGTCTTCTTGGGGTAGAGTCACGTGGGGTGGGGGGGTGGGGGGGAGTCTACTGTTTGGCTGTTAGTTGTTTGATTGTTGCTTTATGATAAGAAGACTGGCTGTACACATATCTCTTCTCCATAATGTATCTATGTAAACTCAAAACCTTCCTTTGGTAAACTCCACTTTAGGAACTTTGTACCTTTCAGGCACAATCCATTCACCATAAGTACTACTTCAACATTTTTCACATTCCGATTACAAGCAAGCAATCCGTTTACCTAAACAACTTCTTCCCAATCTTTTCAAAACACATTCTATCATAGTAAAAAGTAAAGGGTAAAGGTGTCCCATAATCTATGTGGTTGTAGGAAAGTGATGCGTGAGAGACCTCAGTTTCTACAGAGGCCAGCACATTGAGGGCGGTGTCCATCTCCTCTCCCTCACTGCTTTACCTTCCCTGACCCTAAAGAGGGCAGGTGCCCATTTACAGCTGGGTGAACTGGAGGACTGGGCTGAAGCTAAGGCACGCAAACGGTCACCCATCCAATTAGTAACAATGTTCAATGCTGCCTAACACTGGATTTATTTATTTATTTATTTATTCTTTTATATCGAGGATAACAGAATAAGCAATCATGTGCTTTTTTTCATCCGGTCCCCGTGTGCATGCAGTTTTGTAAATATTGTCATCTGTTCCCACCGGCACACGATGGCCTACTCTTACGAAAAGCGGAACAGGATTTAACGTGTGCGCAAGATGTTCTGCGTGCGTTCGCACACGGGGCCTCGTTTAAAGTCTCATCCGAAGGACTTTTGGGGAGAGTGGAGTCAGCACTGATGTTAACTCCAGGATGGGGGAAAGCGAGCACTCTGACAACTGATCCTGTTCTATCATCTTCTTCTTCTTCTTTCTCATGACCGGAACGGTCGTGGAGGAGACATGAGAGACAATTCTGC
The DNA here is from genome assembly GCA_030674155.1 of Stramonita haemastoma. Taxonomy (NCBI): domain Eukaryota; kingdom Metazoa; phylum Mollusca; class Gastropoda; order Neogastropoda; family Muricidae; genus Stramonita; species Stramonita haemastoma. The sequence goes on from CM060329.1 coordinate 51,049,951, forward strand.
AGCCAGCCGTCGCCATCCAGCCCTGTCCTCCGCCTTCCTAATAAGTGTTGGACTATCATAAGCCCTCACAAACCCTCCAAAAAAGGCAGCACTAACCAGCAGAGACGGCCAGGACGTACAGCTTGTAGTCCATGGCGGTGTTGCAGCCACTGACCACCACCTTGCAGCGGTTGGAGCCAGACTCAGGCACCAGCTTGGGTCCGCACTGCTGGTCGTTCAGGTAGACCAGGTAGCCGTCGATGGGCCGCTGGGCGCTGTCGATGGACATCCACACCACAGACAGCGTCTGGGGGTCGGCCGTCGTCTCCAGGGAGATGACCGGGCCCCCAGGTGGAGCCACTTTGGGACACACCAGTTGCTGAAAGAAGATTTTGATGTTGTAGTTTGTGCCCGGAACAGGGAGAAGAAGACATGAAGAAAAAGTACATCTTAAAGTTGACACTTCAGCCCAATGTGAATTTTGTATTTTCATGTTTGTCAATTTGTATTCTCATATTTATCCTAAAGAAAAAAAAGGACCCCCCCCCTCCCTTTCAACCCGTTTACTCAATATTACTGTCCTCTTTACACTCCTACCTAATGCTCTTGTTCAATTCAAAAGAACCAAAAGTAAACAAAATAAGGCTCTGATGGTCGATGACTTAAGAAAAATAGTAGACTGAATGTCAGAGAAATAAGAAAAACAGAAAATACATCATATAGAAAGAATCTTATGTTCTACAAACTCATCAAAGCATTGAATTCACCGACAGAAAGAGAACACAAAATGATGAAAACAATATCATAAATTGGACAAAGGAGAACAAGAGTTCCAAAACATGCACACAATGCTCACGGACCAAACAAACCTGCCCAAGCACAATCTGAACTCACAAGCGAAAACCTCGGATGAGACTATAAACTCAGGCCCCATGTGCGAATGCATGCAGAACATCTTGCACACACATTAAATCCTGTTCTGGTTTTTCGTAAGAGTAGACCATTGTGTGCCAGTGGGAACAGATGACAAGATTTACAAAACTGCATACACACAGGGTAAAGGTAAAGGTGTTCCATAACCTATGTGGTCATAGGGAAGCAAGGTGTCAAAGACCTCAGCTTCTCCAGGGGCCAGCATATTGAAGGCAGTGCCCATCTCCTCTCCCTTGCTGCTTTACCTTCCCTGACCCTAAAGAGGGCAGGTACCCATTTACAGCTGGGTGGTCTGTACTAAAGCCAAGGCACACAAATGGTCACTGGATGTAAAAAAGCACACAAGTGCTTATTCCTTTAAACTTGATATAAAAGAATAAATAAAACAAATAAATAAAGAATAAATAAATGAATAAACCTCCTATCTCCTATCTCATCACTACGCCCTACGTTATTTTTCTGCTACATCCATCTCATCACTACGCCCTACGTTATTTTTCTACTCCATCTCACCACTACACCCTACGTTATTTTTCTACTCCATCTCATCACTACGCCCTACGTTATTTTTCCACTCCATCTCATCACTACGCCCTACGTTATTTTTCCACTCCATCTCATCACTACGCCCTATTTATTTGTCTATTCCATCCATCTCACCACTACGCCCTACGTTATTTTTCTATTCCATCTCATCCCTACGCCTACGTTATTTTTCCACTCCATCTCACCATTTCGTTGGATTGACAACCTGGTTCTTGGCATGCAGGGGTTCCACCTCCACAAGACAATAAAACAAATAAATAAAGAATAAATATAATCAACTTCCTATCTCCCAAAGCAGAGAACTACACACCCTACATTACTTTTCAATCCATCTCACCACTACGCCCTACGTTATTTTTCATGTTCCATCCATCTCACCATTTCTTTTTAAATTTATTATTTATTCTTTTTATTCATCTCACCATTTCGTTGGACTCAACGACCTGGTTTTTGGTGTGCTGGGGGTAGACCTCCACAGAGAACGGTACTGCGCCCCCCGGCCAGACCCACCAGCTTCAGGCTGTTGGTGGAGCTGGGAACTTCTGCAGTAGCTCACACCGTTCAGGAAGATCTTGGATGATAGTCTGTTTTAGTCAGTGTTTATGTCTCTTATACTCTGTTTGAGAGAGAGAGAGAGAGAGAGAGAGAGAGAGAGAGAGAGAGAGAGAGAGAGAGAGAGAGAGAGAGAGAGAGAGAGAGAGAGAGAGAGAGACAGACAGACAGAGAGAGAGAGAGAGAGAGAGAGAGAGAGAAAAGAGAGAGAGAGAGAGAGAGAGAGAGAGAGAGTGTGTGTGTGTGTGTGTGTGTGTGTGTGTGTGTGTGTGTGTGTGTGTGTGTGTGTGTGTGTGTGTGTGTGTTTCTCTGTGTGTGTGTCAAGTCAAGTCAAGTCAAAATTTTATTTCCAGATGGTACATTGAGTAAGCAAAAAATTTGCTTTTTTCATCATTGTGTATGTGTGTTGTTGTTGTGTGTGTGTGTGTGTGTGTGTGTGTGTGTGTGTGTGTGTGTGTGTGTGTGTGTGTGTGTGTGTGTGTGTGTGTGTGTGTGTGGTGTGCGCGCGCGTGCGCGAAACAAACTTCTGGCAGTAGCTCACACCGTTCAGGAAAATCTATGGATGATAGTCTGTTTTAGTCAGTATCTTGTATCAGTGTGTGTGTATGTGTGTGTATGTGTGTGTGTGGTGTGTGTGTGTGTGTGTGTGTGTGTGTGTGTGTGTGTGTGTGTGTGTGTGTGTGTGTTGTGTGTGTGTGTGTGTGTGTGTGTGTGTGTGTGTGTTGTGTGTGTGTGTGTGTGTGTGTGTGTGTGTGTGTGTGTGTGTGTGTGGTGTCAGTGTCAGTGTCTGTATGTGTGTGTGTGACTGACCTGATAGGACCTGATCTGTTTCTTCACAGCAGCTTCAGGAGGGTCCCAGAAGACCTCCAGTGTGCCTGGTGAAGTGAAGCATCCCTTGATCTGGGGCTTGCTGCTCCACCAGTCCCAAGTCTTGGTCTGCACATGGACATCATTATGAAATATAAACAATGAATATGAACAAACAGCTAAAGGGAAGTATTGAGATCCAAAGTTAGATCATGACTCACAAGGTATTGGTATTGGTATGGGTACTATCTTGTAGTGTGTGCGAGGTGATTGTTGCATATATGCATACTGTGCTGTGTTATTCTGCAATTTTTTTTCTCCTTATTTACTTTTTTTATGTACCGCTTGTAACCCACATGACTTTCTCTTATTTGTGAGATAATAAATCTTTGAATTGAATTTAACTGAAATGACATACCAAATACAGCTTTTACATTTACAGATGCAGGTATAGAATGGAAACAGACATACAGGCTAAGGGATGCTACTTTTCACAAATCTTAACATCTGCTGGGTACAAATGATATATTTGATTAGTAAATATTTTCACACACTTGTGTGTGTGTGTGTGTGTGTGTGTGTGTGTGTGTGTGTGTGTGTGTGTGTGTGTGTGTGTGTGTGTGTGTGTGTGTGTGTGTGTCTGTGTGTGTGTGTGTGTCTGTGTGTGTGTCGTGTGTGTGTGTGTGTCTGTGTGTCTGTGTGCTGTGAGTGTGTGTTGTGTGTGTGTCCGTGCGCATGCAAGTCACTTTCATCAATATTCATTTATGCATATAAACTATTGCCAAACAACTTTTCTCTTGTAGAAAAAGAAAAATCTGTATCCATCAAGTGCACCATATCCATTTTGGAACTAAAGTCCTTGACAGTGGATCAGAAAAAAAAACTAACTAATCCATACAAATATCACAAACATAATTTTCTGGAATGGAACACATTTGAACAACACTGACCTGTGGGGGGACGGTCATCTCATGGTCAGACACAGAGGTGTCAGACTTGTGGTCCTCGTCTCCTTTGGACAGAACCCAGAATCGCCTGCAGAGAAAACAAAGCATAAGGCTGTACTGGTACTGACGACTCACAGATTGTCACAGAGGGGAAAGAATAAATCACTGTCAGTTGTTTGAGTAGTGTCCCTTCCTTAACAATCTGAGCTACTTTGATGGGGTATTTGATCATCAGACAAAATATCAGTAAAATCAGAGGAATACTTTCATACACAATTCTGTGGCCCTTCTCCTCTGCTGTTATCTCTGCCATACAGTCTGTTCTGTCAGCTAAAATAAGAGAGGCCAACAAAACTGTGTGCAGATGGACATAACATCTTCCACACATGCTGAAAACCCATCAATGTGCCATAAAAACGTCAGCCAGTCACAAAAATAACACAAAACATGGCAGGATTGCAGTCTCCAGCTATGGTACCTTAAGATGAAATTCTGCAAATTCTGGAGAAGCAAAATATCCCATTTAAAACATTAATAAAACAAAGACTATGTGTTCTCTTTGTGAAAATTCCATAATGAAACATGTACTGCAATAGTGTAGGACACTATAGATAATGCCTCTTAAAATCTTAGCTGAAATCGCACCGATACTGAATGACAACAAAGTAAACACATACTCTGACAACTGGCCCATGTAAGGCTGTATGCTCTCAGAGGTGTCTATATGCTGTAGTTGTTCCTCACTAAACCTGACAGCAATGTACAGGGCACAGTCAAAACAGGCTAAGGAATAGCCATAAAGACTACTACAGGTAACACCAATAAACTCTGCTGGCACTATTTCTTCGTGTACATGATTTACCTGGAAGTGAAGATGTGACTCTGAAGGTACTGATCAGCAGCAGCCACAGCACGCACAAAGTTCAGTCCTGATTCACGCAGCGTTATTCCTTTCTCCGGACGGTACAGCTGCAAGGTTAGCACAAATAACAACAATGACCAAAAGACTTACACAAGAATAATTATACACATGTATACACACACAGAGACACAGACACTCACGTGCACACACTTACACACACACACACACACAAACGCAAACGCAAACACACACACACACACACACATATATGCACACGCACACACACACACACACACCCAAGATGAAAAAATAATATCATAAATGAACAAAACAAAACAACATTTAAATATCTTTTTTTACTACTTTTTTGCTTTCAATCATGTAAAACTTCCCCTCTCTCCTTTCATTATCGTCTTTCACTTTGCACATGCAGTATATGCTTGCATGCACACAAACACATATGCATTTTACACATGCACACACATGTACACACACACACACGCATGCACACATGCACGTGCACACACGCATGCGCGCAAGCGCGCACACACACACACACACACACACACACACACACACACACACACACACACACACACACACACACACACACACAACACACACACGCACCTTGGAGTTGATGGTAGGACATGAGCCATCCATGGTGTAGTAGATCTTGGCACCTTGGGTCTTGGAGGCCAGGAAAATCTTGGTGTACCTGTCCACAGTTCCACTGGTCTGCTCTGATGAGATGTACGGCTCACCTGTGCGTCGAGCTGTACACATACAGACACACATGAAGTTACACCTCACATCTGTCCCTATTTTCATTCAGTCTCCTCCATCCTCACATCTGTCCCTATTTTCATTCAGTCTTCTCCATCTCCATCAATGCATAACATTAATGAACAGGCTGACTATATGTTTTATTTCTGTAAAATTCTGTGTATGAACATATTCTGTTGATGCAAACTATATATGTTACAGTTGATTTTGTTTTCTGAAATCCTCCATGCCCCAAGAGGGGTCAAAGGTGAATTAAATCTTGAATCTTTGTGTGTGTGTGTGTGTGTGTGTGTGTGTGTGTGTGTGTGTGTGTGTGTGTGTGTGTGTGTGTGATGGGGGGGTGGGGGGAGGGGTATGTTTGTGTTTGGTATTAAATATATAATTTGTTAATTCATTTGTGAATGGTTGCATGCGTGTGACTGATTTGACCGCAAGCGTTCTGATTTGTTTGCTTTACAAGATTTAGCGCTACATAAATTCCATATATTATTATTTTGAGAAGGAGGCAGTGAGATAATTCCTGTTTCAAACATAACCTTTTTCAAAAATGTTCCGAGACAGCTGTTTGAGGGGATTGTACTAACACAACAAAAAGGAACCCTAAAAGTAAAACTGCCAAGAAACAACCCAATCTGGAGAAACGACAAAAACACAGAAATCGACTCACCCACTTCCATGACATAGACAGTGCAAGAATATCCAGGTGCACCCTGGGACACGACAGTGTAGCTGCCGTCCTCGTCGAAAGTGTAGAGGAAACTGTCGTTGGGCAAGGGGCGACCACTGTTGAAGGCCCGCGGTCCCTTGATCATGTTGAGAGGGGTCTGCATAGACAGGAAATAAGAGTTAGTTCCCATTTTTGGACAAAAGACATGGATGCAATGACTAGGGTAAAATGTCGATGTAATTGTATCACTCTGGTCATTTTTTGTTTTGAGCAGTGAATGATCCTAGCAGATGAAAAACACTAGTGAAGGAAAGGATGAATATATACACACACACACAAAATAAATCAGGAGTGAATTGTAAGCACAGTTTGTCCTTTCGTTTTGTCACTGCAATATACTGCCAAATAAATAACTACTCTTTTCTCAATGCTGTCATTTCCATTCCAGTCATCAACCCAATCAGATGGAGCCATACATACGCTCTTTATGTCAAACTCTCAGAGCTACAAAACCACAGGGATCTGTTGATGTTGGGCCACAAAGAAGCCATAAATAAAATATAAAAAATTAATAAACCAAGCCTTTACTGTTGCTGAATCAATGTGGTGTTCAGAACTGAAGGTTCTGACAAAACATTTATGTTCTGTTAAGACAACAATAGCACAGAAAGACTCCACCATTTTTTCATGCAAAGGTGGCCATACTGTAACCAAACTTAGTGCATTAATGATTCAATCCTGGCTCTGTTGAACTGACTATTAAACATTTTTTTTAGTTTTGTCAATGCTTTTCTGAGCTATCCTGTGAATAAAAGTAGTTTGTCGCTATATCATACACATTGAGATGTTATCAAATTTCAAGTGAATCAACAAAGAAAGTATCAAACTAATTTAAAAGCAAATCTATAACATGGCCCCAATTTTTAAGCTGAAATAAGATCAAAAAACAAACAAATACAAACATATATAACAAAAACCATTTTCAAATGCACAAACAACAAAATTGGATCCTTGTTTACACATTCGAAAGCAAAAGGTGATTATGCACAGTTTAAAAATATGCAACAGAATTTGTTGGCTGGATGAAATATATACTTGTGCTGATATCATATTTCTTACATTCTGAAGCCGTTTTCTCTCTGCCCTTCAGTTTTTACATGTGTAAATAATGTTTGTATGTTTGTTTATGCCAGTATGTGTGTGAATGTTTGCTTGTTTGTTTACGCCTACTGACTTGTTTGCTTTTCTTCCCCTCTTCTTGCTTAGCTATGCATTACCACACATTGATTTTGTTTCTTACCAGATTGTGTATGTTTTGTTTTGTATACAGAATTAAAACAAAAAGATTATTACACACACACACACACACACACCACACACACACACACACACACACACACACACACCACACACACACCAAAGTGCATGCACCCAAGCGCATACACACACCTTAACACACAAATAAACAAAAACAAAACAAAGTGAACAGTAACAATAACAAAAATAACAAGTTGTGCCCCTTTATCACCAGCATGACATCAAAACACCCGACATTAACACACACAGCTATGTTTGTTCTTGCTCCAAGCTATGAATTCAAACCAGTCCCAAATAATCCATATTTCTGCATTTTCTAATTAAAGCATAAAAACAGCAACAATAACAATAACCAACAAAAATCAATGAATATGCAATAATACACAAATCATCTTCATCACTACGTCTCCACTGTCACTGGCAAACATTTGGGTCCCATCACCAGGGAAAGGAAATCAAGCAATGTGCAAGAAGAGAGGAAAGGACATTACGAAAGGATCCCTCGTGCACTGAGCACAGCAAACAAAATCAAACTGAAAACAAAAGGTTGCTTGTTCAAGAGAACTGACGAAACAGTCAAAACTTCAGTCAATATGATGCACCCTCCTTAGTAGTGTCTGCTATCACAGGAACGTTACGAAATTTGAGTATTTTTTTAAAACTCCTTGTAAATATTTTTGTCCCCTCAAAAACCAAGGAGCATTAGTTATTTAAAAAGAAATAAATTTAATGATTATTTCAAAAAGCCCAGGGAATCCAAAAAACATAGGAAATATGACACTCAAAATGCCACCAAAATAAACACTTTTCCAATTAATAGTTTACTGCCACACACCCACTTGTAACAAACTCATCCTGTATGCATAGATTATGTCACACCATATTCACTTTTCCAGCATGCAAAACCATAAAACACCACAAGTTTCCACACAAATAAACTCAATTGCCACAACCAAAACACATATAGCTGAAACAACAAACTCGTTTATATGCACACTATAGACAGAAAATTTTATCAATATGAGAGTACATGATACCTGTCCACAATTACTTTTCATCGCACACAAACCAAAAATAAACACACACAAATCTGATAAATATATCTGGTATTAACCATAATCTGTGCTTCATTCAATGACGGTTGAAAACATTGCAAACCCACATATTAGATAAGAGCTCGTAAAGGAATTAAATGTAAGAATAATGACACAATATAAAAACTAATAAGGGAAAGAGATGATAAACCTGACTCCAACCAACGGTTAATGTTTACTAAATTATTTGTAAATCAACAAAAACTCTGCAAACCTTACGTTTTATCTGTAATTTGAATCACTAACTAACCCTGAGTGCTACCTTGTGTGTTAGGTGCCAGAAATGAGCTACAACAGTTAATGACTTTTCATTAGTGTGGAAATAAAACATGTCTATTGTTCTGTCTCTCTAGGTTAGCTATTGCAATTTTACTGTCAGTCTATTTCCAGTCACTTCTAATGTGTGTACTACCTCACTGTCACTCAGCTATAAATTCAAAACAGTCAGATGCCAATGAATCAACCTCCTGTCTTACAGCAAAAAAGTTCACCCAAACAGAGTTTAGTAAACAAAAAACAATCTAATGTACAACTGTCTTACAGTTACCACACAGCAGTGAGACATGCTTGCATTGCTCTGACAATTTTCTTAACAAGAAATCATCTCCTTATAGTTATATATACCCTGCTAGCAGATCTCAAAGGGATTCAGTGGGGTCAACAATACCTATACAAACATTATCAGAATACCACAAGAATTTGCAACAGTGTTTCCATGGAGCATAAACTAAGACAGTCTGCTTGGATCTCAGCGGACATTCTCATCTATGTCACAAGTAAACCCACCTAAATCCTGATTCATATCCCCACTTAAAAAAACAAACAAACCTAAATATCATCTAATACCCAAAGCCTAGAGGTTTACAAACTGTTATGGATAGTTACTCTATTGATATTCCAGTGTGTGTATTATGAAATCA
>CM060329.1:51064360-51066860 GCA_030674155.1 Stramonita haemastoma
ACGATGATGCTGTCAGAGCGGTCATCACACACCACACTGCTCAGACGGGTCTCCTCCATGAACTGACACAGGGGGGAAAACAACACAGCAGCAATGTGAAAAATTAGCACCTACATGAATATACAGCAGCAACATGAAAACACAGCAGCAACATGAATATACAGCAGCAACATGAACATACAGCACCAACATGAAAACACAGGAGCACCAACATGAAAACACATCAGCAGCAACATGGAAATATAGCAACGACATGAAAATACAGCACCAGGAAATCATTGCATTTAAGCAATCATTCCTTGCTTATTAAACATTTCTTTCACATACTTCTTATCACAACAACTTATTAAAAATCAAAATGAAATTAAAGCATTTATGCAGTCATTCCTTGGTTATAGTTTCTTTCATATACTTCTTATCACTACAACTTATTATAAATCAAAATGAAATTGCAGCATTTATGCAATCATTCCTTGCATATAAACAGTTTCTTTCACATTAAAAAAAAAAGTTTACAGGAAAAGCAACCCCCCCCCCCCCCCCCCCCCAGTTTCTTTCACATACTTATCATTACAAACCAACTAAGACTGACCTTTCCTATTCAACTGCTTATACAATAAAGGGACACAAAGAATTTTTTTCAAACACTACAATACAAAACTTTAAAGGAAAAGGGGTTAAATTCAATCAAAACCAAACCATTTACGGAATGTTTTCTGGCCAGATTCAATCAAAACCAAACCATCCACGGAATGTTTCTGGCCAGACTTTGCACTTCATGAAGGCACAGAAGACTGAAAAAAAACCAACACCAACCAACACCAGCCAAGACAGGGGAGCAACTCACATTTGTTTCTTTCTTCTTCTGGAAGGACTTGCTCTTGAAGTGGAAGGTGCCTGTCTGACCCAGGCCTCGGCCAAAGCAGCGCCTGAAACATGCATTCCATTTTTATGTCCACTCTGCGTCTCTCCAAATGTCCACTGTTGGTCAAGTATACATACATACATGCAGGAGCAACTATTTTTTAGATATACACAGATAAATGTCAAGTCTACTTCCATTCAAAGATAGAGGAATGGACTTATGCAAACTTACATGAAAAAATAAATGCATGTACATTTATGCTCCTATTCGTGCATTTACAGTGATATACACTGATATGTTCTAGCATATACAAACACACATCCACACATCCACACACACACACACACACAGAACTTTAACAAAAACTTTTTTTTTAAGTCTGAAAAAAGTATGCAAAAAGCTCATCATTACACAAACACATACTGACAAAAACCAGTCATTCACCAAACACAAAATATAAATCAAATTACAATACCCTACTCATCCAAGCAGCCACATCCTAATACCACCACCATCATTAAAAAAACAACCTGACCACCACCATGACCAAAATCACACCCTCACACACCACCACACCACCCTCACACCACACCTCACCACACCACACTACCCCCCCCCCCCCCAGCCCCCCTTCTCCCCACCCACACCACCCAACCCCCACCACACTAACCTAGGTGCCACAGCCTTGTGGGTGGTTCCTGCATCCAGCACCTGGTCTACAGACTGCACCATAGTGACGTCAAACTGCCGCGGGGACCCGAACACCCAGGCCACCACGTCATTCACCTGGATCGTCACCGGGTCAGGTCGCAGCTCTGACTCTTTCACCATCACCTCGTGCACCTGTCACAGCAGTTATTTATTTTGTTTGTTGGTTTGTTTACTTTCATTTATTAATTTATTTTTATTTACTTATTTATTTGCTTCTTTGATTCTTTCACTACTACCTCGTGCACCTGTGGCAGCATTTATTTATTCATTCATTCATTCATTCATTTCATTCCATTTCAATTTATTCATTCATTCATTCATTTATTAATTAATTAATGCATTCATTCATTCATTTATTTATTTATCTTTTTTTTCTTTTCTTTTGAGAATAATGGAATAAGCATTCATGTGCTTTTTTTAAGCATTCATTCATTCATTCATTTATCTATTTATTTAAAAAAAAAAAAAATTGTTTTTCATTCCTTTCCTTCTGATTCAGCATGGCATACCTGAGGGCGAGTGGAGACAACGACAGCTCCAAACACTTGAGGCAGTGATTTGCTGAAACACAAAAGTATTCACAAATCATTAAAAAACTTTTATAACAAACCTTCTGCACAAGTTAAACAAACTGCATTCAAACCCACAGATTCTGAAGTAATACAATATTGCCCATCAAAGTTATTTCACAAGTGAAAACTCAAAGAGTGGAACAGTAATGTCAGTTTTGGTGAGTTCACATAGGTTGTAAAATCTACCCATCACAAACAACAGAGTACATTGTTAAAATCTTAGAACATATTGGATCTTAGAAAGGATGATTCAAATCTGGGTGAAAATGGAACCCTTTAATCAATTTAACTGAAAAATTATGATTATGTTTGTCATGAACTTTAAAGTTTTGAATGAAAATTGTTGCATTAG